>CM076576.1:938221678-938821678 GCA_034641835.2 Pinus albicaulis
CTGAGAGTAAACCTCCTGAGTTATACAACTTAACACAGAAAGAAAAAGAGAAAACCACATTTCGTAAGAGTCGTAGGGGACTACGCGCTACCAGGGATACTGACAATAATTAAAATTTACGATTAAAATGCATACTGGAATTTATTAATAGCGAAATGCTCTGGGTTTTAGAAACAAAACTACAGAACTATTTATTATATCTTCCAAAAATGCTATGTAATTACGTTAGTTGTGAAACTTTGAGCACAGGTATAATTTTATTCCTCGGTATTGTGAATACCTACCCTTAGAGATTAGTTAGAATATCAATGTAATAACCGTGAGCTATATGTGAAACAAAAATATAGAAATAAACATGCATGTTCGCATGAGAAGGAGGGATCCGTCGAGTATTCATGCCCAAAGCCCGTTACAACAAACTCTGTCTTAAAACGATGAGGACTGAGGACCGAAATCCTAAAGATTTCGACAACACAGTGGAGGAGCTATTATATATACATTTCTCCATATAAGTAGATTTGTATAGCTGGAGGAAAAGTTATAAAAAAAGAGACGTCTGTGCAATGATCGCATGACTGAAAAGTAAACCAGTTTGCTATAACATTGCACATAGATACGACTATAGAGATTATAGAGAAATAGAAAATAATCGAAAACTATACGCTGAGTCGAACGCGTACAGTAACGAAAAGGAAAAAAAAACTTTGACAATTTTAGTGAGGTTCCGAACGCACATAAGGTCACAGGGAACTTGTGCATCGGACAAGCCACACTAACCGCGCGGAAAATAATAAGGGTTTGGCAGTGGTGACATTGGATAACTGAAATCGTGTCATCCATATGAGGAGGATCCATCTTACCTGAAGAAAAGAAAAACAAACAAGATGTAATTAGAAAAGAAAGACAGGAGGAGTTCATAAAAGACAGTAGGTAGAAAGCTTGTATACAGACGAATAGGGAAGAGACCTGGGTTAATCCCAGTAAGCAAATCGAAACGCTGGAAATGGTTGAATATTCACCGAAAAAAAATTTAGCGGCACCATTTAAATCTCAAACCCTGTATACATAGCGAAAAAGAGCTGTAAAGAGTTGGTAATCGTGTATAGGTTGGACGGCAATAATCGATTAAACCTTATGCACGCCTACACAGAAATGAAAAATTCTGGAACCATCCTACCCAACGTATAGTCGGAAATGCAAGACATGGTTGGGGAAAACAACTTGAGAAAAATAATCACAACACCGAAAGAAATTCTGAGAGGATATTCAGAACATAATCATCCTTCACGGCAGAAAATAACCCACAGGAAGTTGAAAACAGAGAGGTGAGAGTAGAGTACATAACCTCGAGCCGAATGAGGTAACGCGCAAGCCTTGATAAGCATATTCCAGATCGCCAACCCCTGGTGTCTCAAGGAAAAACTAGCCGATAGAAAGAACCTGGTAAATGGAATAATGACAAAAGGAGTGAGGTTTAAAATGAAAACTGAAACCCTAAAGATAAGAACCGGAAATCAGTAATGGTGTCGATGGAAGACAGAGCGAGGGTTAAATGCAGATTATGACAACACATAATCCTGAACCACACGACAAAAAACCCAATGAAACCCCGAGGGGATTACATCAGTTAAGATGGACAGATACATTGTACCATTCGTGTAGCATTTAATCGTATTCCGCCAGCAAACGTGGTACTAGGCCGTCGAAATTTTGGAAAAAGCTGAGAGCTCCATTCCGAGGTGATCTTACAGATATCATACCCAGACGCTGGCGATACGTGTCAGTTGAGCATAGGCAAAGACATGAGAAATAAAAATAAAATTTCTCGAGGCGGGGCAAGCCACGCCATTATGGAAACGAAACAACTGGGTGAGAGCAGGTAGCATGCGTCCACCGCTCCAAGCCCCGTACCACGTAAATGTTTGCACATAAAGTCTATAGGGTAGACGTGGAACTCGGTCAATCAAATCAAATAACTTGAACCCTCCAACGATAATGAATTTATCATAACACCTGTAACATTTAAATATGAGAGAATTGTATGTCAAGAGGTTGCAAGTTGGATGTCGTATACGATTTTAAATTCTTTAATACGGTGAGTTTGTATAAATAGACATAATTATTTTATATATATATATATATAATTATAAATTTTAATTATATATATATAATTTATAAGAATTATATGTATTGGTAAGGATTTAAATTATAACTGCATTATTGCAGCGAGAATTGGAAGGAGATGTTATATACTGGACTCGAAAAAAAAACTTTATAGGATGCTAGGGAAATAGAATACACTTAAAATTCGTGCCTAAATCGAAATTGTATGACCTAGTTCTAGCAAGAGACCAGGAATTAGTTCATCGCCATCTAGGAGTTGGAGAAAAAAAAACAAAAATTTGGAAGTGTGACAAATGGTATCGGAGCCCAAGTTATAAAACTGGGCTGTTGTTATTGTGCTCACTGTTGCTGAGTGTTTTTTTTGTATAAATGAGTATTGTGGAAAATTTTCTTTTTAAAAGCTTGCTGATCTATGTTATGAGTGTGCACAGTGGTGCTGAAATGGCTGAAGGTGAAGAAATTTATGTGGATCTGCATGATGATTTTGGTACACCATATCCCAACGCTCCGGTGATGGCTATGTTGCACAGGTTGCAATGAGAATTGGAAAAACTAAGAAGCCAGAATGACAGGTTGTCATTAGCTAGTAAGGAGCAGGAAAAGCTCATCAGAGAACTAGCTTCACGGAACAGCCAAGAAGGCGAAGGTTCCGGAAAGAGGAAGAGTGATGATTCTGATGACAATGATGCTGCTAGGCATCAGTCTAAACAGAAAAAGGAATTACAAGGGGAATTCCGAAAGATCAAACCTCCCTCCTATGATGGGGAAAAGGAGGAAGATGCTGAAGCCTGGTTGCTGAATATGATTAAATATTTCCAGGTCTATGAATATGAAAGAAATCTAAAGGCCAGATTAGTTGTTTACCAGCTACAAGGTAAAGCTACCTTGTGGTGGGAGGAGATGAAAATGGTTCATGCCATTGATGAAAAGACAGTTACTTGGGAAGACTTTCAGGTTAAGTTCAAAAATCGTTATTTGAATGAGCGTTATTATGATGATAAAGCAAAGGAATTCCATGAACTTAGACTAGGACAACTCACTATTGATGAGTTTGTTACTAAGTTTACAAATCTGCTGAGATATGTACCCTACATTAGGGAAGAAAAGGAAAAAGTACAAAGGTTTCTGAATTGTTTGCCTACTGTATACAAAGAGAAAATTGAGTTTGACAACCCAAAGACAATGGACGAACTTGTTAGAAAAGCGAAATTATGCTATCAGCAGCTTAAAGGAAAGGCTGAGCAAGGAAAAAGCTAGGTAAACAAGGGTGAGTTCAAGGGGAAAAGACAAAAACCAGCATATTTAAAGAATTTTGGTAGAGATCATTAGCGGAAAAAGTTTAATAAACCCAAATAAATCCAAACTGCTCAGTCCCAAGTGGCTTCAAAACAAATAGATGGAGACAGTAAAAAGGAAGGGACAGTTAGAATGAAGGAAGCCTTGAAATGTTGGGGTTGTGGAGAACCCCATCTTTTGAGGTACTGTCCTCATCGAAACATTCATATGATCATGAGGGATCGAGAAGCGACAATAGTAAATGATATATCCAGAAATATACCAACTATCAGTGCATCCTTGGAAAATCGGCAAGCAGAACATCAAGCAACCATGGTGGAAATGGAGGGTAAGATTTCTGACCTACCTGTTACTGTTTTGATTGATCCGGGTGCTTCTTTGAGTTACATTAGTCCTGGAATTGTAGAAAAATGTAATCTTAAATCTAAAAAATTTCTGCAGTCATGGTTGGTACAGCTGGCCACTGGAACTAAGAGAAAGGTAACACATAAATTGCGCAGAACATAAATCAAATTAAATGATTTTCAAACAGAAGTAAATCTGAACATACTGCTGTTAGGATCTTATGACTTGTTGATAGGAATGGATTGGCTGGAAAAGAAGAAAGCCCTAATGAACTGCTGGGATAAAACCCTGCATTGTGTGGATGAAGAAGGGAAACCTTTTACTCTCAAAGGAAAACCAAAATCCATTTCAGTAAGACAAATATCAGCACTACAATTAAAATGAACAGCTAGAAAAGGATACCAAGTTTATGCAGTACATGTGGAGGAAGTAGAACAGAAAACTGGAGAAAATCTGCTGAATGATTTACCGGTGGTAAGGGAATTTAAGGAAGTCTTTCCAGATGAGATTCCTCATCTTCCACCCAAAAGAGAAATTGACTTTACAATCGATCTGGTGTCGGGAGCAACACCTGTTTCCCGAGCCCCTTATCGAATGAGTCCTCCTGAACTTATGGAACTGAAAATGAAATTGCAAGAATTGCTAGATAAAGGTTATATTAGACCAAGTGTGTCTCCTTGGGGAGCACCGGTCTTATTTGTGAAAAAGAAATATGGAACTTTTAGGATGTGTATTCATTATCTCCAACTGAACAAGTTGACCATTAAGAATAGATATCCTTTACCTAGAATTGATGATCTTTTTTATCAAGTGAGAGGAGCTTCAGTCTTTTTGAAGATTGACTTAAGAACTGGGTATCACCAGCTCAGAATCAAGGAAGAAGACATCAGCAAAACAACCTTCCGAACCAGGTATGGACACTACAAATTTATAGTCCTACCTTTTGGTTTGACAAATGCCCCTGCCACATTCATGTGTCTGATGAACAGTGTGTTAAATAAGTACTTGGATAAATTTGTTCTTGTGTTCATAGATGATATTTTGGTCTACTCCAAAAATGAGGAGGAACATAGAGAACATTTGCAGATAGTGTTGCAAACTCTGAAAGAAAACCAGCTATATGCCAAGTTCAGCAAATGTGAATTTTATAAAGATAAGATTCAATATTTGGGCCATATTATTTCTGAACAAGGCCTTGCTGTTGACCCTGAAAAGATAAAGGCTACCAAAGAATGGCCTGTACCAACTGATGTTTCAGCAGTAAGATCATTCATGGGGATTGCAGGCTATTATCGCAGATTCGTGGAGAGATTTTCTGCCATAGCACATCCCATAACATCATTACAAAGAAAGGGTGTCAAATTTGAATGGACAAACAAATGCCAAAACAGCTTTGACCAATTAAAAATAAAACTCACTACAGCCCCTATCCTAAAGATTGCAGATCCTGATAAAGAATTTTTTGTATGTACAGATGCTTGTAGAGAGAGGTTGGGAGGAGTCCTTTTGCATGAAAATTCAGTTATTGCCTATGAATCTAGGAAACTGAAAATACATGAACATAATTATAGTGCCTATGATTTGGAATTAGCAGCTGTTATCCATGCTTTGAAAATGTGGCGGCACTATCTTCTTGGGAAAAAGTTTACATTGATGACTGATCATATTAGTCTCCAATATTTCTTTTCCCAAACTGATCTGAATGCAAGACAAGCCAGATGGTTGTCCTTTTTAAGTGAATTTGATATGGACATAAAACATATCAAGGGAAAAGAAAATAAATTTGCTGATGCATTAAGCAGGAATGCTTGTTAGAATATAAACAACATTGGAAGTAGTGCCCAGATCGAAGTATAAGAGTTGGTAAGAAAAGCAACAAATCAAGATCCAAACTATGAAACACTCTTGGTGAAACTACAGAAAAAGGAGAAAATTGATTTCACTCACAACCAAAAAGGGTTGATCTGTTATAAAAACAGGTTGTATATTCCCAATGTAGAGTCCTTAAAAAGGGAAATTATGGATGAATATCACAAACAGCCATATGCAGGACATCCAGGATATCAGAAAATGTTAACAGCCCTGAAAAAGAAGTTGTTCTGGCCAGGAATGAAGAGAGATGTAGCAGAATATTTAAGTAGGTTCATGGAATGTCAACTAGTCAAAGTTGAGCATCAACATCCGGCGGGTATTTTAAACCCTTTTCCAATTGCAGAATGGAAATAGGACACAATTTCCATGGATTTTATAACAGGATTACCCAAAACCAAATACCAGCATGATTCAGTAATGGTGGTAGTAGACACTCTAACAAAAGCTGCCCACTTTACACCAGTGAAATCTACCTTTGGGACAACTCAAGTAGCGAATGTGTTCCTGAAGGAGGTAGTAAGGCTTCATGGGGTTCCAAAGGTAATTGTTTCAGACCGAGATGCTAAGTTTACAACAACTTTTTGGAAAGGACTATTTGGAGGGATGGGTACTAAGTTGAATTTTAGTACCGCCTATCACCCTCAGACCGATGGGCAGACAGAGAGGACTAATCAAATTTTGGAGGATATGCTGAGAATGTATGTGATGGATAGGCCATCAAAGTGGGAAGAGTATTTTCATTTAGTCAAATTTCCCTATAATAACAACTACCAATCCACTATCAAGATGAGTCCGTTTGAGGCACTGTATGAAAGAAAGTGTTGTACTCCTTTGAGCTGGAGCCAACCAGAGGATAAACTAATGTTGGGGCCCGATGCCTTACAAGAGATGGAAAGAATTGTTAAACAGATACAAAGAAACATCAAGACAGCACAAGATCGCCAGAAAAACTATGCTGATAAGAAACGAGTGCACCGAGAATTAAAAGTGGGGGATCATGTGTATTTGCGTATTAAACCCAAAAAGAGCACACTTTATGCTGGAAGTTGTGCAAAACTGGCTCCTAGATATTGTGGTCCTTTTGAAGTATTAGAAAGGGTGGGACCAGTGGCATACAAGCTGGCCTTACCACCCCATGTTAGAGTTCATGATGTGTTTCATGTTTCATTATTAAAAAGATATGTGCATGATGCTTCTCACATAGTTGATTGGAATGTTGTACAGGTGGAACTAGAAAGGGGAGTTTCTGCTAGAACCGCTTCAAATATTGGAGTAGGAAGAAATTGAATTGAGAAACAGAACAGTAGCCAGAGTAAAAGTGCAGTGGAAGCACTTTACTGCTGAAGAAGCTACCTCGGAAAGAGAAGCTGAAATGATGGAAAGATATCCATTTTTTTTTGAAAAATGAACTCTAGTAGTTAAATAACAACACCGAGGATGGTGTTTATTTTCAGAGGGGGAATATGTAACACCCCCAATTTATGTGTTTGAATTTCAAAGTTAGACATTTGAACTTTAATCCTAAGGGGAGTGGACCCCAAAGGATAAGTATTTTGTGAATGTAATTTAATATTTAAGTTGAGGAAATGAATAAAATGATTGTGTGCATATTGACCAAAATGAGATTATGAGATCACTTGCTAAATCCATGAGGATGGATAAGGCAACTATTCCCCACAATCTTTCAAAAATCCTTGAAAGGAATTATTTCTAATTTAGATTTTTGAGGAAGAATCTAAATTTCCCCAATGATGAGGAAAGTAGTTGGTAAGAGGTAAAAAGCTGGAAAAGCTGAGGAAAAGCATAAAACAGCTTTAAAGAGTCCCTAAAGTGGGAAGCCTAGGCAAAACAGGAAGAAAAGCATCCTGCTATTCTGGACGCAGAATTAGAAACATGCTTTGGGGAACATGAGCTTAAATAAGATGCTCCAAAACAGATTAGTGGTTGGTCTGTGGTGGAGGTGATCTCAGCTCGGGGGTGAGTTCTGGGAAACGGAAGGACTCTAAGGTTGGGAGGTTGGTCATTTGCAATAGTGGTATGTCCCTAAAATTATTGGTGTTTTTATTTCTTATGATATGAATTGGATACATATAATAAGTTGATTTGTAGATTAGATTTATTAGTGCTACATTTAACAGAATCAATCATAAGGCATCCACCTTTATAATTTTGTATAGTTGTAGAAAAGAAATCTGTAGAGTAGAATCCCATAGAAACTCTAAATCGAGGTCGGTTTAAATCTGAGGATACATATTCCTCCACAGATAATTTAATGTTAAACTGCTCCTGATCTATTAGTATAAATTTATGCACATGATTAGGATGGAACAATATGGGAGTTCCTGTACCATAAATTAAAATAAAATAGGGGAACTAAAATCTAAATTGTGTAGTAAATGGAGCAGACACAAAAATATACCAATGCCCAGACTTTGAAACCATGTAATAATTCTACTCTGTAGAAAATGTACAGTACTCCTGGTTCAGATTATATAACTGTAATATGCTTCTGAATGTTATAAATAAGTATCATTCAATACTAGTTCAACCATCATTGAAACCCACTAGGAATTAACAAAAGAAAAATATACATATGTATCTGTAAACTTCGCAGAGAGAAGAAATAATTAAGGTACCATAATGTAAATTGTAAAGGGGTTCCGGGGCTGAAGCTAGATTCAGGTCATATATAACGTTTTATAAATTAATGCTGTAAAAGAGAACTCTAATAATGAGACAACCAAAATTCTCTGCTTCTTGACTATGAAACTTTCAAATACAATGTATAACTCCTCCGTATATACAAGTGAAGAAAAGTAGCTGCAAACTATCTGGAAAGTATTACGATATTTCGCATTAGAACTATTCCATATTACACTTGAACAAAAACGTAGGGAAATAAACGATGAGAGGAAGTACAAATTCATACTTTCCATAGAGCTCAAACTCATTATAAGAAACATCAGTACGATGGGAATCTTCAACTTTCGACTGGTATAGTGTATGCATAAATAAAACACAATTTGCATTAGAGAGGCACTGGCGGAATAAATTATCTTTGGGTGTAAACCTCCTGAATTATATAACTTAACACATAAAAAAAAAGAAAATCACCTTACGTAAGAGTCGTAAGGGGGTACACGCTACCAGGGATCCTAAGAATAAGTAAAATTTACAATCTAAAATGAATACTGGAAATTATTAACCGCGAAATGCACTTGGGTTTTAGAAACAAAACTACCGGACTATTTATTCTATCTTCCACAAATGCTATGTAATTACGTTAGTCGTGAAACTTTGAGCACAGGTATAATTTTATTCCTCGGTATTGTGAGTACCTACCGTTAGAGATTAATTAGAATATCAATGTAATAACCATGAGCTATATGTGAAACAAAAATATAGAAATAAACATGCCTGTTCGCATGAGAAGGGGGGATCCGTCGAGTATTCATGCCCAAAGCCCGTTACAACAAACTCTGTCTTAAAACAATGAGGACCAAGGACCGAAATCCTAAAGATTTCGACAACAGAGTGGAGGAGCTATTATATATACATTTCTCCATATAAGTAGATTTGTATAGCTGGAGAAAAAATTATAAAAAAAGAGATGTCTATGCGATGATAGCATGACTGAAAATTAAACCAGTTTGCTATAACATTGCACATAGATACGACTGTAGAGATTATAGATAAATAGCAAATAATCGAAAACTATACGCTGAGTCAAACGCGTACAGTAACCAAAAGAAAAAAAAACTTCGACAATTTCAGTGAGGTTTCGAACGCACATAAGGTCATAGGGAACCTGTGCATCGGACAAGCCACACTAGCCGCGCGGAAAATAATAAGGGTTTGGCAGTGGCGACATTGGATAACTGAAATCGTGTCATCCGTATGAGGAGGATCCATCTTACCTGAAGAAAAGAAAAACAAACAAGATGTAATTAGAAAAGAAAGACAGGAGGAGTTCATAAAAGACAGTAGGTAGAAACCTTGTATACAGATGAATAGGGAAGAGACCTAGGTTAATCCCAGTAAGCAAATTGAAACGCTGGAAACGGTTGACCATTCGCCGAAAAAAAAATTAGTGGCACCATTTAAATCTGAAACCCTGTATACATAGCGAAAAGGAGAAGTAAAGAGTTGGTAATGGGATTTAGGTTGGACGGCAATAATCGATTAAACCTTATTCACGCCTAACCGGAAATGAAAAATTCTGGAACCCTCCCATCCAACATATAGCCGGAAATGCAAGACATGGTTGGGGTAAACAACCTGAGAAAAATAATCACAACACCGAAAGAAATTCCGAGAGAAGATTCAGAACATAATCATCCTTCACGGAAAAAAATAACCCACAGGAAGTTGAAAACAGAGAGGTGAGAGTAGAGTACTTACCCTCGAGCAGAATGAGGTAACGCGCAAGCCTTGGGAAGCATATTCCAGATCGCCAACCCCTGGTGTCTCAAGGAAAAACTAGCTGATAGAACGAACCTGGTATATATAATAATGAAAACGGGTGTGAGGTATTAAAACAAAAACCGAAACCCTAAAGACAAGAACCGGAAATCGATAATGGTATCGATGGAGACAGAGCGAGAGTTAAATGTCAATTATGACAATGCATAATCCTGAACCATACGACGAAAATCCCAATGAAATCCCGAAGGGGATCACATCATTTAAGATGGACAGATACGTTGTATCATTCGTGTAGTATTTAATCTTATTCTGCCAGCAACCGTAGTACCAGGCCGTCGAAATTCTGGAAAAAGATGAGAGCTCCATTCCGAGGTGATCTTACAGATATCATACCCGGACGCTGGCGATACGTGTCAGTTGATCATAGGCAAAGACACGAGAAATAAAAATAAAAGTTCTAGAGGCGGGGCAAGCCACGCCATTGTGGAAACGAAACAACTGGGTGAGAGCAGGTAGCACGCAGCCACCGCTCCAAGCCCCGTACCACGTAAATTTTTGCACATAAAGTCTATAGCGTAGACGTGGAACTCAGTCAATCAAAACAAATAACTTGAACCCTCCAACAATAATGAATTTATCATAACACCTGTAACATTTAAATATGAGAGAATTGTATGTCAAGAGGTCGCAAGTTGGATGTCGTATATGATTTTAAATTCATTAATTCGGTGAGGTTGTATAAATAGACATAATGATTATATATATATATATATATATAATTATAAATTTTAATTATATATATATAATTTATTAGAATTATATGTATTGGTATGGATTTAAATTCTAACTGCATTATTGCAGCTAGAATTGGAAGGAGATGTTATATACTGGACTCGAAAAAAAAAACTTTATAGGATGCCAGGGAAATAGAATACACTTAGAATTTGTGCCTAAATCGAAATTGTATGACCTAGTTCTAGCAAGAGACCAGGAATTAGTTCATCACCATCTAGGAGTTGGAGAAAAAAAAAAATTTTTTTGGAGGTGTGACACCTAAAGTGGTTGAACTCTCATAGGATAGTATCCCTCAAACTCAGGGCTTTCCCCCATTAATTCAAGGCAAAATTTAAGGCCTAAAAACTGAACCTAAAGTGGCTGAACTTCCATACGATTTTATTTTTTTGGTTGAGTCTTAACTTCTACAAGTTCTAAAGCAATCTATAAAAGGCTAGGTAGCCTCTAGATCTCATCATTTCTGAAGGCATGTTATTTATAGATGTGATTTATGCCATCAATTTTAAGGAAAATTTTCATACAAACCATGCATGAACCATTTGTATGTGTCATAAATCTCCCTTAAACTCTAGGCAATGCAATATTTAACGCATCTCATTTCCATATGTGAATGCTACAATAAAATTTAAGTCAAACATTAAGATAAACCATCCACATTTCATTTATCTCATGCACATGTGTCATTTCTTCCATGCATTTTCAATAAATTTCAATTTAATATATTTTTATTGAATTTGTTTTTTTTCCATGGATAAAAAAGCCCACTAAATATGGTTGAAAATGGAAATTATGCATAGATGTTTCTTGTTATCCCAATCCAAGGAAAGCAGTGATTACATATGTGCTTTCCAATATTGTGACTAGAAAAGTCGTCCAAAGGAAAATGAATATACAGGGAAGAACAACAAACAACGAGACATATTATATTGCATTGATAGAACGCTTGAGAGCAGCTATGGAGTATGGATAAAATGGAATTTTAGTTTTCACCAATTCTAAACATGTGTGCAACCAGATTAATGGTGTGTACTAAGTTAAGAAGGAGAGGCTAAAAGAAAAGCATGAAATAGCAAACAATATTGTTAGGCAATTTCAATGTTTTAGTATAAGACATTGTACAAATGTGAATAAGATGTCTGCTGATCTATTGCGTGCGGAAATGCCAATTCAGGATTCATCTATCAAATATGAATTAATAGATGAATTATAATTATAGGGGGCAATGCTTATGTAAGATCCATCTCTAAAAGATTAATTATTTTTGAGACGCTCTTCTTCAAAAATTCAAGATTCATCTCTCAAAGATGAATTAGTGTTGAGATGCTCTCCTTCAAAAAATTTTGATGGACATTGTAACATATCTTGGATATGTGTGTGTTTTATACTTTTAAATGCATCTTTTTTAATGACCATGTGTTTTTTTCAATTATATATCAAGTGTGCTCCCACCACACCATGTAAAGCACAACTTGGTGAAATTCACATTTCCATCAAGTGGTGAACTTCACATTTTTATAAAATTAAAATGCGAGGAATACAACAAATTTTGTTTAAATGCAGTTTCACGCTTATTTTTTAATGACTATGTGTTTTTCTAAATTTTATACCAAGTGTGCTCACGCCATGTAAAGTGCAATTTTTTTTCCTAAATTACATTAATTTTCTGAAATTTATTCTGAATTTGTTTTATATAGTAATTTAAAAAAATAATTGTAAATGTCCATTGTAGAGATATATATATATATATATATATATATATATATATATATCATGGAGGTTGAATGACGAAGATCAACAGAATCCCATATCTATACAAGAGATGGGGATCAGGGATTGAGGGATGCTCACAGTATTTAAATATAAACTTAAATATCCATACCTATACATACATGTGTGTACATATGGAATTGATTTTTTATCAATTTTGTGAGTTAAATTATTTGTTAATAAGTTTCATTTTTTATTTTTTAGGAGCCAAGAGGAGAAGGGTGTCTAAACCATCAATGGAGTATGCCCATGGCTCACGCAATCGTGGTATGGTTCACGCGATTTAATCAATGAATATGTACATGTATTTATATGTATGAATGTATTTTTGAATTGATTATAAATTCATATTTGTTTATGAAGCTTCTCTCTCATCTCGTGAGGTTGGTGGTGGTTTAGATTCCCTTAGAGGGGCATCAATAAGTGTTGGCAGATTGCGTGAAGGTGATGATATGTGTTCCCCCAGAGGCCAATCAATGGATGGTAATTTCGGTTCTCAACCAATTGGTGGTCATGTTTGTTCTCAGTAGGGTCGTTCTCATTCTCAATAGTCTCAGGGTGGGCAAGATGCTATCCAACCACATTCAGGTGGCCATCAATTTGCATATTTTTTTGATTCAATTTGTACAAATTTGTTTACATCTATTTTTCTAATATACAAAATTTTATATATTGATGCAGAGGATGAAAATGTTTGCCAAAATGTTGCTAAAAAAAGATGTAGGGTAGAACGCTTCATTCAAGAAGAAGGTTGTCCCCTAACCATGACTTATCCAGCGGACATTTCTGATATACATTGGGAAACACACATGCAAAAATGCACCTTAGAAAGGTGTCAACATCTTCATGAAAAATTGAAGAGAGATCTTGTGGCTTTGACTCTACCTGTTGAGAGTCAAAAAAGCTTGGAAATAATTACACACTCATTAGGCGAACTAGTAGATGTGTACTGAAATCTTGGGCCAACCACTGATAATTTTGTAGAAGTCATGAGAAAAAGAAAGGAAACAATGATGGGTCCCGATAAATGGGAGGTTGTTAGAAAAAGAGTTACAACAGAAATGGCCGAGTCTATGTTTAATGTCAAATAAGGGCCGAAAATAAAGATGTTGAAGGTGCAATATTTCAAGCACCATCATATAGCTCACTATTTGTATGATAGATGTCGTGCAGCCTATGGAAGGCTCCCATGGAACGACAAGGTACTGCTTTATTTTTCAAAATTATTTTATGCATAATTCATTTCGCAAATTAAACCCAATTACAATGACCATCCCTATGAATTTTTTCGTCCTGGGAAAGGTTGATTGTGTGACTGTAGGGACACTAGGTGTGATGTTGAGTTGTCTCTCCCTAAGACACCATTGGTTAGTCGACCTTTTCGTGTAAAAAAATTTCAGTCAGATATGGAAGACACTTCTCAAACTAATCGAGAAGTAAGGGATGCCATCATTGACAATGTTAACAGTGGATTGGGTGGAGTTGATGTTTGTCTGAATCGACAAAGAACATGTGAGAATTCAGGCACTAATTTTGTGTATTATATGGATGAAAAGATTGACAACATGAGTGTTGAAGATCTCAAAACACATGCAAAGAATTGTCGCAATGGTTGGAAGGACCTAATTTTTCACGAGGAAGAGGGCATGGGAACTGTATGTGTTAATGTTTAGGGTTCAATTATTTTAACACATGTACAATTTGTAATAAATACATATATACATAAATTTGTTTTTATACATTAATCTTACAAAAAATTATTATTATATGCTACCACCATTTGTAGTTGTCACTTTTGATGAATGAATAAAATGTTAATACTACGGTTAGAGCCTCTGGTTCAAACAATCAAGATGGATCTCACCATCAAGATATGTTGGAAAATGTTAGTGTTTTATAAGTGGACATGATGATGTACAATTACTTTTTATCTATTATTATATATATCAAAACATGATGAGATATTTTTAAAATAAATAATTTTGCACACATGTACATGTACATATATATAATAAAATGTTTTAGAAGAATCCGATTCCGTCTGATGTTTTTTGGATCGAGGTACCTTCTTCTTCCTTGGGAGATGTACCTTCTACATCCTTAGGAGATGTGCCAAATCCACAATCACAAGTATGGACAAATTTTCCCTTTTAAAATTTATGTTTTTAAGTTATATATTCCACCTCAAAAAGTTCCATTAAAAATGAGATATATCTATATCTTGAGTTATTTTAAATTTTTTGAATTTTAGGTTTTTGGAGATTTTCTTTTGAAGCCTCTCTTAGGAGATGTGCCAAATCCACCAGCATAAGTATTCAATTTTTCATTTATATATATGTGTGTGTGTGTGTGTGTGTGTGTGTGTTTTTAAGTTATAAGTTATAAATTGAATTTTAAAAGTTTTATTATAAATTGAGATCTACAGATTTTGAGTTATTTTAAATTTTTTAAATTTTAGGTTTTTGGAGATTTTCTTTTGGAGCCTCTCTTAGCAGATGTGCCAAATCCACCAGTATAAGTATTCAATTTTTCACTTAAATATATGTTTTTAAGTTATTATAAATTGAAGTTTAAAATTTTTACTAGAAATTGAGATCTTGATCTTGAGTTATTTTATACTTTTAAATTTTTTAAATTTTAGGTTTCTATAGAGGATTTATTTTCTCCACGGACTGTAGCGATGGAGATAGGAACATCCACACCATTTCAACCATTTGAACAAGTTGTCTAACTTTTTTTTTAATATTATTGAAAATAAGTTTATATATGCATTTTCATTTGAAAATTTTAATATATATATATATATATATATATATATATATATATATATATATATATGTATATTGTACAGTTTATTGTTCGTGATGTTTGTGTGGGGGAAGTTGTAGTGGACGAGAAACAAATGGAGAGGGAACCTCATGAGGTATTGCCTGATTTTTTTTACATGAAGTTCTATATATTCTCACTCAATTTTAAAATATCAAATTTTAATGTTTGCACACATTGTGTACAAGTTCCCTATGCTTCGCAAGATAGCTCAAGGATTGTGACTTTGTTGGGAGAGACGCTACATCCATCTATATTTGATGGATTATGCACATGCACTATCTGATGGATGATGCACATGCACACGTGGAACATTATATTTTAAATATATTTAGTCTTAAATTTAATTTTTTATATATAGTCTTATCTAGATGTAGTCATATATAACTTGATACTTGATAATTGTGATATCTACAAATTTTGGACATATTTTATGTGAACTACATTTGGTACATGTGAATGTGATATATAATGTTTTTAAAACTTAAGTTTTGGATGGTTGAACTACATTTGGCATGTGAAGTAATGTTTTTTTTTTTCTAATTAAGTCTAGATTCTATTACTAAAAAATATGGTACATACAGTAGTGTGCCTTCATGGGCGTTGAGAGTTCAGCACAATATCAAAAATAGAGCTGCCCACAAGGGGAAACTAGCTAGAGAAAGATATAATAGCTACCTCAAAGGAGGAAACCAGCATTGAGAAAAAAACATAGGACTGTAGTAGTACAAACCAGCATTGAACAAAAAACATAGGACTGTAATAGTGCTTTGACATGCTAGATGGCCAAGATTCCTGAAAACACCAACTAGACAAAAATTCTGACCTGAATGACAAAAAATAACTGTGTGTCCTAGATACCATAGTCGTCAGAGGGAGGTTCTTCTGCGATTCTGCATCCGTAGCTATCATCATCGTCATCCAGAGTGGGATTTGCTACCGCGCCAACCTTGCTTTGCTCCATTGGCGTGTCTTTGACACGAGAACTGCCACCGCCATGTCTGCCACCACCAGCTTCCTGTGAGAGGTCCTGAACGCCGGTTTGGATTACCTGGTCAGACCTAGGGGTGCGAAGCTGAATTCCAGGATGCGCAGGAGGCATGGGGTCAGAGCCAAATTGAGGGAGTTCTTTGAAAGTTACAGAAACCGTCGCTACCACAAGAGGCTGGGATGTGAGATAGGGGAAATGAAATAAGGCCATGGAGGGGTTAACCAGGTGAGCTGACTCCGTGCTGCAAGGGCCAGATGGAGGCGGATGGATGTGGGCGCCACGCAGAGGAGAGGGAGGGTGTTTGTCAGGGCCACGCTGAAGCCTGCATCTGTTGGACGCGCGAGGAGAGGCGCCATGGGAGGAATCAGAAGCGGAGGTCGACAGATTGCTGGAGAGGGAGTGACGCCTGGAGGGAGGGCTGGCTCGAGTGCTGCCTCTGCGGCATCTGAGCCTGTGCCGGAGCCTAGGCATCGTCCCACCGAGAGAGATCGATCGAGTCAAAGAATTCTGCAGGGTGACAGGTAGGAGATACAGAGGCGAGGTTCCAAGAAACAAAGGAAAAACCGGGCTTTCAGAATGGTGGAAGCCAGGTAAAAACTCCACACAGCAGTAAAGATTGCAGCGCCTACCCAATGCAGTGCGGGAACTGGAAAGCTTGGCTTCTAGAGGATAGCCAGAGCAGAGCGGAGGAATATAATTTTTCATAACAACGATAAAAATGAACTGCAGAGCCAAGAACTTAAGCATCGAGGTGGTGAAAGAGCGTCTGGAGCTGGAGGACGACATCGAAATACGTTGGCTGCCTCGTCTTCCCCATCGGCTTGAATGCCATCGCAGGTGACGGACTTTGGTATAAATGTTTTCAATGCTCTTTGAATGTGGATTGCAGGCGGCCATGTGGCCTCGCCACGCGCCGGCCTCTCCACAGATATCCGTCATATCAAATGGATGCACCTGCATCTGGGGTAGTATTGTCCTGTTGCACCAACTGAGTGCAGTCCTGTAGGATTTTGCTGTCATTGAGATTAGAGAGGGGTCCAGCAAAGAGAGTTTGAGCACTGGTGACTCCTTTGTTAGCCAGTAGATCAGCTACCTTGTTGCCCGATCTTTTGACATGCTTTAGAACAATGGCTTTGTTTTGTTGCATGCAGTCTGCCATAAGTTCTAATCTAGCTGTCAATCTCCAACTATCAGAAACTCATGAAGGGGGGGAACCCTGAAGCAGTTTCTGAGCCATTTTGATGAGAATCTGAGAATCGCCCTCGATTTCTAGAGGAGAGAAGTTGTTGAGATGGGCTAGTTGCAACCCTTGCCAAAGTCCTTCAAGCTCTGTCGAGTTGTTGGTATCCCAGCCAATAGATCCATAGTAGATGATCAGAGGTTTTCCTCGGTGGTCCCTGAAGATTCCCCCAAATCTAGCCTCCCCTAGATTTCCCTTGGATGCTCCATCGAAGTTGAGCTTCAGGGTGCCATCAGGAGGGTGGACCCATTTTTCGTTGGCAGGAGAGTGTTGCTTGGAGCGCTTGACTGAAGTGGGGTCCTAAGGAAGATTTAGTTGCCAGCTATCCCAAATGCCTTTTTCTAAGGGTTGTGAACGGAAGTCATCTTGATGCCAATTCCGAAGACCTAGAGTTTCTTGTAGGTTCCTGCAGAGATTGCTCCAAAGGACATCGAGAGGAGTACTTTGGCTTTTGAAGACTCGCATGTTCCTCTCTTTCCAAATGTTCCAAAGCGTGAGGCTTGGAATGATCTGCCAAAGGGCGTTGAGGAGAGAATAGTTGTAGGGGGCTATTGGCCAATTGCGAATAAGGGCATTAAGGTATTTCCTATTCCTGCCCTCTCTTTTGCATTTGAGGCTGATGTTATCCCAAAGGAAAGCTGCCAAAGGACACGTGAGCATGAGATGGTGGATGTTTTCTTCCTGGTTTTCGCAGTTGGGACAGTGGGAAGGTCCAGTGAAGCCCCTTTTGATTAGGTTGTCCCAAGTGAGGATTTTGCGGTGGAAGAGAAGCCACATGAAAGTGGATACCTTGAGCCAAAGATGTGGCAACCAGAGCCCCTTCCAGATGGAGTCAATGGGTTCCTGAGTGCGAATGATGAATGAATAGGCTTCCTGGGTTGTGAACCTGCCTTTGGGAGTGTATCCCCACCTTATGATGTCCGGCTGCTCCGAGTATCTGAGTTTCCTGCTGTTTATCTCCTTATCAAGCTCCGCCTGAACATGATCATGCTGCTGATTCAGACAGATGGCTGCTACTTTCCATTGTCTAAATCCTTGGATGGGGTTCTCCTCCCAGAAATGACAGACCTGGGCTTCAAGGGAGTGGATCTCGTGTGGTTGAAGCTGTGGATCAATGGAAGTGAGCAGTTTGGGTCTTTGATGCCAGGCGTCTGTCCAAAAACGAGCCACTTGACCGTTATGAACTTCCCAAAAACTGTGCTCTTGGATCAGTTGTCAGTGTTGTTTCACTGCATTCCAGATCAAAGAACCTGAATTAACGGTGGTGAGTCTGATGAGCTCAGAGGTAGGTCTATGATTGGCGTATTTGTCTGTCCACAGCTTCGTCCATGGCCTGTGAGGTTTAGACAGCCAATTCCACCAGAATTTTGCACCCATGATAGCGTTGCTATGTTGGGGATCACGGAGACCTAGGCCGCCAACATGCTTTGGGGTGCAGATGGTAGCCCATTTGACTAGAGCCCACTTCCAGTTCTGGCCAGAGGCTCCCCAGAGGAAGTTGCGTTGAAGAGCCTTGATTTGCTTGAGGACCCAATTGGGCGCAGCCAGGACAGAAAAAAGGTAGAGAGGCATGGAATGTAAGATAGACTTGACTAGGATAAGTCGACTGGGAATATTGAGAGAGCGAAACGTCCATGAGGAGATTCTGGCTTCGAGTTTGTCAAGAATTTTCTTCCAAGAGGAGTGCTTCAGAGCAGAGTCTATGAGGGGGCACCAAGATAGTTAGCTGGAAGTTTGGCTATGGTAAAACCCAAGATTCTGGCTATTCGAGTTTGAGTATAGGGCGCAGTATTGAAGAAGAAAATTTGGGATTTCGAGGCATTGACAGAGGTGCCCGAAGCTTCAGCAAAGGTATCGAGGATAGCTTTGAGGGAGGAAGCCTCTTGGGAAGAGGGATGTCCAAAGAGCATGTTGTCATCCAAAAATTGCTGGTGCGTGATGGGAGAGGATCCATGGACAGAGATGCCTCGAATCTGCTTCCGGTGCAATGCTTGTTTGATGTATCTTCCAAGACCTTCGGCCATTAGAACAAAGAGGAAGGGGGACAGTGGGTCGCCTTGATGGATGCCTCGGGAAGGAGAGAAAGGTTGGGAGAGAAATCCATTGACAAGGATGGAAAAGAAAGAGGAAGTGATTAGACTCATGACCCATCGAATCTAAGAGGGGTTAAAACCAAAGGCTGATAGCACGTGGCGGATGTAGCTCCAGCTGAGCTTGTCGAAGGCTTTTGATAGATCAATATTCAAGAGCATACCAGGCTTTTTGATCTGCTTCAAAGAGTGAATAACTTCATGGGTAAGAATGATGTCGTCCAATATTTGACGGCCTTCAACGTACCCAGTCTGCTCGGAGGAGATGAGAAGAGGTAAGAGTGGCTTGAGCCGATTGGCAATGACCTTGGATATGATTTTGTACATGACGTTGCAGAGGGCGATGGGTCTGAATTTTTCCAGAGTGGTAGCATGGTCGACTTTGGGAATGAGGGCGATGAAGGTGGCATTGAGAGACGGGAGGAGCCAGTGCATGGTTCTGGACTCCTCTACTAAATGCCAGACCTCATTTTTTATCAGATCCCAGAAATGGTGGAAGAAGTAGGCTGTGAAGCCATCCGGTCCTGGAGCCTTTCCTTCTTTGTTCTGAGAGACAGCCTGTTCAACCTCCAAGAGTGATACCGGCCTAAGGAGAATCTGATTGTGCTCCTCCGTGATGAGTTTAGGGATGTGGGGAATGATCTTGTTGATCGTTGTCTGCCTGTCCATTCTTTATTCTTGCAGGACTGTTTGGAAGTGAGTTGTGAGTTCTGCTTCAATTGCCTGGTGTTCCTCTAACCGTTATCCTGCTTGGTTCTATAGGTAGTTGATGTTGTTGTAGATTCTGCGCGGAATGGTGGAGCGATGAAAGAATTTTGTGTTCCGCTCACCCTCCTTTAACCAGCGAATGCGAGATTTCTGCTTCCAGAATATTTCTTCCTGTTGTTGCCTTTCCTCCAGCTGCTTAAGAAGGTTTTGCTCTTTTAAAATCATCTCCTCAGTTTGACCCTCTTGAATGATGTGTGTCTGAAGCTCCTCCATTTCTTTTTCGAGCTGCTTTTGATGCTGAAAGATGTTACCGAAGGTGCAGTGGTTCCATCTTTTGATGTGAGTCTTGAGGTCCTTAAGGTGCTGCTGAAATTGATACATCTTGGAGCCTAGCGGCGGGATGAAGGCATTCCAAGCTGATTGAACCATGTCCCTGAAACCTATATGTGTGAGCCAGAAGTCTTCGAAGCGGAAAGGCATTTTGGATGTGTTTCCAGGTCTGGACCATTGTAAAGAGATGGGCCAGTGATCAGATCCGGCAAAAGGCAGGATAGAGGTGTGAAAATCGCCCCCAATGTGGATAGCATTATCAGACAGTAAAAAATGATCCAATTTGGAGGCTATTTGTTGAGGGCTAGCTCGTCTGTTGTTCCAGGTATGAATACCGTTGGCAAAGGGGATGTCGATCAGCCAATTGCGCTGAATGAACTCTTTGAAGTGAGTGCTGTCTCCTTCAAGTTTCGCCCGGCCTCCTCTTTTCTCTTCAAGATTTGTGATCATGTTGAAGTCGCCACCAAGTATCCATAGGGGGTGGTTTCTGCTGGAGTTGAGCACTTCTATTGTGTTCAGCAGAGCGATTTTCCTTTGTATGTCCTGTGGGAAATATACATTTGTGAAGTGACCATGCAAATTTGTGCCCAGAATGTGGAAGGTAGCTTGGATCAGGTTGTGGGCGGCGTGAGCATCGTTGATTGAGATTGACTGAGAGTCTCAGGCAATGGAAAGTCCGCCTGAGAATCCAGATGCATCGACAGCTATAGAGTTGCAGCACGGCCAGGCTCTTGTGAGGATGGGGCCAAGAGTGGAGCTTGTGCATTTAGTCTCCTGCAGAAAAATAACCTATGGATTTTCCAACTATATCAAGTTTTTAAGCATTCTGAACTTGGTGGGGCTGTTTAGACCCCTTATGTTCCAAGAAATGAGCTTCATTGAGAACTGTCTTCCAAAGGTTGAAAAAACTTGGTAAGCTTGGGATACCTACCAGATTCCACTAACATTTCTCCAATGAGGGTGGTCCTTTGTAGATCGGTTTTCCGTCCTCATTTTTTTGAATCCTTGAAGAGTTTCTTGGTATCCCACGGGCTTCCAACTTGGATTCCAAGGGCTTTTTGATGTTGCTGCACCCTAGTCAGGGCGACTGCCAAATTTTCTATCTGTTTTTCCGATATGGTGTCAAAGTCTTGCTTCCTGCAAGATTTTTCCAGAATATAGATGTCAAGCTCATCGATGTCCACCCCTTCAGGACCTTCCTCCATTAAACTTATATGGCTAATGGGCATTTCATAGGAGTCTAGTTCCATTTGGAGGGAGGAGGCTTGTCCTGAGGCAGAGGCATAGGAAGGCTTGGGAGGAAGGAGGAAAGCTTCAGGTGAAGGCACAGGCTGGTTCGAAGAGGCAGGGATATCAATGACCGGAGTCGAGACAGCCATGGGGGTAGGGATAGTCGTTAAACCCTTATTATTAGGAGCAGAAGGAGTAATTTGGGCAAGGATTTCGAAGCTATTTCTTGTGGAAGGAAGATTTCGGGCTTGAGGATTGGCTTTGGGTGCACTAGTAGAGGGCTTTTTGTTGTGACGCCTACGGGAATGGACTTTGGTGAAGCCATCGACATCAGGTCCAGGGGAGGCTTCCGAGGGCTTACTGGGTGAAGGATTGAGAGGGAAATCCCTAAAACGATGGCCGTGAGCATGACATTTACGGCATCTGAAGTGAACATGCTCGTAATCAATGGACTGTACCCATTCAAAGTCGTCATGATAGAGACTTACCGAGTCAGGGAGGACTTGCGCTAGATGCATGAAGATGCACAGTTGAGCATAGGAGGTGTATCGTCTTAACCTGGTCTCCTCCGCGATTTTGACAAATTCTCCTAGTTCGTTGCCGGTATCTCTTAAAGATTCCTCATCCCAGTACTCTAAAGGCAGCAAGTAGAGCCTGATCCAGACAGGCACCCAGTTGAGGTCCTCTTTGTCCGGATTGAAGCGCTCCACCCAGTCCCGGAGGTAGAGCCCTGAGGAGTTGAAGAAATACGGGCCTTCATCCATGATGCGAGACTTGTCCTCCAGGCAGGTGAAGATGGCTGTAAAGAAGCCTTTGGGTCCCAGCTGCAGCGTGATCTGTCCTTTTGGCTTCCATTTAGATTTGATACAGCCATGCAATGCCTTTTCCGTGGGCCAGAAACCCACAAATTTACCAATCAGTGCGTGGTCTTTCATATACTGGATCTGGGCATTGATTATGTGGCTTGGGAGTTTGATTTTTGGTCGATCTGCCGCTATTGGCTTGCAGGTTGCAGAGGTCACTTTTGGTGGGGCGGTGGTATCTGTTGTGTCCGGTTCTTTATCTATTTGCTCTTTATGTGTTTCTCCTTGCATTTGTGGCACTGTTGCCTGGCTCTTGGAGCTATTGTCCACGGCCGAGGCCTGTGCTTGCGCAGATGACGACCTTGGTACTTCAGCAGACTGTTTTTGAGTGACCGTATTCGTGACAGTGGGGGAGGCTCTGTGGGCCTCCCCCTGTGGCAGATCCATGAGACGCACGTCAGTGGACACACTTATGGTCAGGACTGTGGGTGTATGTAGCAGGTGCAGAGCTCTCTGAGGTGTAGCAGCACCGTAGCAGAAGCGTTGTGAACCCTAGCGGCATGTGAAGTAATGTTACAGTGTTATATATAATTTGTTTTTTTTTAAAACTCAAGTTTTGGATGGTTAAACTACATTTGGCATGTGATGTGAAGTAATGTTGTGTTAAATAATTTGTTTTGTTTCTAAAGTGTTATGGTTGAACTACATTTGGCATGTGAAGTAATGTTACTTGATACTTGATACTTGTCATCTATAATGTTTTGTTTTTAAAACTCAAGTTTTGGATGGTTGAACTACATTTGGCATGTGAAGTAATGCTGTGCTATAATTTTTTTTGTTTTTAAAACTTAATTTTTGGATGGTTGAAGTACATTTTGCATGTGAAGTAATGTTGTGATGTATATTGATTTTTTTCTTTTGAAAAACTCAAGTTTTGGATGGTTGAACTACATTTGTCATGTTAAGTAATGTTGTGTTATAATTTGTTTTATTTTAAAAAAAATAAGTTTTGGATGGTTGAACTACATTTGGAATGTGAAGTAATGTTTTGATCTATAATGTTTTGTTAAATTAAAACTTAAGCTTTGGATGGTTGATCTAAATTTGGCATGTGATATAATGTTAAATATTTTTATTAGATAGTTGAACTACAATTCGCATGGAATGTGAAGTAATGTTGTGATATAATCAAAAAGTTTTAAAACTCAAGTTTTGGATGGTTGAACTACATTTGGCAAGTGATTATGATATTATGTTTTGTTTTTAAAATTCAAGTTGTCATTTTCCAAAAACAAAAAAAATCACATGAATATATGTACATGTAGAAATGATTTTACACATATTTGAATATATATGTTAAAATGATTGAAGTAAAATACATACATACATATATATATATATATATATATATATAAACAATCATAAGATTCTAGGTCTTGTTAGATGTGTCAAACAATCATGAAATTTTAAGATTTGTTCTATAATGTATATATATCTAGTACGTGCAACATTTTTCATCAATGCACATAAAAAAGCTACTTGAATAGTTAATTCCATTCTAGAACATATATATCCAGTACTTCAACATTTTTCATCAATGCCAATAGAATTTAGCTACTTTCAAATCATTGCATTCTAGAACACATATATATTCAGTACGTGAAACATTTTTCATCAATGCACATAGTAAAACTAGTTGAACAGTTAATTTCATTCTAGAACATATATATGTCCAATACATGCAACATTTTTCATCAATGCACATAGAAAACCTACTTTCAGTTAATTGACTAGAATATGTATATATCTATTACATGCAACATTTTTTATCAATGCACATAGAAAAATTACTTTTAGTTAATCGCATTCTAGAACATATATATCAAGTACTTGCAACATTTCTCATTAATGCAGATAGAAAAGCTACTTTAAGTTTTAATTACATTCTATAATATATATATATATATATATATATATATATATCCAATACTTCTAGAACATATATATCCAGTACTTGCAACATCTTTCATTAATGCACATAGAAAACGTACTTTCAGTTAATTACATTCTAGAACACACACACACAGACACATATATCCAATCCATGCGATATTTTTCATCAGTGCATCTATAGAAAAGCTACTTTGAGTTGATACTAGTGTGCATTTACCAAAACAATGTACATGTGCAAACACTTGCACAGATAACATAACAAGGAAACTCAATTTTTAGTTGATTTCTCGAAGTTCTAAAACATGAATCCAAAGAGAAGAAATTTTTGGGGACTTCACTCAAAAAAATTCCAATGGAATGCCATCTTTAATGATCTGTTCATGATCGGATTTTGACATTTTCCATTTCTTAATTTTAGTTTTTTTCCTTGATTGAACCTCTATCAACTTTATGTGTGTTGCACACACCAACTAACTATATTGATAACTTATGATATTAGGTTCATAGTCTTAAAAGTAAACAAAATCCCCACTTTGATTAGTTTGTCTGAAAAAATAACCTTTCAGCATAATATATCCTCTTTCATATGGAAACCCATGATCATTATAGTTTTATAATAATTTATTTTCTCTTTCAGTGCAATGCATAAAATAATACTTCACATTTTCATCATTGTCAGTAGGTGCAATTACAGCAAAAACATCTCCTGCACAATGAAACAAACTTAACAAATTTATGTATTTAAATTTATTTCTAGATCTCTATCATTTGAAAGCAATTCAAATGTTACCTTCTCTAACGAGATTAGAAACTAGATCACCATCATATGATATTGTAGTCTCCTTTGATTTCATTTCTTCAAAAATTGTGACGAACATTTTCCCCTTTGTATTTAGCTCTATATGTTTCCAATATTTTACATACATTTTTTTTCACAAACGTCATTAGATTCTGTGTTGCCTATGCAAACATGAAAAAAAAAATATTTTATTTTATCCAATGCAAACACATTTGTGGACAATGTTTTTTTAATTCAATGCAGTTTTTGAGTCCCTTTTATTGTTTCAACATCATTTCCAATTGATCTATCTTCATATTTGATCTCAATATTTCAAAAAAAACATATATATGGAAAATTCAAGGAAGAATGTAAATATGATATCAAAATACC
The DNA here is from genome assembly GCA_034641835.2 of Pinus albicaulis. NCBI lineage: Eukaryota > Viridiplantae > Streptophyta > Pinopsida > Pinales > Pinaceae > Pinus > Pinus albicaulis. The sequence continues at coordinate 938,247,645 of CM076576.1, forward strand.
ATCAAAGATAATCATTGTGATAAATGTACACTATTTAAAATTAGATATACAATAAAAATTAAATTGAATGTACCTTTTCACTTCCCTTGATCAATTAGTCTCATGGCTTAGAGAAACGATGCACCATTGAACAACTTCTTTAGCATCCACAAGTCGGTTTTCAAATAGGTTCAGTTGATATCTTCAAAGTGCTCGTTTTATGCATGCCCCTACACCGTCATGTTGTCCTTATCCATGGACAGTCTCAAAGAAATTACAACAATTTTTAATGCATGTTTTCTTATGAAGAAAACATAACCAAAAGAATGATCATGAAGATTTGAATTGACCTACAAATCCATCTTACCATATCCAATGTTCATTGAATTTTATTCCATAACTTTTTAAGGAGTCATAAATCATTCAAAAACAATGTTGTACAAAATAGGTATCATGTGTACGATTGTCGTTGACATGAAAGTGATATTCTTTAATAACATGTCAATTTTCACTGGTGCTTTCTATATGATCAATGTTTTGTTCAACATGTCTATATAGAATATGGACAAGCATGGATACTTGGTCAGAATGATAAAATTCACTCTGATTTTCTTTTTGTGGAACAAATGTGTAGTTTTATGCAAAATAAATTACTGACAAAATGGTCCGTACTGGAAAAATTCATGGGATTTTTTGAACTGAAAGTCTTGCCATCGAGCTCTACGGGAATGCTTGGTGTATTTATAAATTTCTTCCTCAAACATTCTCCAAAAATCTATCACAAAAGTTTCTTCTTCTTGTAATTCAATTATTTTATCTCTATTTGAACCTTGAATCGATGTATGGATATATTCATATCTCTTTGATTTTACTTTCATGTTGCACAAAGATTAATAATTTATATCAGTACGATATTTGTTTTCAAATTTAGTCAAATTTCCACAATCATCGCATTTTCTACCACCAAGACATTTATTTTGGTAAAATAATTCATAGCTCTCTCTTTCACATAGAATTTGAGATATGAAATCACAGATAGTGGAAGGAGGAGGTGAATATTTCCAAAATTTTCTACCAAAATTAAGTAATGTGTCATAATATAACAGGAATTCCACATGATAACGACAACAACAAGCATCGCATATGGTGATAGTTTTTACATACCATGGTTTTTGTTGAACAAAAGCACTGATTGAGACATGAATTTCATGATTCTCTTCTTTGAACTTATTGAACAACTCTATCTGAGTGGTTTCCAAGAAATTTTTTTCATGTTCTTCGTATTGATTTCATGATATTCTTCTTCGCATCACATCTCTTGCATTTGGCGAAACAGGTGAATTTTTTTTCCAATATTCATATATTATTTTTTTAACATTTTCTGCAAATCTATATTTGTATGGTTGCCTACAAATAACTCTCCAGCAAGCGAGTTCATCATTTACAACTATTTGCAACCAAAATTTCCTATGTTTATGCAAAGTTTTTCGTGAGGTTCGTAATGCTCGTGCCATAGATTTTACCAAGAAATTCTCTTTAGTACTTGATGAAACCACTGCCATATGTATTTCTCTATGTACAACTGAAACATTTTTTTGTATAGATCTTCTAATTGAATTTATAGCACTATTTATATTTTGTATCACATTTTCCTTTACTTTTTTTATCTTTTATTGATTTTCGAATACCCAATAAAGTCGTAGCTTCTTTTAATTTCCTTAATGATAGGTGACCTTTCAATGTTTAGGCTTGAACTTTCATATTTTACTTTATGAAGTACGTATCAAAAATGCGCTTAACATGATATTGTATAACATTTTCATCTCTTTTATCTCCATATGTGTGAGTGTCAACATTTTCTAACATCTCATCATCGACATTGATTTCATCTGTACATATTCGAATGAATAAAACATAATAAGTTTACATATTCAATAAATAACTAAATTAATAAATATGTATAATTTCAATAATACATGGATGTGTTCAACACACACACACACACACACACACATATATATAGACATACCTTGTGATTCCATTTCTTCACTTGAATTTCTTTCAACATTTTCACCATCTTCAATCATTGGTTCAATATCTCTTTCAAAATTTTGTATCTCATCATCAATATTTTGAGGAATATCTCTCTCTGTTTATATTGCAAAATATTTTCAAATTAGTTCATCAAATAAAAATTAAGATTGAACTCATTTTACACTAGGAAAATTTTAAATATCAAATTCATAATATTTACATTTACATAGCTACTTCAACTTCTAGTTGAGGCTGATTTTCCCTTTCAATATTTGAGAGTTCTTCTCTCTTTATTTTGTGATATTCTCTCACCTCTTCTCTACATTCCTTAGGGTCTCCTTTTTAATCATATTTTCTTGCGCGATTCCTTCAATTTCCCATGATAATAGAGTATGAAGTTCAAAAAATTTCCTTAAAAAATTTAGAAAAAAAATCAATTATAAAAAACATCACAAAAGATGTAATTTAAAAAAATCTCATTTTAAAAATTTTGCAAAAAATATATACCTCAATCCAAAACACTTTGAAAAATTCTAGAAAAAATGGTCTTATAAAAACGAAACGGAGCTCAAAATATTTCCTCCCAAGCCCTGCAAAAATTGTTCATTTAAAAAGTTAGACAAAAACCCATTTTGAAAAATCATTATAAAATGTTTACTTCAACCGAAAATACGTACTCTAAAAAAATGTCATTTCAAAAAATACCTCCAAAAAATGTCCATTGAAAATTAATTCCAACTTCTTAAAAAATGCCACTTTAAAAAATACTTCAAAAAAGCCTCTAAAAAAATATCTCTTTAAAAAATACATCCAAAAAATGTCCTTTGAATATGAAGCCTAAAAGGAGTCCTTTCGAAATTAATCCTAAAAAGAGTCCTTGGAAAATTAAGCTCAAAACCTCTAAAAACAATGAAAATTAAGCCCAAAACCTCTAAAATAATGAAAATTAAGCCCAAATCCTCTAAAAACAAAATACCTTAAAAAAATGAAGCCCAAAAAACATCCAAAAAGTGTATCGCATACCACCAAGAAATTTCCTTTGAATGTACCTCCATGAAAATTACTTAAACCCAAAACAATCCTTTGCAAAAATTTCCTTTGAATGTACCTCCAAGAAAATTCCTTGAACCCAAAACAATCCTTTCCGAAAATTTCCTTTGAATGTACCTCCAAGAAAATTCCTTAAATCCAAAACAATTCTTTGCAAAATCAGACCAAGACCTTTGCAAAATGAGACCAAATGTGAAAAATTATGTGAAAATAATGAATGCTTTTACATCAATTGATATTGTTGCAAAATGTTTTTTTGGAGTGGATTCGTTGTATTTTCCGGCCGATGGAAAGTTAAATAAAAATTCAGCTGAACTTTAATAAAAAAATTTGGCCAAAATTTTATGCCGTTAGACTTGATGAGCCGTCGGCACAAAAGACAATTCAACCAAACTTTTTTTAAGAGTTCGGCCAAACTAACATGTCTGCAATTACGTAGAGCCAAGCTCTGAATACATATCTTCAACTTTGGACAGATTAAACTCCATGAAACATTCATAATTAACTGTTGGAATCAGGACAAGCATTTTCAAAATTCAATCTACTTTCAGGAATATAACTTTTATGTAATTTCATAAATATTTACTAAATTTAACTAATTTTGTAATAAAACGGGTGCAAACAATTTCTGAAGGACATTATGATTCAGTGGAATAAATATTCCTTATCTTCCAAAATACACTGTAAAAAAAATTGAAAAAATTATGGTGCATTACATTGGTCCGTCATCTGTAATGGGTAGTTTTTATATTTTTAGTTTATAACTTATATGTTAAGAAAGTTCGTGCGTCGTGAAACATATTCAAAATATGCATTTTTTTTATATTGGATCAGTTCAAAAAATTCTAGTAATTATGATATGCATCAGTTGGCTTTGTAAATATAACGAAATCGAAGTAGACTCTGTCTAGATTGTTACAACACATTTTTTTTCTCAAAAATAGAAAGTTTCAAAGAATACAACAATGTGTATTAACATGACTTCTTATGAACCCTTTGATTGTTAGAAAAAACACACTCAAATAAACACTAAGGTGACATATCAAATGTGTGTAAAAAAATTCCGAAAAATAATTAATAGAAAGCTAATAAAATTTCTGACAACTTTTATTTTTATCGCAAAATGAAATTCTAAACAAAAAAATTGTTTTGGCTTGCAGAAAGTGGAAGAATAGAAAAAAATGAAATTTTTTTCTCAAAAAAGGGCAAATAGTGTGTTTATTATTTGGGTTTATAATATTCATCCATTGGGTTTAATATTATTTCATTGGGCTCAAATTTCCTTGGGTGGTCCACCATGTGTGTTTATAATATTAATCCATTATTTTTATTAATCCCTTAGGTTTATAATACTAATCCCTTGAATTTTTTTTTTCTAAGTATGTCTAAATATATTTATATGGTACAAAATATTATATGTCAAGATTTTCCTGCCGAAACTGCAAAAGTAGCCAACTTGGCAGGAAGTATGTTCAAAATAGAAAAATTTGGACTACCCCTATTCGGGGAACCAATCCCGAGATTAAGCCAGTTCCAAGTATCAGTGCTACCCCAACTGGGGAAACCATCATACAATTTAGTTAAACAAAATTTAAACATATTGTGCATACAAAAGTAAAGAAAAAAAGTAGTATTGAAATTGTTACTAGTAGAGAAGGGAGATCTCATGGTGCTAGTCGTGTCCCGACTTGTGATTCTTCATATCTTCTAGAGGTGGCTCTTCCACAATGCAGCAGTCATAGTCATATGAGGAATCACCATCCTGATTTGACATATCGGCAGTCGGTTCAATTGTTGTTGCAGAGCACATTCCCTAAGCTGCGATGTTGTCATCTTTGGCTGAGATGTCACCACATTCGTTTTCCAGGGAGTGCTCAACAGTTTTGGTGGGGAGAGCTTATGTCTTTCTGTGGAGATGAGAGTGGGATGGCATAAAAGTAGACTTCAAAAAAAACTTCCAAGAGCTCGAGGTGGAGGGGACATCCAGGAGGCATAGCGAGAAGAGGGTCGAGACCTAGTGCAAATTCGGGGCCTCCATAGAATTCACATTGACTGTGCATTCCACCGGTCCAGAGCCTTCATTGCACAAGGAGGTAGAGATATTATCATCTGGGGAGGCGGAATCATCATCGTGAAGAGGATGAGGTGGGCGAGAGGGTTGGCCCCGTTCTCGATCCTCGTGGCACCATATCCTTTTTCTGCACGGCATGGAGTCATTTGAAGGCACAAGTGCGAAGGGGAAGTAGACAGGCTTGCGGAGGGAGAGGAGGCAGGAGACATCCAACTGAAGAGTTGGTCGAGTGGAGGACTGAGTGGCTGATAGATTAGAGTGATGGAAAAATAAAGGATGAAGGCTAGAGGTCTCAGTGCAATGGCGAATGGAGGGTTGCAGAAACAAATTCAAATGGACAAAAAACCGACAAGGAGAGGCGGCAGTGAATAAATCGCCTCAATCCATGAAGAATCGAAAACGGTGGCGACGAGGACATATAAGGAGGCCATAATTAAGGCTCTACAAGGATAGAGTGATGGCGCCAGACTTCTACCTATGGGAATTAATAGCCCAGCCATGGGAGCCATGTGAGGCCATGTGGCCCTGACGGCTGCCACGCGGAGGAACTACATATCTGTGCGAAGTGAACACCTGCATCATGGAAATCCCTTGGATTTATTAATATGTCGAGTTTATAATATTAATCCCTTGGTTTTATAAGAAATCGTGGTGCTATCATGGTCAACCATGGTGCTACATCACACCTTGAAAAAAATTACCTCAATATGAAAATAAACCATGGTTAACAATAGCACAATGTCACATTGTGAGAAATATTATTGTTGCATTTGGTTGAATGTTATTCCCTAGGGTTTATAATCCATTGGGTTTTTAGTAGTATTTCCTTGTGATTAATAATCTCTTTGCTTTAAAATATCAATCATGTTGAACAATGGTCAATCATAGTCAACCATAGTCAGCGAAGGTCAATATTTTTCAACCATCGTCAATCTTGGCCAACCATCACGAACCACATCCAATCGTGCTATGTTAAATCAATCATGGTCAACCACGGTCCAATGTTGCATGTTAACAAAAGTTTTGTCAATATCAAAAAAAACGTGTAAACCACAATTCAACATCATATTGCGACAAATATTATGTCGATATCACAATAAATAATGATAAAACATGGTCGACCATCATCCTATGTCACATTTTGAAAAGGATTGTCTCAATATGAAAATTAAATGTGGTAAACCATGTTTACATTAGGTTTATAATATTTATTTTTTGGTATTGATAAATTTCGTTTATAATATTCATCCCTTGGGTTTAATATTATTGACTTGGGTTCATAATACCTTGGAGCTTTAAGCCCTAAGGGAATTTATAGTTAACCATAGTCAATGATGTTTATTTTAGCCAACCATGATTATTTTAGGGTATATAATATTTATTTTAGGGTTTATATACCATAGGTTTATAATATTAGTCCTTTTGGTTTAATATTATTCCCCTGGGTTTATGAAACATTGAGGTTTTAGAATTAATTCCTTCAGTTTATTATTCCTTTCGATTTATAATTTAAATCCTTGGTTTTATTAATCTAAGGGTTCATATTCCTTGGGTATAATATTATTGTTAGGGTTTATGACATTAATCCTAGGGTTTAATATAAATCGCTTCGGGTTTTAATCATTTTCAATGATGGTCAACAATGGTCCAATGTCACATTATGACAAATATTGTTTCAATTTCAAAATAAACCATGGTCTACCATGGTAAAGCATGGTATAACATTGCATTGTGACAAATATTATCTCAATATGATAACAAACCATGGTCAACCATATCTATTTTAGGGTTATAATATTTATCTTTGGTTTTATATACCTTGCGTTTATAATATATATCCGTTGGGTTTAATATTATTCCCTTGGTTTTATAATAATTATAAAACATGGCCGACCATCATCCTACGTCGCATTGTCACATGGACTGTCTCAATATCAAAATCAACCATGAGCAACCATGTTTATTTTAGGCTTTATAATATCTATCTTTGGGTATTTATAAATTGGTTTTATAATATTCATCCCTTTGGTTTAATATTATCTTCTTTGGTTCATATTCCCTTGGGGTTTTAAACCCCAAGGGACTTTATAGTTGACCATAGTCAACCATGTTTATTTTAAGGTTTATAATACTTATTTTATGGTTTATATACCTTAGGTTTATAACATTAACTCCTTTTATTTAATATTATTCACTTGGGTTTATAAAATATTTAGGTTTTAGAATTAATTCCCTTGGTTTATTACTCCCCTCGGTTTATAATATTAATCCCTTGGTTTTATTAATCTAAGGGTTCATATTCCTAAGGTATAATATTATTCATAGGGTTTATAGTATTAATCATAGGGTTTAATAGCAATCCCTTGGGTTTATAATCATGGTAAACGATGGTCAACCATTCTCCAATGTCACATTATGACAAAAAATTTCTCAATATGAAAATCAACCAAGGTCGAGCATCACATTGTGACAAAGATTGTCTCAATATGAAAATCAACCATGGTCAACCATCGTCGACCATGCCGATTTTAGGGTTATAATATTCATCTTTTGGATTATATACATTGGGTTTATACTATTTATCTAGTGGGTTTAATATTACTCCCTTGGGTTTATAATAATGGTCAAACAGGGTCGACCATCACCCTAAATCGCATTGTGGCAAGGATTGTCTCAATATGATAATCAACATAAGGAAACCATGTTTATTTTAGGGTTTATAATATTTATCTTTCAGTATTTATAAATTATGTTTATAATATGTATCCCTTTGGCTTAATATTATTGCCTTGGGTTCATTGACCCTTGGGGTTTTAAATCCTATGGGACTTTATAGTTAACCATAGTGAACCATGTTCATTTTAGTCAACCATGTTTATTATAGGGTTTATAGTATTTATTTTAGGGTTTATATATCTTGGATTTAAATATTAATCCCTTGGGTTTAATATTATTCCCTTGGATTTATAAAACATTGGGTTTTAGATTTAATTCCTTGGTTTTACTATTCCTTTGGGTTTATAATACCAATCCCTTTGTTTTATTAATGTAAGGGTTCATATTTCTATGCTATACTTTTATTTATAGTGTTTAAAATAATAGTCATAGGGTTTAATATAGATCTATTGGGTTTATAATCATGGTCAACCATGGTCAACCATGGTCCAATGACATAGTATGTCAAAAATTGTCTCAATATGAAATCAAACATGGTCTACCATGGTAAACCATGGCCCAACATCACATTGTGACAAAGATTGTCTTAATATGAAAATAAAACATGGTAAACCATGGTCAACCATGTTTTTTTAGGGCTTATATACCTTGGGTTTATAATATTTATCCATTGGGTTTAATATTACTCCATTGGGTTCATAATTCCTTGGGTTTATTATTCCCTTTTGTTTATAGTGTCAATCCCTTGGGTTTATTAATATAATGGTTCTTATTCCTAGGGTTTAATTTTATTCATAGGGTGTATAATATTAATCTTTGGGTATAATATAAATCCCCTTAGTTTATAATCATGGTAAATTATGGTCCACCATCACAATGTGACAAATATTTTTTAATATAAGAAGCAACCATGTTCTAACGTTGCGTTGCATTGTGACAAAGGTAGTTTACATATGAAAATCAATCATGGTCAACCACGGTCAACCATGGTGCAACATGGCATTGTGACAAAGATTGTCTCAATATGAAAATCAACCATGGTCAACCATGAAAATTCTAGGGTTTACAATATTTATCTCAATGTTTATATACCTTGGATTTATAATATCAATCTCTTAGGTGTAATATTATTCGATTGGGTTTATAATCCCTTGCGTTTTTAATATTAATCTCTCAGGTTTATTATTCTCGTGGGTTCATAATATCAATCCCTTCGATTCATTAATCTTAGTGTTCATATCCCTAGGGTGTAATATAATTCATAGGGTTTATAATAATCTTTGGATTTAATATAATCCCTTAGCTTTAATTAATTAACTATAACTAATATCAATTTAAAAAAATGATATTTTAGATTTTTTAATAAACAAAATTAATAATAAATTAGTTGTTGTTAGTTAAATAATTAATTGACTATTATTATTTAATTAATTATTATTACTACTTAATAATAATTAATTAATTAATATTAGTAATGTATTCTTAAATTAACATTATTATTATTATTATTATTATTAAATAATATGAATTATAATAAAACAATATTTATATTTTTTTAATAAAAAAATAAGAATAATAATAATTAATTAATTAATTATTAATGATTAATATTACTAATTAATTAGTATTACTATTTATTAACTAATAATAATATTATCTTTAATTAACAATATAACTAATAATAGTAATCCTAATAATGAGTAATAACCATAATTATTTTAAAATGATTATCATAATAATTTATTGACATTATAAATAATTATTAATTATAATAATAATAATATTTATATTATAATAGTTATTTTTTAATATTACTACTACTTTTATTATTATATATTTATTAATATGAATATTAATTTTATGATTAATATTGAATTTATACCATTAATGCTAATTAGTGTTTTTCAATCACATTTACTAATATGATTGGGTTAACTATCCTTAAGGTTTTTTAATATCTTGGGTTTATAATATTAATAATCTTGTGGATTTAAAATATCAATCCCCTTGGTTTAAAAATTAAAACCTCGATTTATAGACCCCTGGCATTTTAAATATTGATCACTTACATTCATAATATTTATTCCTTAGGATTACTAATTCCTTGGGTTTTATAATATTAAACCCTAGGATGATTAGTCCCTTGGGCTTATAATATTAATATTTCATTGGGTTTATAGTTTATTCGCTCAAGTCTATATTATTAATAACCACTTGGGTTTATTAACTGTTTGAGTTTAAAATAATAATTCCTAGGCTTTATTAACTCCTTAGCTTTTTAATATCTATCCATTGGGTGTGTTGATCCCTTGGGTTTATAATATTTATCCCTTGGGTTTACTAATTCGTCGGGTTTATAATATTAATGATCCCATAGCTTTGTTAATCCCTACGGGTTTTAATGTTAATTGTTAGGGTTATTAATAATCTCATGAGTTTATTAATCCCTTGAGTTTAAAATGTTAATTGCTAGGTTTATTAACCCCACGTGTTTTTAATATTTATTTCTTGGGTTGCTTTATCCTTCAGGTTTTTAATATTTATCTATTGGGTTTACTAATTCATTAGGTTTATAATATTAAACGATCAGATTTATTTGTCTCTTTGGTTTATAATATTAATAATTCCTTTGGTTTATAATTTAATCCCTTCGGTCTATTAATCCATTGGGTTTAAAATATTAATTCCTTGAGATTATTAATATCTCGGAATCAATATTTAAAATACAAAAGATTAATAAACTCTACGAATTAATAAGCAATGAAGTGTAATATATGAGAATCTAAACCCTATATTTTTTAATACTAAACCCTAAAGTTTAAATTTTATAATATATATATATCTATATCTATATCTATATCTATATCTATATCTATATCTATATCTATATCTATATCTATATATCTATATATATATATATATATATATATATATATATATATATATATATTATTATTATATTATATTAAATTGTAATACCCCCAATTTATGTGTTGAATTTGAGAAATTAGACATGTGAACTTTAAGTCCTAAGGGGAGTGGACCCCAAAGGATAAGTATGGTGTTAATGTATTTGAATATTTAATTTGAGGAAATAAATAAATTGAGTTTGCATTTTGACCAAGATGAGAATTAGAGATCACTTGCCAAATCCATGAGGATGGATAAGGCAACAAATCCCCACAATCTTTCAAAAATCCTTGAAAGAAATTAATTTAGATTTTGAGGAGGAATCTAAATTTCCCCAATGAAGAGGAAAGTAGTTGGGAAGAGGTGAGAAAAAGCTGGAAAAGCTGAGGAAAAGCATAAAACAGCTTTAAAGAGTCCCTACATGGGAAGCCTAGGCTAAACGGGAAAGAAAGCATCCTGCTAATGCCGGGAGCGCGGAAATTAGAAAGCAATGGATGGAGTGCAGACTTAAATAAAAGAGCAACAAGAGAATCGAGAGGTGGGTGTCTTGGAAGGTGATCTCGGCTCGGGGGTGAGTTCTGGGGAGACAAAGAGGACTCTAAGGTTGGAGGAGTTGGTCATTTGCAATTGTGGTATGTTATGAAATTCTTGTTACTTTGTTTTATGATAGTATGAATTGGCTACATATAAAATCGAATTTTACTGATATGAGTGATTTTTAGTACTACATTTACCAGAGTCCATCCTAAGGCTTTCACCTTCCAGATTCCGGTTAGTTGTAGAACATATATCCATAGAGTAGAAACCCCAGAATTTCTAAACCGAAGTCGGTTTAAATCTGAAGTTACTTTGTCTCCACAGATAATTAAATGTTTTCTTATCTTATGTAGATACAAGGTGATATTCTATGCTCATAAGTATAGTAGAAAATATTGTAGCAGAACTGAAGTAAAGAAAGTAAAGACATCAGAATATGAAATTCAAAATTCTTCTAGATAAAAAGTAATTCTACTCTACAGTACTACTATAGCATTCATAACAATTATATGGGAGTATTCTAGCACTTATAGCCTTTATGGAGTCTATTGAAATTTAAATTCACCTCTAACCCTTGAAATAAATGGTATGGCTATGGATTAAATCTATGATTAATGAACATCATCAAATGAACTATTGAATACATGTATAGGCATTTAACAAAAATATATATATGTTAACAAGTATCAAGATCTAGCGCAATTAGGTCTTTTTAACCTCGACTATAAATGAGCTATACACATAAATGAAACATATATGTCCAAAGGGAGATAGGAATACGAATATATATAAAAACCATATATGTTAAAAGGAACCATAAATACGAATCATATATATATATGAAAACCATATATGTTAAAAGGAACCATAAATACGAATCATATATATATATATGAATAATATATGTCACAAGGGAAAAATAAATACGAATCATATATATATGTGAATAATATATGTCACAAGGGAACAATAAAATACGAATCAATGGTGTTAAAGGTAATGTATATATGATTCTTACAGCCAATTAAATGAGTGCATAGTCAAACTACATTAATATGGAGTGACTAATTAAAACAATACTTCTTTGGCCTCTGTCAATGAGTCCCTCAGACCGTAACGACGTTGTAAACCACGGCCATTGGGGATCTGTTAATGTGAAATGAAACGAACAGTGGGGAAGGATACAACGATAATACGATGTATAAATACCCGTCGCTAACCATAATCATTACAAGACCGCGTGGAGATTTTCACAGTTCTAACAAAAACTATTACGAGACCGCGTGTAATATATGAAGGGCTGACTATATGATTCACACTGTATATTAACTTCGATGCAAAGTAATTGGGTTTCTTTACTATGCAGTAAGATATAGCGTTAAAATACCATAGAATACGAAATTCTTACCTCCGTTCGCGAAGAACGTTGCCATTATTAAACCTATCTGACCACAGAATCAAGTCGCGTTAGTGCACAAAAAATATTGATGGGAGAGTTCGATTCATTAGCCGTTCTGCCAGTAAAACGAAACGAAACAAATTGAAATATATGGAGGCGCATCGACGCTTACAACAGAAAAATAGAGAAATGCATACGCGGTGTAAAGAAACGAGATCGCCTATGTATTAAGTATGGACGCAAAGAAACCCAACTAACCAGCTAGGGTTACATCATAACAGTTTAGAAAAATTGGATAAAGCAAACATAGCGTCACAGGAGATTAAGTCGAAGCTGAATAAACGCCAGAGAACCGGCTAGGTCTCTAGCCTGAGATGCCGACGCGTTGTCCTCTCTGCGAAACACAATCTGAAAAGAATGAGATACTGTATTCTCTACTAACCCCCGAAGAAAATAAACAAGTCTAAGAACGTGAGGGAGATAACAGCAATGGGATTCAGAGATATAAAGGAATCACGAATTAAAGTGATGAAACCCTGTATGGAGACCAACAACAAACCAGAAATGATGAATTGTAGCCGCAACCAAACCCGATCATACCCTCAACCACCGGCGAAGAGAGTGGGAAAATACAACGATTCTGCACCCAGAAATAATAGGAAAGATCGGATGAACCCAAACTGCGCAGGAGCTTCGACTTAAAAGAAATTCTTGTAACCCTAATTCCACTACCCCAGAAAGATCAGAGAATCCCCAGGTTGAGTGCGGAAAGTCGGCCACGTCGACAGGCTCGTACCAGGCGACATTAAGGCGCGCAGTGGGGGTATGGAGAAGCTACGCCCTGCATGCACAGGAATAGAGTACTAAACCTAGAATTGTAATTCTCCGAGGCAGGACTCAGCTCTCACAGTACATGGGTGAGCCGACCTGTCAAATAGCAGAACCACCCGTCAAACTCATGCTAGGTATGAGACGAAATGCGCCGGCAGTCGGTACTCTCTTCTCTGGAGCGAGACGCCAGCTCTGTCTGCAGAGCAAATTTCATACGTTAAACACAGTGTAACATGTATACTACGCTCCAGAAACAGTACGCATGAGTCCGCCAAAATGCCTGCATTGGTTCAAAACCGTAATCATGAAAAACCCGCCGAAAGATGCACCAGATTGTATATGATTTCAGCATCGCCGATATGCATACCGGAATATCATTACTTTCAATGCTATTGGCATAAGTATGAACAAATAATAATAAGTTAGGCCGTGAAGAATCCGGCCAATACCTACAAGTAAACAATACAAAAATGGGTACGTTAGGTTTAGAAAAGTCCCGAAAATCATGAGTCGCAGAGTAAACCTGAATATGTAATTATACCCAGATTTTGAGCGCTCAAGGCGTGATTATGGTAGGGTGCGTGAATATAATTATAGCTTCATGGATACATATACAGATTAAACTAAAGGCAGGTTATGTAATTTATATATCATTGAGAATTCAGTTTATTTTCCACGCGTAGTTTTATATATTACATGATTATACATGCGTAAGGATCCAATGAAAATATTAAAGGGGTTAATTTAATTATATGTAATATAAATATAGTGGCGCTTCCAATTATTTATACAAAAGGTTGGACCTATATATGTTATATATATAAATATAGGTGCTATATATATATACATATATATGCTCATTAAATTAATATTGCCAAAGGCTATATATGCAAGCAGTATATGTGGTATATATATATAATGACATCTATGTATACATATATATGTGGATTTAATGATATTAACAAGAGGGGTGTTATCTCTATATATATGTGGATCCATAGATATATGTGTATAATCTATAGGGGATTCAAAAATATATGTGTTGAATATATATATATATATGTGAGGAGAGGTTATTGAAACATATGTATGTTCATATAATCTATGATTTTATTAAGTCTAGAAAAAAAAAACACATCCCATGATAATGTAAAGTGGTATGGAAGTTACATACATATATGTGGTTGAAAATAATACAGGTGGAATGTTCATTATTCTTATGAAGATAGAGATGCTAAATGGTTAGAGGACACTTTATCAGGAGGTAACTAAAGTTAAAATGTTGCAGTCCTTATTCAAATAACTAGGTGAATATAGAGAAAACCCCAGTATATCGGGGAAAGTAGAGAAAAAAAAAAAAATTCGTTACTGGAGGTGTTACAAATGGTATCGGAGCTCAAGTGCAAAAAATTGGGCTGTTGTTATTGTGCTCACTGAATTCTGAATATTATTAAACATTGTAGAGATTGTTTTTTTTGTTTTATTAATCAAATGTATGAGTGTGTACAGTGGTGCTAAAATGGCTGAAGAGGGAGGAATTTATGTGGATCTGCATGATGAGTTTGCGACTCCAGATCCCAATGCCCCGGTAATGGCTATGTTGCACAGGCTGCAATGAGAATTGGCTGAACTACGAAGCCAGAATGACATGTTGTCATCAGCCAGTAAGGAGCAGGAAAAGCTCATCAGAGAGCTAACTTCCCGGAACAGCCAGGAAGGCGAAGGTTCTGGAAAGAGAAAGATGGATGAGTCTGATGAGGATGATGTTGCTAGACATCAACATAAACAGAAACGAGAATTGCAGGGGGAGTTCCGAAAGATCAAACCTCCCTCCTATGATGGGGAGAAGGAAGAGGATGCTGAAGCTTGGTTGCTGAATATGATCAAGTATTTCCAAGTATATGAATATGAGAGCAATCTGAAGGCCAGATTAGCTGTGTATCAGCTACAAGGAAAGGCTACACTGTGGTGGGAAGAGACAAAAATGGTGCATGCCATTGATGAAAAGACAGTTACTTGGGAAGATTTTCATACTAATTTCAAAAGTCGTTATTTAAATGAACGATATTATGATGATAAAGCAAAAGAATTCCATGAACTTAGACTAGGACAGCTCACTATTGATGAGTTTGTCACTAAGTTTACCAATTTACTGAGATATGTTCCTTACATTAGGGAAGAAAAAGCAAAGTTTCAAAGGTTTTTGAATTGCTTACCTACTGTATACAAAGAGAAAATTGAGTTTGACAACCCAAAAACCATGGATGAGGCTGTTAGAAAAGCAAGATTATGCTATCAGCAGTTTAAAGGTAAAGCTGAACAAGGGAAGAGCTGGCTGAACAAGGGGGAGTTCAAAGGTAAAAGACCAAAACCAGCATATCTAAGAAATTTTGGTAGAGATCATCAGCGGAAAAAATTCAATAAACCAAAAGAAAGTCAAACTGCTCAGTCCCAAGTGGCTTCAAAACCAGTAGAAGGGAACAATAAAAAGGAAGGGACAGTCAGAATGAAGGAACCTTTGAAGTGTTGGGGCTGTGGAGAACCCCATATGATGAGGGATTGTCCCCATCGAAATATTCATATGATCAGCAGAGAGCGAGAGGCAAGAACAATCAATGACATAGCCAGAAGCATACCAACTATCAGTGCAGCCTTGGAAAATCGGCAAGCAGAACATCAAGCAACCATGGTGGAAATGGAGGGTAAGATTTCTGACCTACCTGTTACTGTTTTGATTGATCCAGGTGCTTCTTTGAGTTACATTAGTCCTGGAATTGTAGAAAAATGTAAAATCAAACCTGAAAAATTTCAGCAGTCATGGTTGGTACAGCTGGCCACTGGAACTAAGAGAAAAGTCACACATAAGTTGCCCAAAACAGCAATACAATTAAATGGTTTTCCAACAGAAGTAAATTTGAACATATTGCCATTAGGATCCTATGATCTGCTGATAGGAATGGATTGGCTGGAAAAGAAGAAAGCTCTGATGAACTGCTGGGATAAAACCCTGCATTGTGTGGATGAAGAAGGAAAACCTTTTACACTAAAAGGGAAACCAAAATCCATTTCAATAAGACAAATATCAGCCTTACAATTAAAAAGAACAGCTAGAAAAGGATACCAAGTTTATGCAGTACATGTGGAAGAAGTAGAACAGAGGGTGGAAGAAAATCTGCTGAATGAGTTACCGGTGGTAAGAGAATTTAAAGAGGTTTTCCCAGATGAGATTCCTCATCTCCCTCCCAAAAGAGAAATTGATTTTTCCATAGATCTGGTGCCAGGAGCTACACCAGTTTCCCGAGCCCCTTATCGGATGAGTCCGCCAGAACTTATGGAGCTGAAGATGCAGCTGCAAGAATTATTGGATAAAGGTTACATTAGACCAAGTGTGTCTCCGTGGGGAGCACCTATTTTATTTGTTAAAAAGAAGGATGGAACTTTTAGGATGTGCATTGATTATCGTCAACTGAACAAGTTGACCATTAAGAATAGATATCCACTTCCTAGAATTGATGATCTTTTTGATCAAGTGAGAGGGGCCTCAGTCTTTTCAAAGATTGACTTAAGGACTGGGTATCACCAGCTCAGAATCAAAGAAGAAGACATTAGCAAAACATCTTTTCAGACCCGGTATGGACACTACGAATTTGTAGTCCTACCTTTTGGACTGACAAATGCCCCTGCCACCTTTATGTGTCTGATGAATAGTGTGTTGAATAAATATTTGGATAAATTTGTTTTGGTGTTCATAGATGATATTTTAGCTTACTCCAAAAACAAAGAGGAACACAAGGAACATCTGCGGATAGTGTTGCAAACTCTGAAAGAAAATCAGCTATATGCCAAGTTCAGTAAATGTGAATTTTACAAGGATAAGATTCAATATTTGGGTCATATTATTTCTGAAAAAGGGCTTGCAGTTGACCCTGAAAAGATAAAAGCAATTAAAGAATGGCCAGTCCCAACTGATGTTTCAGCAATAAGGTCATTCATGGGGATAGCAGGCTACTATCGTAGATTTGTGGAAAGATTTTCTGCCATAGCACATCCCATCACTTCATTGCAAAGAAAGGGTGTCAAGTTTGTGTGGAATGAAAAATGTCAACATAGTTTCGAGCAGTTAAAACAAAAACTTATTTCAGCCCCTATATTAAAAATTGCTGATCCTGATAAAGAGTTTGTGGTATGTACAGATGCTTGCAGAGAAGGGCTGGGAGGAGTCCTGTTGCAGGAAAACTCAGTCATTGCCTATGAATCTAGGAAACTGAAAATACATGAACAGAATTATAGTGCATATGATTTGGAATTTGCAGCTGTTATCCATGCTCTGAAGATGTGGCGGCACTATCTTCTAGGGAAAAAGTTCACATTGATGACTGATCATATTAGCCTTAAATATTTCTTTTCCCAAACTGACCTGAATGCAAGACAAGCCAGATGGCTGTCCTTTTTAAGTGAATTTGATATGGACATCAAGCATATCAAGGGGACAGAAAATAAAGTTGCTGATGCATTAAGTAGAAATGCTTGTCAACATTTAAACAGCATTGGGAGTAGTGCTCAGATGGGGATAGAGGAATTGGTAGGAAAAGCAGCAAATCAAGATCCCCACTATGAAGCACTCTTGGTGAAAGTACAGAAAAAGGATAAAACTGATTTCACTAAAAACCAAAGAGGGCTACTCTATTACAAAAACAGGTTGTATATTCCAAATATAGAGTCATTGAAAAGAGAAATTCTAGATGAATATCACAAACAGCCCTATGCAGGACATCCAGGATACCAAAAGATGTTAACAGCATTGAAGAAGAAGTTATTCTGGCCAGGAATGAAGAGAGATGTGGCAGAGTATTTAAGTAGATGTATGGAATGTCATCTAGTCAAAGTTGAGCACCAACATCCAGCAGGTCTTTTAAACCCTTTGCCAATTGCAGAATGGAAATGGGACACAGTTTCTATGGATTTTATAACAGGACAACCTAAAACCAAGTACCAACATGATTCTGTAATGGTGGTAGTAGAAAATTTAACCAAAGCTGCCCATTTTATACCAGTGAAATCTACTTTCGGAACAACTCAAGTAGCAAATGTTTTCCTGAAGGAGATAGTAAGGCTTCATGGAGTTCCCAAAGTAATTGTTTCAGCTCGAGATGCTAAGTTTACAGCAGCATTCTGGAAAGGATTTTTTGGAGGGATCGGTACTAAGCTGAATTTTAGTACTGCCTATCACCCTCAAACTGATGGGCAAACCGAAAGGACGAATCAAATTTTGGAGGATATGTTGAGAATGTATGTGATGGATAGACCATCAAAGTGGGAGGAGTATTTGCATTTAGCTGAATTTGCCTATAATAACAGTTACCAATCTTCTATTAAAATGAGTCCGTTTGAGGCCCTATATGGAAGGAAGTGTCGTACTCCTTTGAGTTGGAGCCAACCAGAAGACAAATTAATGCTTGGGCCTGATGCTTTACAAGAGATGGAGAGAATTGTTAAACATATACAAAGAAATATCAAGACAACACAAGATCGCCAGAAAAGCTATGCTGATAAGAAAAGAGTGCACCGAGAATTCAAAGTGGGGGATCATGTGTATTTGCGCATCAAACCCAAAAAGAGCACACTTTATGCCGGAAGTTGTGAAAAACTTGCTCCTAGATATTGTGGGCCTTTTGAAATTTTAGAAAGGGTGGGACCAGTGGCTTACAAGCTAGCCTTACCACCCCATGTTAAAGTGCATGATGTGTTTCATATTTCATTATTAAAAAGATATGTGCATGATGCTTCTCACATAGTTGATTGGAATGTTGTACAGGTGGAACAAGAAGGGGAGTTTCTGCTAGAACCGCTTCAAATATTGGAGTGGGAAGAAATTGAATTGAGAAACAGAACAGTGGCCAGAGTAAAAGTGCAGTGGAATCACTTTACTGTTGAAGAAGCTACCTGGGAAAGGGAAGCTAAAATGATGGAGAAATATCCATTTTTGTTTAAATGAACTCTATTAGTTAAATAACAACACCAAGGACGGTGTTTATTTTTAGAGGGGGAATATGTAATACCCCCAATTTCTGTGTTGAATTTGAAAAATTAGACATGTGAACTTTAAGTCCTAAGGGGAGTGGACCCCAAAGGATAAGTATGGTGTGAATGTATTTGAATATTTAATTTGAGGAAATAAATAAATTGATTTTTCATTTTGACCAAGAAGAGAATTAGAGATCACTTGCCAAATCCATGAGGATGGATAAGGCAACAAATCCCCACAATCTTTCAAAAATCCTTGAAAGAAATTAATATAGATTTTGAGGAGGAATCTAAATTTACCCAATGAAGAGGAAAGTAGTTGGGAAGAGGTGAGAAAAAGCTAGAAAAGCTGAGGAAAAGCATAAAATAGCTTTAAAGAGTCCCTACATGGGAAACCTAGGCTAAACAGGAAAGAAAGCATCCTGCTATTCTGGACGCAGAATTAGAAACATGCTTGGGGAATTATGAGCTTAAATAAGCTGCTCTTAAGAAGATCAGAGGTGGGTCTGTCTTGGGAGGTGATCTCAGCTCGGGGGTGAGTCCTGGGAGACAAAGAGGACTCTAAGGTTGGGAGGTTGGTCATTTGCAATTGTGGTATGTTCTGAAATTCTTGTTACTTTGTTTTATGATAGTATGAATTGGCTACATATAAAATCGAATTTTACTGATATGAGTGATTTTTAGTTCTACATTTACCAGAGTCCATCCTAAGGCTTTCACCTTCCAGATTCCGGTTAGTTGTAGAACATAAATCCATAGAGTAGAAACCCCAGAATTTCTAAACCGAAGTCGGTTTAAATCTGAAGTTACTTTGTCTCCACAGATAATTAATTGTTTTCTTATCTTATGTAGATACAAGGTGATATTCTATGCTCATAAGTATAGTAGAAAATATTGTAGCAGAACTGAAGTTAAGAAAGTAAAGACATCAGAATATGAAATTCAAAATTCTTCTAGATAAAAATTAATTCTACTCTACAGTACTACTATAGCATTCATAACAATTATATGGGAGTATTCTAGCACTTATAGCCTTTATGGAGTCTATTGAAATTTAAATTTACCTCAAACCCTCGAAATAAATAGTATGGCTATGGATTAAATCCATGCTTAATGAACATCTTCAAATGAACTATCGATTACATGTGGAGGCATTTAAAAAAATTATATATATGTTAACAAGTATCAAGATCTAGCGCAATTGGTTACAAATGAGTTATACACATAAATGAAACCTATATATAAAAAGGGAGATAGGAATACGCATATATATATAAACCATATATATAAAAACCATATATGTTAAAAAGTAACCATAAACACGAATCATACATATATGAATAATATATGTCACAAGGGAAAAATAAATACGAATCAATGGTGTTAAAGGAAATATATATATGATTCTTACAGTCAATTAAATGAATGCACAGTCAAATTACATTAATATGGGGTGATTAATTAAAACAATACGTCTTTGGCCTCTGTCAAACGAGTCCCTCGGGCTGTAACGACGTTTGTAAGCCACGGCCATTGGGGATCTATTAATGTGAAATGAAACGAACAATGGGGAAGGATACAACGATAATACGTTGTATAAATACCAGTTTCTAACCATAATCATTACAAGACAGCGTGGAGATTTCCACAGCTCTAACAAAAAAAATTATTACGAGACCGCGTGTAATATATAAATGGCTGACTATATGATTCACAATGTATATTAAATTCGATGCAAAGCAATTGGATTTCTTCGCTATGCAGTAAGATATAGTGTTAAAATACCATAGAATACGAAATCCTTACCTCCGTGCGCGAAGAACACTGCCATTTCTGAACCTATCTGATCACAAAATTAAATCGCGTTAGTGCACAGAGACTACCAATGGAATAGTTCAATTCATTAGCCATTCGGCCAGTAAAAAGAAATGAAACAAATTGAAAGATAGGGAGGCGTATCGATGCTTACAATAGAAAAATAGAGAAAGGCATACGCTGTGTAACGAAATGAGATCGCCGAAGTATTAAGTCTGGACGCAAAGAAACCCAGCTAATCAGCTAGGGTTTACATCATAACAGTTTAGAAAATTTGGATAAAGCGAACCACAGTGAATATGCAAATTAACCATAGCGTCGCAGGAGCTTAAGTCGAAGCTTAATAAACACTAGAGAACCGGCTAGGGTTCTAGCCTGAGATGCCGACGCGTTGTCCTCTCTGCGAAACACAAACTGAAAAGAATGAGATACTGTATTATCTACTAACCCACGAAGAAAATAAACAAGTCTAAGAACGTGAGGGAGATAACAGCAATGGGATTCAGAGATATAAAAGAATCGCGGATTAAAATGATGAAACCCTGTATGGAGACCAACAACAAACCAGAAACGATGAATCGTAGCCGCAACTGAGCCCGATCATACCCTCAACCACCGGCGAAGAGAGTGGGAAAATGCAACGATTCTGCACCCAGAAATAATAGGAAAGATCGGATGAACCCAAACTGCGCAGGAGCTTCGACTTAAAAGAAATTCTTGTAACCCTAATTGCACTACCCCGGAAAGATCAGAGAATCCCCAGGTTGAGTGCGGATAGTCGGCCACGTCGACAGGCTCGTACCAGGCGACATTAAGGTGCGCGGTGGGGGTATGGAGAAGCTACGCCCTGCATGCACAGGAGTAGAGTACTAACCCTAGAATTGTAATTCTCCGAGGCGGGACTCGGCTCTCACAGTACATGGGTGCGCCGACATGTCAAATAGCCGAACCACCCGTCAAACTCATGCTAGGTATGAGACGAGACGCGCCGGCAGTCGGTACTCTCTTCTCTGGAGTGAGACGCCAGCTCTGTCTGCAGAGAAAATTTCATACGTTAAACACAGTGTAACGTGTATACGACGCTCCAGAAACAGTATGCATGAGTCCGCCAAAATTCTTGCATTGGTTCAGAACCGTAATCATGAAAAAACTGCCGAAAGATGCACCGGATTGTATATGATTTCAGCATTGCCGATCTGCATACCGGAATATAATTACATTCGATGCTATTTGCATAAGTATGAACAAATAATAATAAGTTATGCCGTGAAGAATCCAGCCAATACCTGCAAGTAAACAATATAGAAATGGGTACATTAGGTTTAGAAAAGTCCTGAAAATCATGAGTCGCGGAGTAAACCTGAATATGTAATTATACCCAGATTTCGAGCGCTCAAGTCATGATTATAGTAGGCTTGCGTGAATATAATTATAGCTCCGTGGATACATATATGGATTAAGCTAAAGGTAGGTTATGTAATGTAGATCTCATTGAGAATTCAGTTTATTGTCCACGCGTAGGTTTATATGTTACATGATTATATATATGCGCAAGGATCCAATGAAAATATTAAAGGGGTTAATTTAATTATATGTAATATATATATGGTGTAGCTTTAATTCATTTTCATAGGGTGGACCTATATATATAATATATATAAATTATTATCACTATATGCATATATATGCTCATTAAATTAATATTGCCAAAGGCTACATATACGAGTAGTATATGTGGTATATATATATAATGACATCTATATATATATATATATATATATATATATATATATATATATATATATATATATATATATGTGGATTTAAGGATATTAACAAGAGGGGTGTTATCTCTATATATATGTGGATCCATAGATATATGTGTGTAATCTATAGGGGATTCAAAAATATATGTGTTGAATATATATATATATGTTAGGAGAGGTTATTGAAACATATGTATGTTCATATAGTCTATGATTTTATTAAGTCTAGAAAAAAAAGCACATCCCATGATAATGCAAAGTGGTATGGAAGTTACATATATATTTGGTTGAAAAGAATACAGGTGGAATGTTCACTGTTCTTATGGAGACAGAGATGCTAAATGGTTAGAGGAAACTTTATCAGGATGGAACTAAAGTTAAAATTTTGAAGTCCTTATTCAAATAATTAGGTGAATAGATAGAAAACCCCAGTATATCGGGGAAGGTAGAAAAAAAAAATTTCGTTACTGGAGGTGTTACATAAATTAAATTGTGATATATATATTGTATATTTTGTTATTAAATGGTTACATATATTATATTTTTTCTTTTCAAGTAATAGTATAATATATTTAAGTTTAATATATAGTCTAAATATAATTAATATTATTAATATACTCTTCAAGTCTCACTAGCACAACCGGTTGAGGACAACCCTCATCAGCAAGGCGATCTAGAATCAAACCTCATGGGGGTGGTTGTGCCCTGTGCTAGGGGGAGGAGACATGCAAAAAATCCAATCAGCTAAAGGGTTGGTGTGGCCCAAGCCGGGTGCGATCCCTAAGTGACTTTGATGGCTTAGATGCCCCTAGGTCATGATTACTCAAGCCACGGGTAAAGCCTAGAGAATCACAAACAACTTGACATATATATATATATATATATACCCTCCAAGTACATATATAAAACGTATTGAGAATTATATTAATAAATATATAATAATTATTGACGATAACATAATAGTTAAAGATAAATACATATTATTATTAATAACTAAATGTTATTTTTATTAATACTATTATTATATTAGAAGTGAATTATATTATAGTTTGAAATATATCTATTAATATATTAGCAATATTTTATGTAATAACCAATATTATATTAACATACAAAATAATGTTAATATAATAAATATAATTATATAAATAAAAAATAAAATAGCTATTAATATTTCTATAGTTATTAATAATAAGAAATAGTTAGCCTTTAACAAAATACACCGAACAATTATTAATGTGGTAGGTTGTGGATATACCTTATGGGCGTATATCAACCACATTGGTAAATATGGTTGTAGATGTGTTTCATATATGTCTATAGGCATATATCAACCACACTCATAAATGTGGTTGTGCTAATTAGCACATTTTATATATTAGAAGTAGGCGACATTCAGAAATAAAAAAATGTATCATATCCTCTCACCTTTGATAAAGAGTAATAGTTAAATGATAGAATTTAAGACCATGGAAGATGCCTCCTTGCTAGATGTGAATTTAAAATTATACAAATCTAAGAAGATAATTAACCGATAAATGTTTGTTACATCCATGTAATCTAGAATGAAAATAAAATTTCAATTAGATATATTAAATGTATTATTTTTATCAAAGATAAATGTTATGCATATTTTCTTGAACCATTAAAAAAATAGATAATTATAGTTACCAATATATACATTTGATAATAAATAATAATTTCATTACCTTTCCCATAATTTGTTCGTCACACGTATTATTCTTAGTATTCAAAGGTGTTAAAGGTATGCCCAAAGGTGTAAAATGTATGCCTTAAAAATCTTGTTCTTGGAATGACATAGACCATGATAGTTCTTCCAAGAAAATGTTTCGTCAGTTGATAGAAAGAAGAAAATATAAATTAAACTTAATAAAATATACATATTTTAAAATTTCCCATTCAAAAATTTTATTTTAAATAGTTATTAAATTTTTGAATAATTATTTGTTGATTTATGTCTGAAAATAAAAATATATTAAATGCAAATAATAAATGACACATTAATGGGTAATGTAGCACATGAATTCAAGTTGATATTAGTAAAAAGACAAGACAGGTTTGTGATAAAAATCAGTTACTTAACTTATATTCAGAAAACAAGAAGCTCACAGGTGAGGTTCTTCACCTGGAGATTCCCTCTGGCAGAACTCTCTACCCCATCATCAATACAGACAATGAATATATAGCTTACACACATATAGGTAAGTTATAACAACACCATATATAATAAGAACTAAATCCTAATATAAGGTATTCACTCAACTAATAAACTGACTCTCTCCTAGAATACATTTCTACAGTCTGTTCAACATAGCCCCTTAATGGAGAAAGTGTTCACTAGTACTCCTAACATCTCCCTAAATATCTCAAATTTAATTCTTCCAATAGGTTTAGTAAAAATTTCTGCAGCATTGTCATAAGTATTACAATATTCAATATGGATTTCCTTTGACAGAACCTTCTCCCTAACAAAATGAAACTATGTATCAATATTCTTTGTTTTTTTGTGAAACAATGGATTACTTACAGGTTTGGTGGAGATTTGGTTGTCACATTTGATAGCTGATGCATCTTTTTTTTCTTCTCCAACATCCCGGAGAAGTTTCCTCAACCAAACTGCCTCACATGTTGTTGCACACATTCATTGATGCTCAGCTTCTGCTAAAGACAAGGATACAATGTTCTGTTTTTTTCTACTCCATGCAATGACCCCAGACCCAATGTTGAATGCATATCATGTAATGGACGTCTATCACCTAGACTTCTGGCCCAATCAGAGTCTGAAAAGCCTATCAATCTAGCACCAAATGAATCATTATTCTTAATACCAAAGTCTAAGGTTCCTTGAAGATACCTTAAGATGCCTTTAACTACAACCCAATGAATCTCAAGAGGCTTTGACATGAATTAGCTCAATACACTGACTGCATAAGCCAAATCCAACCTAGTTGTAGTTAAGTAAATTAGAATCCCAATCTGGTGTATGTACAGTGTTGCATCAACCTCCTTGTAACCATTATCATTCTGATGTTTAATATTCTGTTGTAAAGGTACTATTGCAGCTTTGCACTGATCCATTCTGAACTTTTTCAATTGACTCTTGACATACTTCCCTTGTGACAGAAAAGTATTTCCAGAACCCCTGCAGACATCAAGACCCAAAAAATAGTGATCTCTCCAATATCTTTTATCTCAAAAAAATGTGACATCTTATCTTTTATTTCTTTAGTGTGTTCATCAACATTTCCTGTAATGATAAGATAATATACATATAAAGAAAACAAAAAAAATCACCCCTGTTTATCAAACACGGTGGAAAAATTAGGGTCATTCTTGCTTATTTTATAACTATATTGTGTGAATAATGAATTAATTTTGTCATGCCATGACATAGGTGCATGTTTTAGTCCGTACAATGATTTCTTCAATATAGAGACTAAATGTTCCTTCCCTTGTTTAAAAAACCTTTTAGATTTCATTAAATACACTTGGTTTTTTAATTCCCCATTCCAAAATGTATATTTCACATCTAGCTGGTGTATCATCCAATGATGTTTGGTAGCTAAATAAATTAACATTGTAATTGTATTTAATTTAGCTACAGGGGAAAAGGTTTCCTCATAATCTATGCCTTCATTCTGCTAGTACCCTTTTGCAACCAACCTAGCTTTATGTTTATCTATACACTCATCTGCCCTAAATTTAGACTTGTATAACCATTTGCAACCTACCTGTCTTTTCCTTCAGGTAATTAAAATAGATCTCGGGTTTTATTTTTAGTTATTGAATCATACTCCTCTTCCATGGATGCCCTCCATTAATTATATTTAATATATTCTTTATAGTTTGAGGGTTCAACAACATTTAACATACTAGTTATAAGAGCATGATCCCTATATATACTAGGAATTGAGTTTTCCTACTTGATCTCTTGAGTGGAAGAGTGGCTTCAAATATGATTTGATCATCCCTTGGTGGATTGGGATTGGTTATTACATCTATACCATTTGGTTCTTCCTTTTTTCTCCAGCTGTTGTTGCTCATGCCTATTCCCTATTTCATCACCCCCTTATTCCATAAGCAAGGGAGTGTCCCACTCTTCATTCCCTTTATCAGAATTTCCATCATGAACCCTCTCATGGAATACTACATCTCTACTTGAAAAGGATTTATGAGTAGAGGAATTAAACTATTTATAAGATTTAAACTCAATAAAATACCCAACAAAAGTTCATTTAATGGCCTTTGAATCTAGTTTCTTCTTATCCTCCTTTGCAACATGAGAAAAATATTTGGATCTAAAAACTATTAATTTTTTAACTATAAGCTTAGAATCTAATAAAGATTCAACTGGAGTATTAAACTTAATACTTTTTGTTGGACTCCTATTCTTCAAATACACTGTAGTATTTATTGCTTCTACCAAAAAACCATTAGACAAATTCTTACCTTTTCACATGCTGCGAGCACACTCCATGAGGGTTCTCTTCTTCCTCTCTGCAACCTCGTTCTATTGAGAAGTGTGGAGTACTGTGAACTACTGAATTATCCCATGGTACTTGCAATATTTGGTGAAGCTAATTTGATTTTATTCTCACCCTTGACTTGCCCAAAGAATCTTGATAAATTTCCCTGTTTGTTTTTCCACTATGATTTAGAATTCTTTAAAGTATTCAAAAGTATGACTCTTCTTATTGAGAAGATATACCCAGGTAAATATTTGGAAATCATCAAAAAAAAAAAAATAGTCACCTTCTAATTATTTTAACTACATCGCCCCACATAAATCAGTGTGCACAAGTTCTAGTATATCCCTCTTCTTTCTCTCTAAGTTTGCATGAAAATCATCTATGTGCATCTTCCCAAGAACACATGCTTCACAATCACCATGAAATTTATTTAAAGTAGGGAGACCATTGACCATACCTTGTTTATGAAGTAGTATTGGGTCATTGAAATTGATATGACCGAATATTTGATGCCATAAGTCCTTTGCAGTCATACATGATGATGTCAATGCTTGGTGTAGCGCACTTCTTGCATTGAGCTTGTACATACCTCCCACTCGAATCCCTAGTGAAACTATCTTCATACAATCTACCAGATCTTTAATAACACAATAAGAATTAAAAAACCCTACCTTACGATTTTGATCTGTTATCAGAGAAACATAGATCAGATTATTTTGTATTCTAGGTAGTTATGTTACATTTTATACCGTATATTTCCATCGGGAAATACAACCGAAACATTAGCATACCCTTTGATTTGGTACCCTATATCATCACCAAGGTATATTTTTGCACCACTTCTCATTTCTTTGAAGTTTTCAAACCACTATCTGTTACTGTCATGTTAGTGGAAGCTCCTGAATACACAAACCAAGTGCCCACTTAATCATTCTCATCATAATCAACAATAAACAGTCTGAGATCCTCATTATGATCTTCATCAACAAAGTGTCATGCATGCATATTATGTCTATGTTGAGTTTCATCAAGCCTCTTTTTATGAAAATTATTTGCAATATGACTAACTTTACCATAATAGAAACATTTGGTTCCTGAATTGTTTCTACTTGAATACATACCTTGAGATGGCATACCTTGAGGTGGCTTTCTTTGTGGTGTACCTCCACCTTTATGTCCTACATTTTCCTTCCCTATGAAGGGCTTCTTCTTTTCCATTAAAGCAAGATCTTCACTCCGAGGTTTCAGAGTCATACACCTTTCTTCGTCTTGCATCAGGATCCCTATCAATTCTTCAAATTTGGGAGCTTTATCTTTCGCATTCAAGCCCATGATGAACATATGAGAGTCATCAGTCATACGATTCATGGTAATTGTGACAATATCATTGTTTGACATTGCCTCCACTATGCCACCAAGCTTATCCTTGAGTTCCTTGATGCGAGAGATCAACACAACTACTAATTCATTCTCCTCCATTTTAATGGAGAGAATCTTTCTTTTTAGGAACAGAAGGTGATTTATGTTTCTGATCTCATATAGATCCTTGAGGACTTTCCAGATCTCATTTGCTAATTTACACTCTCTGATGTGAGGGATAATGTATTCTTTCACTGTCAACTTCAACAACACTTTTTCCTTGTTCTCCCTCTTCTCCCAATCCTGAATTTTTCCAGCCGATTCGCCTCCTTAAACTGTCGGTTTCAATTCATCTCTATTTACAATCATCCATGCTTATTTCTCTCATTAAAGTATGCTTCAACCATTTGGTTATTCATCTAGACACTTCAAAAAAATTAATTCTAACCTCTAACAATTGAAAAAAAATTGATCTACCCCAGATCCAAAAGGACAATGTCCCGAAACCTTATTTAAAAGAAATTCAAAGATCCTCTTTTAAAAAAGAAACCTTTTTAACTATTTCCCCAAGTCAGTTTGCAATTCAAAATAAATGATCGAAATCTTGTCAAGCTTATTATAAATCTTACTAGAAACTGTTGGCATGGTATGGATCCTGCTCCATGCAACAAATCCACTCTTCAAAATATGTAAATGTAGCAACAAGGTCTTTGCAACATCCACCATCGGATCAACTATTTTACAGAGCAACTAGCACACACACCAAATGATGGTTCTACTAGCAGCACGAAATTGACCACTCGATCCTGCTATCGGTTGAATGAAATCCAAAAAATTCACTGTCGACATGCATAAAATTCGATGTTCTTACACACTCCTGTAGTGGCTTGAAGGCCAAAAATGTTCTCTTGCACCTCCTTCTTACTAGGCCACATTAGCAACGATCATGCTAGAAAATACCAACCGTAACATTCTACACCAGATTTTGTACCACATATCCAAAAGATTATTTATAGATGGCACACAAATCTGTTGGATTGAGTTTTACTAGAACTCTTCAACAAGTAGCATGCACCCATGCACACCACTGGACTCAGCCACAGAAATGATAGCTCCACAGAGTTCCAAATTTGCAAAAAAAAACCAGATCTACCCCCAAGAAGCGATCATGCAATAGTCATGGAATTGGCACCCTATCATAAAACAAAAAAAACAATGCCGATACTGGGCATTGGAATCACAACAAAAGTCTCTCCTCTGCGCCAAATCTAGACACTTCAAATCCATAGCAATCATAGGAAGGCAAGGATTGGGCCTATCTTAGTATGCAACAATACCTAAATCGATTCCATTCTTCTGCTATAGTAATATGTTAGACAACTCCAAGTACACCTTGTGGCTCGATATGCCAATCCACCGTCACACTAGGATTTAAACGAATATACCTTTTCTGATGTGACAATGGGAGTCACTTCCTCACGGGTTGCGCATAATCTAGAAGCCAACCTTGTTAATGGGAAGCCAACCTTACTCGACTCCATAACCACATCCTCCTCTACCATGGCTTATGCAGGCAGTAGATCTCTTGACATATCCATGCAGCTTTATCCAACATCCATGGGATCAATGCTTCACCAAAGAGCAAATCCACGTTGAGAGGGTACGCTCAAGGATTTCATAAACTTTTGAAATTTTGGACGGATCAAAGATGATCAACACTCTTCTCCCTCCAAAATAAGTGTTGATCCAGTGACTTTCACAGAGAAAAAAGAAAACTCTACCTCCTCACAAACTATCTTCATAGAAGCCATGAGGGGCCTCTATTCTATAACTTAGACACTGACTCAAGGAAAAAAACACATTTTCTTTTACTCACAAACCCTGAAGCTAATACCATGATAAAAATCAGATACTTAACTTATATTCATAAAACGAGCAGTTCAGAGGTGATGTGCTTCACCTAGAGACTGCCTCTAGCAGAACACTCTACCCCATCATCAATACACATCATGAATATATAGCTTACACACATATAGGGAAGTCAGAACAACACCCTAAAGAACATGAAATAAATCCTAATCTAAGGCATACACTCAACTAATGAATTGGCTCTTTCCTAGAATACATGTCTCCATTATCTTCAACAGTTTCATTAAATAACACCATACGGTAATGAATATAATTATATTAAAAGTGAATTACGACCATACTTAAATTTACTTTAACATTCATAGGCCATACAAAAGAGTGGTTCTTGATATCTCAATGTTGAGTAGGGATAATATCCATTCTGATTCGGTAATAAATACATGTCATATAAAAGAGTGGTTGTTGATATTTCAGTGTTGAGTAGGGCTAGTATCCATTCTCATTTGGTAATAGAGACATGACCATTGAACATCAAGAGACACTCATTTGAAAAAATATAGTTATATGTGGTTTAACCTTATGTTTAGTTGGGTGAAACCAATTAGATTAAGGATAAAATTCCATTGAGTATAAGACCTTGTTTCAAATATTATTGAGTATATGGCTTGTTATGTTCTCGGTTAAAAAGTGTAATCTTTGAATTTTTCCAATTAAAAAAAATATACATTAGTTGAAAATGAAAAACTATTTTGAAATTTTACTATATTGGTCATATTTCATGGAATTTAATTTTGATCCAAAACCAATATTGCAATAATTGGTTGATAAAAATAGAAACATCATATTGGAAAAGAAAATCTGTACACCTATCAAATGTATCCAGTTTTCAATAATAAATATGGCAGCCACACTCCTCTCTAATTACATGGAAACAATTGGAGGTAATGTATAATGAATTGACAGACCTCCTTGCAAGTTGCTACTGTATGAATCTAAATGTGTAGCACCATGGTTATTGCTAAATTGAAAGGCCCACCTTGCTTGAATCTATATATTTCCTCCCATAGTTTTTTCTCTATCTATTTGACTTTAATAATTTTCAGCGATGTTATAATGGAACAACCTACTATTAGATGAAATGGAGCTCTTATTCGGTGACTCCCTCTGGTGATGGGACAGATCTAGCCAACGCCCAACCTATCGGCGGCATCGGGGTCTGGTATTGGCTGGTGGGCCCCGCTCCCCTCCCCTCCATCAGTTGCCTACGCTACCCCAGCTTTTGCATCCCCTCCACTCCTCCAGGTGTTTCACGTTTAAAATTTGAATTACATGAATTATTCGCCCCCATTCTTATTTTTTTATTTGCGATTGTGTTTCGAGAGTCTGGATACAACTTCCACAGAAGAGTCTGAATATCGTTTCCATAGAATTCATCTTCGTACACCCTTCGAAACCCTCAAACAACCCTATATTCTCAGTAGAATTTACCTAGTGATATTTCTCTTCGCTCCTTTAATCGCGTACAAAGCAACGTTTCTTGCAATGTTTCTTTAGGTTAGAAATATAAATTACACATTGCATGAATATAGTGGCCTTTGAAAACTTATAATACTCATAATCATGGTAACAACTCAAATTAGCCCCAAAAAAATAAATATTTTTTATATTAATTATGGTCATGATTAGTGGTATTTTCTGACATATTAGTCATTGATATTTTTATAGTAATAGTGTAACCTTAAAGACTGCTTGTATTTTATTTTTCTCATTCTCCATTTTTATCATATAAAGGTTTTTCTATATCACATCTTCATTTAAATTTTATTTCTTAAGAGCCATACTTATTTTATTCCCAAAGGTATCCTCTTAAGAAATTTAACATACATACTCTCCTATGTATTTCAATTTAATTACCATTCCTTTTTCCTTGTCATTATTCCTTATTTTATTTTAACTTTCCTTTAGAGACACATTTGGAATAATTTTAGACTTACAATGTTTCAACTTTCTCTTATTATAACGTTACAACAGACTTTAATATTTTTTCTTCAAGTTATAATTTATCAAATATGACTTTTATCTATGATAAATCTTTATACATGCTATCATATTAACCCAACAAAGATTTTTATATACCTTAAATTAACATTCAATGAATTTGTGATTCCATATCACCCTAATTATAGGTTTTTAGATTATTATTTAATTCGTTGGTGGCATGAGAATTTATGTAAATCATATACCTTACATTAGAATGATTCATTGCACATATATATATACTACCCAACAATATATACAATTGAACGAATGGTTAAGGTATATAACTCAATGTGATTAATAAGGATTTCACCATATTCAGTAACCTATGTTATAATATGGAGTTTCCATCACATCTCTCCATTCAAAATTGTATAGCCTGATGGTGGTATTTGATTCATTTACCGACTATTGATAACGAGATCCATAAGTGATGGGATTGTACACTTACATGATTTATACCTTATCTTTTTTATTTTGTAAATCGTTTATTGATAGTACTTTGTCACTTGATTGTCACATGGACTCAATACTGTCGATGGACATTTGTAGGGTCGATCTAACCTTGCAATGACAGTTGTGATTGATATGAACATTCATTATGCATTGAATTACTAGGGTTAGGTTTTCATGGTTTCATTTGTATTTTAATTTGGCTGAATTTCCACTGGAGCAAACAGAGCATAGGAAAACCCTTCTACAGTGTTCCTACCATGAATTTATATGAAAATTACGAGAATGATACTCTTACATTGATATCTATTATTATTCTCCTTTGTATAAAATTAATGGAAGGTCGAGCTTATGGTTTTGTTCTCAAGTCAGCATGCCAAACTTGTCATTCAAGTAAGACTTCTATTGCACAACGTTTATCATTCTTCGTTTCTCTTAACTTATTTTATCTATGAAGGAAATTTCAATCCCTTTCTGTGTTTTTAATATTGGATAAAATTGATTTGTTACAGGAGTGCCATTGCAGTGGACTTTTATCAAAATCCTCTTCATTTTCAGGGTATTATTCATAGCCAAATCTATGAGGTATTTCATTTTCTCCTTCCAACCTTTTTCAAATTTTTTACATTATGCTTATGGCAGAAAGTCATCTATGCTTTCATTTCAGGTTTTCACTTGTCTTAGATGAATTTTAGAATATAAGAATTTCCCAAATTCGTGTGGTTCATTTTTGAATTGTAGACATATGGATTCAAAATTTTCCTACTGTACAATTTAGTTTTTCTACGAATTTCTAGTTCGTATGGATAGAAATGAAGTTAAAAAATGGTTCTATTCGAACCATGTGTATTTCATTCCTCTGTTTCTTATTAATGAAGGTTTTTATCATTTCTCATTTTCCTTTCCCATAACTGAAATTTTTTTATTATCATTACATTTTTATTACCCTTCGCATGTAATTCCTTTTCCTTTCAGAAATTGGAATTTTCCCCATTTTTACGATTCTGGATTTTTTCATACCATTTCTATTACAAATATGCAAGTGAAATCTCTGTTTTATGAGACCCATAATTTTTCTATTGTGTTGGGCAACTGACATATAATAGAATTATATTGCTTTCATTGTATTTAAATTTATATCCCTCTATCATATATCTATTTTGTTCTCAAACTTGTATCAGTTTGTTTTGTACCTATATATTCTCTTTCGATTTTATGTGACACTAAGATTCATCTCACATGAGAATACACTTCTTCTCCGTGCTCCAGCAGAGAATTATTTTCCCGCTGCACTAGTAAGTGGTATTATTTGTATTGTATAATTCCTCCTTTTCATTCGAAATTATGTATTTTAGAAAACATATTATCTCAGTGAGTTTGTTTTAGCATGATTATGAGATTTATTTCTCCAACTTTGTGAACGCTTTAAGTTTTTACAGAGGTACCAATTGTGAAATCTCTGAAAATACAATTTTAAGATTTCCATTCTTTGTGAGTCTGTCGTAGATTGTGACTATGAAATTACATTACATTTCCTTTTATCTCTTACTCAAATCCTTGAGTTATAACTTCATTTCATGAATATCCTTCTTAGGATTTCTAATTATAATAATTTATTAATGTTAGAGGGTACTCTTTAATTTCCATTTAATTCTCTGTATAGAAGAGAAAAAGTAAAATTTGATAATTTATTGTAGGACTACACATAAAGTTAGCTGTTTCACTAATATTCAATTTAACTCTCTAAATTAGAGTTTTGAATATTTAATATAGCATTATTCAGAATGTAATTTACCTCTACTTACATTTTCGAATTTATATTTTCATAGTCTTATTACTCAGTACCTTTAGAGTACTTAACCCTAATCAAATTCTTCCAGAATTTAATTATAAATTAAATTTATATTGCTTTTAAAATCTGGAGTTACCTTTTCCAGATTCTCATAGTCATCCGGAACTATGTATAATACTGATGCTTTTTAGCATACCTCTTCACTCAAGTCCTTATCTCATTTTCTCAGTTTTACATTAATTTACCGTAAAACTATTTTTTTTGTTCCTTTTATCTTCTTTTAATTCTAATTTTTTTTTATGATATGTATAGGAAGAACTTCCATCCTGAAGATAATTTCATAATTATTATTATTACCTGTACGATTTCTAAATTTTTCATTTTTGTTTTCGTCACTTTATTATTCTAATTTTGATCTCTATGTTTTCTTACAGGTTTGTTCTACTTAATTTAGTCTGTGATGCAATTCTTTGAGATCAACTATCAGAGTACCTGACATTCACTTTCACCTCTTTGAGGTCGGTCATCTGAGAATTGGAGGCTACACCACCATTCTGTTCATTTTACATAATTCCTCTTCATATGTTATATATTGAATTATTATTGATGACCCGGATTAATTTGTAATTAAACTATTTTATAATAAATTTAGCTTTGGATGATTGATAAACTAATTTTCTTCACATTTCCACTAGAATATTTTTAATGAAAAGGACTAATACATGTAATTACTTATTTTAATACCATTTCCTACCTTAAATGTTTATAACTGTGTGACTGAATCTTAATATGTATAGAACATAAGATAATTGCTATATGACAATAGTCTATATTTCTTTTTAAAGTCTAAATCTAAATTTTATGTTCATCATTCAAATATTTATTTCTACTCATGCTATATATCTAAACTATATTCTATTTACAATTTCATTTATGTTTCATATTTTCTTATATTATTATAAATGAATTACATTTGTTTTCATATTACATATACTGTATTTGTTCAATGAAAATTCAGATAATTTGATGGGCTTAAAAATATATTCTTAACCTTACCCAGGGTTTAGAGATTTCATCTGTTTGTCCCCAAATTCAATTTATCCTATGTAACAACACAGAAAGATTAATTGTACTCCTCTATGTATAATCTCTATCAAATACATATGACACTAAAATTTTCTCAACTAACCACAGTACAACACACATAATTTATATAATTTGATCTATAGAACTTCAAGCCATAATTTATAATAATACTATTTTTTCTAAATTCCACATTAGAATTAGATAAATATTAACAACAATATAAAAAATAAAAACTTACTAGGATGTGCATACCACATTTGTAAAGACTATTTCCTCCCAACCTTGAGCTTATTTCGCAACTCTCCCCCGAGCTGAGACCAATTCATCCTTAGTGTAGACAACACCCTTTGTCCTACTAGGAATAGCTTATTTAATATTTCTTTCCCTCACGATGTTTCCATAACTGCGTTCATATATTTTGGGATATTGTTTCCTGTAGCCTATGCTTTACTTTTGTTTTTTCCACAAAATCTCCTCTAAAACTATGTAATATTCCTAAATTAGCATGCAAATAATAGGAATATTAATTTTTCTTTTAAAATCTAGATAAATGAATAAATGGGCAAGGAGGCTCATAAGTTGCTTAAGTATGAATAAAAATCCCTCATAATGTGAAAAGGGATCATGTAATAACTATATCAAGCATCCACATGTGTGAACAGGGTATAAAATGTGTGGAAAAATTCAAGTTTGACCAACTCAAAAACATTTTTATATGAGGATTGGATCATAAATGAAGACAGCTCAATGTGAATGAAGATCGATCTAGCTAGTCAAAATGAAGACACCTTGAATGTGAAAGGAGAGAAGGCATGAAGATCTAGTCAAGTTTGATCGAGTCAAGATTGATCCATTCAATATTGAATAAATCAAACAACACTATAAAAGGGTAAGCAAGGCACATGGAGATAGCATAATTTTGGTGGAGGAACCTTTGCATGGAAGCAACCTCATAATGGGGTGAGACCCTTGGTGAGGAAGCTCAAGAACTATATAATGGAGGAGAGGAAAACATATGGGTATGATTAGATATTATATTTTGTATGTGGTATGTTTAGACTTCTTGCATTATTTTGATATTTAGCTAATTTTTTCGCAGTGTTAGTGCAAGGGTTTTCTCATGTGGGGATTCCCTACTCTTTCTTGGAGATCTTTCTCAAGAAATATAAGAGGATTTTTCTGAGCTGAATTTTCCACTATCTAGTGTTAGGCCAAGTAGTTACCTTCAGAAAAAATGCAGTCCTCTGTAGAAACTACGTTATTTCTTAAGGTATGCAGTGGGAGGGGTTAAAACCCCACTTTGTGAGCTAGTTTCCTAGGAGGAGGATTAGCCTTTTTCCCAAAAAGCTAGTGGGGGAGTCAACAACCATTTATTTGCATGTTCAGCCATTTTTATGTAGAGGTTTAGCTATATAGCATGATTCAACCATCGATCTACAACAGCTCTTTCTTATATATCATTTCTGTTAAGTAACCCTTGCCGAGTCATCTTGGATCTATGTAAAAAGAGACTAGATCTCTGTTTTTATGCCTCATTGAGTAATATAATAGAATATTTGATTTTTCTCTCCATTTTTTGAGTATAACCCTCAAATTACTGCATATTCTCTTTATGCAATAATTTCTATGTGTTCTAGTCTTGGGGTTTCGTCAATTTTAAGATAGTTCGAGCATGGGGGGCCTGTTTAACTAAGCAAAAGTCATTTGTTTCTATTTTCCTCTTATATCTAAGTTCAATAATGCCAGATCTAATGGATTCATGGGCATAAATTTTTTTTTGATGCTCATATTTCTGAAAAATGTGTTTTTTGCGCAAGTATTGCTGATTTTCCCATTTTGGGATATTACAATGGTATCAGAGCCTTAATCTTGGCTCAGCCCATGTTATTCATCCATTATGGAGTCTTCTCATGGGGAGGAGAAGATCTGAAATATAGATCAAAGAAAACCCTTACTTTCTGGAGGAAAGAGGTTCTCAAAACCTCTCTTTCAAACTCTGCAGGGTAGAAGAAAAGACATCAAGGGAATGAGGAGGGAAAGACATATAAGTCACTCAACAAGATCTGCAATATCTATACATGAGGAAATCTCTAATTCCTCATCTTATGGGTGTGAGCATTCAACCACATCATCAGATTTACAATGCTCTATCAGCTACTTTTTCATGAAGAAGAAGAAGCATAAAGGAGATGTGCCAAAAGAGGAGACTCTTGGTGATTATTTGCAAGAGTATGAAGCTCAATCCAAGGAATTAAAAGATCACTTGAACTTCCAAGGGTTTTGTAAGATCAAGGAAGAAGGAAGCACAAGGAGCAAGAAGCAGGGTGTGGGTAGATTCTTTCTATCTACTTTTGATGGATCACCGAAATGTCCATCTAGAGCTTGGGTGAAGGAGCTAGACACCCATGTGCAGCAACATCAAGCCTCAAAGAAGGAAGCCATCAAGGTAGCAGCATTTCATCTTGAGGGTAAGGGTTATGGTTAGTGGTTGTTTGAATCTTTTTCCTTAAATAATGCAAATACATCTTGTTAGTCATCAGTAATTTTTGCATGTTGTAGATTACTAAATGATTTCCCTATATTTCTAGAAAAACTTTCATGAACATTGTGAGTTCTAGAAATCTCACTACCTTCATTATCCTTATATAATGTTTTTCACTATTCTACCATTTTTCCATCCCATGGTCACCCTGCTTCTCTTAGAGAACTCATTATGGGCTTCTGCCACTCATCTACATCATATTTTAACACCTATAGCCTCATTACAATATTTTTTCCTTTCCACCTAGGGTTTCCTATAGCCAACTCATCCTCATCACGTAGGGCCAGTTTTTCTTCAAACCGTGTTTCTAACCAAACAATGATTAATTTGACAAAAGTGAGAGAGGTGTTTGTCCAGAACAAGTCCAAGAAGAAAAAAATTCTTCATTTTTTACACAGGTATCATGGTTTGGGAGAAATGTCAACAATACAGCTGTCACGGGAGAATCGATGCACTTCTGGAGTGACCTTGGGACAATCAAGGTTTCTCATAGTTGGAGTCTCAAAATGACTTGGTTGATGGGTCAAAAGACAAATGGACTCGAATATCTTTCAAATGAGCTATCATGAGCTCAATTTTGAGTTGAGGAAGGCCTCAAAACATTGTCTACAATATCACTATGCATTTCTACACCATCACTCAACACTTTTTTGACCAGTCGTGGATGAATCAAATTTTGACAGGGACAATCAACTCAAATCAGAGAAAAAATGGTATATTTGGAAACTATACATGCTATTATTTCCAACAAGATATAACGGGCCCAAATCCGACATCGGGAAGGTCATGAAATCTTACCTGCAAGTTGACTCCTTTTTTGGCACTGCGCAAATAAGTGGTCATGTGCTAATGCAGAGGCCCCCATTGAAATTCAAAAAATAATAAAAAGAAGAAAGGGCCAAGTAAACCTTGAAATATTTCCTCAAGATTTTATACAGGCTTCTTAAAACCCATGAGGGAGGCCTCCACGAAGTTTGGGCAAATTTGGAGAAAATTTTGTTTTTTTGAAATGTTTGGCCTCATTTGCGCAGCGCCACTAGCGCTACGCAAACACATGGAGTATCCCCAAGAGAAAAACTTGGAATTTTGTATTTATCTCAGCTTTCACATCATGCTCACCAAAATTCAGATGTTTGGAATAGGTTCGACCCCTCAAAAGGTCAAAAAACATCACTTTTTTCACCTTTCTGCCTCTATTTTGGGCCTTGTGCTGTGCAAATGACCAGTTTGGGATTTTGACTTTTTTAATAGGCTATAGGAGCCCAATAAGAAAAAAAAAGGAATATATAGAAGGTAGACTCATCAGGATTTCCAACAATCCATCACAGAGAAAAAGCTGACATCGGGAAGGGGTCGAAAACGTGGTTTCACGAGTACCTATTTTTTGCCTGAAGTGGCGCTACGCAAATGGACTATGTAGAGCAGTGTTGGGATTTTGGAAGTTTATACAGGTTACATGAGCCCAATAAAAAAAACAAATGCATATCTGGAAATATAAGTCATCAATATTTCCAATGAGCTATGACAGAGAAAATTCCAACATTGAGAAGTGGTCCAAAACTTGGCTACAACAGTGCCTATTTTCTGCTGGAGGTGGTGCTGCGCAAATGACCAGTCTTGGAATTTTGACATTTTTACAAGGTTATGGGGGCTATATTAGGAAACCAAAAGCATTTTTGGAAATTATAATCTTCATTCTTTCCAACGAGGCATCATGGAGCCAAATCTGACATCGGTAAGGGATCCAAAACTAGGTCATAGAAGACCTTATTTTCTGTTGAAGGTGGCGCTACACAAATGTGATGAATAGTGTGTTTTGGACCAAAAGTCAACAAAACACACTCATTTATGGAAAAAAGATATTTTTGAGTTTATTGAGGCTAGAAAATCTAGAATTAGGTGAAAATAGTTATTATGGTATTTATTTCATAAGATATTATGTGCCTTGGGCCTTGCATGGTCTCTTGGCCATAAATGACATTTATGAGTTTTTTAGGGTTTCTAGAAGCCTCTTATGGTTTCCACCTCCTCATTTGCTAAGTTAAATAGAGCATGAGGACTTGTTTGTAAATGTTGGCATTTGATGAGCTTCATGAGAAATACATGGTTTTCATGAGCTTGGAGAAGAAATTGGTTTTGTGAAGTGGATGAATGGCTTGTTCGCTTGGATGATGTAGAAGCTTGTTTACAGAATTCCATCGCTTAGTGAATAGTGATGTTTTCCTATCTGTCTATTGTTTTCTTAGTTGTCATTATGTTTCATTATTCTTAGCTCCTATTAAAAATAAAGGTATAGGTTGAGACATGTTCATTGAAGCACATCAGTCCTCCTGTTTGTTATAGCCTTTATGTTTTCTTTTGTTTGGGTCATAAATAAGGAATTATTCATTGCTCCTTATGCTCCCCTAATTTTGTTTTTGTTTCATGCATGGTCAGTATGTTAGCTTAAAAGTAAGATTTATGGTATGCCCTGCTTATTTGAAGTTCTCAAAACCCTATCTTGAAGCCTTTCTATGAAATATTGATTGATTAGGTTAAGTCAAAGAGGTCTCATTTGATCTTGCCCTTCGTCCATGCTTGTCAAATTGTTTCAAAGTTCGCAATAGCTTGAAATATGATGTTTAGGAGTTCCCTCTTCATAATTAATTTTTTTTTTTAAATCTTGTATGTTTTCCCAAATTCTGAAGGTGAATTTCCAAAGTTAGGAGTTCTAATGCTTCTATGTTTCACTGAAATGTTCATTTTATATGTTCATCATTTGGAGTATTGTTCAATGAGATCTATGGTTTTCCCTACCTCATGAGTTAGGATTCAGATTATATATGTATAAGATCTCTTATTATTTTCCCCAACTTAATGTTCATTACACCACCAAACATCACCTTAAGGATCCATTGACCCTGCTAAATCGGCCCTGTAATACACTCTACTTCATAATTTAGAAATTCTTGACTTTCAATTGACTCCATAGCCTGATGGCTTTGACATCCTCTTAATTATCTTCTTACATTTGATCATATTTCCCATAAAAAATAATAAACAAACCCTACACCTAATAACTAGCCTAAAATCAAAACCCTAGAGCAACAAGATTACATCACTTGCACCCAATAGAGAGAGCCTTCTCTGAGTTTGGGAGGGCTAGGTCCTAGGAATCTAAAGTTTGGTTTGATGTTACCCCTGTCTATTTGTATCTCAATCAATCTAGCCAACTATAGGGAGCTAACATAATGGCGATCACGGTGGGACCTTCTGAGTTAGTGACAAACTAAGTATTCCTTAGATCTTAGAAAACCCACAATCATCCTTAGATTGGTATTTAGTTGTTAATGGTGGACAACACGTAGATATTCAAAATAGTAAGCATTCATCCACCTAGCGACTCCACTGGTCTTCAATAGCCCTGTTGACCCCACTAGTTCACATAGATTCCCCTGGGAATGAATTTAACAATCCCAATCATGTTGATGGTGGACAGCAAAGTTGAAACCTTCCACCTGGCAACTCCAAAAACTTCAATAGACCTTAAGACTCCACTGGTATATAACTCTAGACTGGTTGAAAATATGTAGTGACCTCTTTCATATTTACAAACATGGATCCGAGTGTGCAAAGGAGATATGCTCCAATGAATAGAGACCACATCGTGGGATTCCCACAAAAAATTCCTCAGATAAATTGGGACAAAAACCTGCCTACATTTCAAGATGAAAAGACTGATGACCCCTTGTTACATCTCATCAAATTTCATATACATGTATGGAAGTTAAAGGTTGAATGGCATGAGGACTGCCTTATGAAA
This sequence comes from Pinus albicaulis, assembly GCA_034641835.2. Classification (NCBI taxonomy): domain Eukaryota; kingdom Viridiplantae; phylum Streptophyta; class Pinopsida; order Pinales; family Pinaceae; genus Pinus; species Pinus albicaulis. The sequence goes on from CM076576.1 coordinate 938,290,167, forward strand.
ATGTCCATGCTAACATTAGAAGGAAAATCAAGGGAATGGTATGAATGGCTTAGACATGGTATTTTTTTCTCCCTGAAAGATCTCCATAAGGCATTTTATGAGCATTATAAAGAAAAATCTCCATCCTTATCATTGGCTAAAAATTGTTGTGACTAATCTCAATATATCATACAATACCTTATAGATACCAATGTAGATTTAGATAGTTTGTATCATGAAGATATCTTAGTAGCAATTCATGATTTTCATTCTCGAGACATCTATCATGACAACCAAGAAGAGTTGGTTGAGGAAGAAATCAATCAAAGAATAGAAGGAAACCCACAAGATCTCTCTGAAGGCACAAGTGATGATTTATCATCCCTTCTAAATAAGGCTCAAGAAGACATTCAACCTCAAAATCAGCCTTCACAAGAGAGAGAGAACTATTTTACTTCTATCCAAAGAAAGAGAAAAATGCCTCATCTTTTAACAGAAGATGAAATAAATCAAATGTTAAACATGTAGCCAAATTCTAAGCCTTTATGTGAACAAGACATTTCTGTTCATTCTCCTACCAATCCAATCTACCATAAATCAGAAAGTGAACTTATAGATCAATTGAAAGAAGAACAAAATGATAATCCAATATGTTCGATTGGCGATGTTATTTATGTTGATGATTCTAAAAATATTGATCAGTCTGATGATGATGTTCTCCAAACAGAAACTAACCTTGTAGAGAAATCAATAGTTGATTTGTGGCATGAAGTTAACTATCATCAGCTTGAAAAAAGTAAGTAGCCAATACATGTCACCTATGACACTGATGAGGAAAGCCTCGAAAGTTTATAAGTAAGTGAGGAGTCTCTGAATATTTTCTCTACTTCACTTCAGTCCTTCAGAAATAATTTTCATGTGATTGGAAATCAACAGTATTTTAGTTTTGATGATGAGTTTGGGAAAGATAATGAGTTTCTTGAGCCAATTGTTAATGAAAAGCCTTTTCTTGAAAAGGATGAGGAGATCATTTGGGACACAAAATCCTCCTGATCTTCAGAATTGCAGCCACCAAGTCTTATTGAATTTGAAATTGCAGATGAAGACTTGGAAAATGATAATGACATAAGAGTTTTTGAGCTGCCTTCACAAGAAGACTTACTGCTAAGGAGTGCTCCTACTCATCAACATGATGGCCTCCTCATATAATTAAGCCCATTCAATCAGAACATATCAAGTGTGCTAGAGGACCACTTTGCAATCTATGATGAGTCTACCAGTTCATATGAACATGAGGAAGAGGTGGAGTTTCTTTCCCAAAAGAGTCCCAAGCATAGCCAAGTGGAAGAAGGAGTAGTCCTTAATGAAGCTTGTGTCTCAAATCCTCTAGATCATGTATTATTCCAAGATCCATTTGTTGTTTTCCTTGAGAAATCTAAAAGAGGAGTGTGTTCTTCCAAGAACAGTCTCTTGCAAAGTGTGAGAAAAAATTTAGGCACTACTATTCGAAAACAAGTGAGGTGGAAGTGGCCTTTTGATTTCTTCAGCACTCTCAAAGAGCTAAAACAAGATCAATCATGGAATCATCTACTTGATTGGTTATATTGTAAAAGGGAGTTCACCAAATGAATGTATATCATGTATAGGTTAGATTAGGATATATAGGAATGCAAAATAAGCTCATCCTTGTGAGCATCGTTTTAGTTCTAGATTGTTTGGAAACAATGAAAAAAAAAAAAACAAAGAAAGGTAGAAAAAGAGGGCAGATTTGAAAAGAGGTAAAGCCCCATACCCAAAAAATAGAACTACTGAAAGTGCGCAAGCTTAAATGCGACTACTGGTTCATAAAGAAGTCTTGTTCAATCATCTAGCCTAATCATGGTTGAACATGTTTTCAATATATTGTTGATAAGTTAGTAAAATATAGTTGGTGAAATCATTCAAACTTGACTTGTGAAAAGATAGATTAGGAAGAAAGATATTGGTTCCACATGCTTAAAATTGAACCAAAGAGAAAAGGTAGGGATACCTAGCAAATTTTGAATCATATCCCTCATGTTTTATATTTTTTCATTGTACAAAAATAATATTTATGTGCAGCTTGTTCTTATGGCACAAATCCATGGAAAATCAGATTGCCTAATCCTGGTTTGATCATGTTTTGAATTTCATGTCTGTAGAATAGAGAATAAAATTTTTCAAACAGCTTAATCTTGACAAATGATTAGACTAGGTAGAGAATAGTAGAGTTCATTAACCTAATCTGAGCTCTTGGAATTAATAAGGGTAGAAGTAGATATCTTGTTTTTCTTTCAGAGGAACAAAATTTCAAGGGTTTGCTAATTCAAATTCACCCAAAGAAGATAAAATGTTAGGCAAGTATGATGGGTAGGTAGTGATGAGTTTGAAGAAAACATGTATTTTCAGATTATGATATCATAGATTCAAAAATACATCAGAGAATGGAGAAATAAAATCTACAAATTACAAGTAAGGCACTGATCTTCAAAAGCTAGAGCTCTGAATGTTCTGGACACCTCCTAAAAAGGATTTTCCCTCCCCAAGTGGAGCCAATGTTAATCATCAGTAATTTTTTCATGTTGTATATGAATAAATTATTTCCCTCTATTTATAGAAATTTTTTTTATAAACATTGTGAGTTCTAGAAATCTCATTGCCTTCATTATCCTTAGATAATTTTTTTCACTATTCTACCATTTTTCCATCCCATGGTCACCCTGCCACTCTTTGAGAACTCATTATGGGCTTGTGGAATTCATATACATCCAATTTTACCACCTATAACCTCATTACTCTATTTTTTCCCTTTCCCATCCCTCCACTTTGCACCTAGGGTTTCTTATAGCCAACTCATCCCCATCACCTAGGGCTAGTTTTACTTCAAACCATGTTTCGGACGAAAAATAGATCAATTTGACAAAAGTGAGAGAGGTGCTTGTCCATAAAATTTCCAAGAAGAGAAAGCTCCTCCACTTTTTACAAATTTATCATGGTTTTGGAGAAATGTAAAAAATATAGGTGTCATAGGAGAATTGATGCACTTCTGGAGTGACCTTGGGAAAATAAGGGTTTCTCATAGATGGAGTGTCAAAATGAATTTTTTTTTGGGTCAAATGACAATTTGACTTGAATATATTTCCAATGAGCTATCATGAGCTCAATTTTGAGTTAAGGAATGCCTCCAAACGTTGTCTGCAATAGCACTCTACATTTCTACACCATCACTCAACACTTTTTTTACCAGTCTTCGGCGAATCAAATTTTCACAGAGAAAATAAATTCAAATAAGAGAAAAAATGGTATATTTGGAAACTAGACAGGCTAAGATTTCCAACAAGATATAACGGGCCAAAATCCAACATCGCGAAGGTCATCAAAACTTGGCTGTAAGTTGAATATTTTTGTTGGCGTTGTGCTAATGCAGAGGCCCTCATTGAAATTCAAAAAATACAAAAAAGAGGAAAGGGCCAAGTAAACCATGAAATATTTCTTGAATATTTTATACATGCTTCTTAAAACCCATGAGGGAGGTCTCCCCCAATTTTGGGCAAATTTGGAGAAAATTTGTTTTTTTGAAATGTTTGGCCTCATTTGCACAACGCCACTTGTGCTATGCAAACACATGGAGCATCAACAAGAGAAAAAATTGGAATTTCTGGATTTATCTCAGCTTGAACGTCATTATCACAAAATTTTAAATGTTTGGAACATGTTTTACCCCTCAAAAGGTCAAAAAAGCTCACTTTTTTCACCTTTCTGCCTCTGTTTTGGGCCTTTGCTGCGAAAATGGACCAGTTTGGGATTTTGACATTTTGACTATGCTATAGGAGCCCAATAAGGAAACCAAAGGAATATCTGGAAATTAGACTCATCAGGATTTCCAACGAGCCATCCCAGAGAAAAATCTGACATCAGGAAGGGGTCCAAAACGTGGTTTCAAAAGTACCTATTTTTTGCTGAAGTGGCGCTACACAAATGGAATGTGTAGAGAAGTGTTGGGATTTTGGAACTTTGGATAGGTTACAGGATCCCAATAAAAAAAAATTCATATCTGGAAAGTAGACTTAACACGCTTTCCAACGAGCCATGACAGAGAAAATTACGAAATCGGGAAGTGGTCCAAAACTTGGCTACAACAGAGCCTATTTTCTGCTGGAGGTGGTGCTGCACAAATGAGCAGTCTTGGGATTTTGAAATTTTGAGCAAGATACAAGGGCTGCATTAGGAAACCACAAGAATTTTTAGAAAATAGAATCGTGAGGCTTTCCTACAAGCCATCATAGAGCCAAATCTGACATCGGGAAGGGGTCCAAAACTAAGTCACAAAAGACCCTATTTTCTATTAAAGGTGGCACTATGCAAATGTGATGAATAGTGTGTTTTGGACCAAAAGTAAAAAAAACACACTCATTTATGGAAAAATGATATTTTTGAGTTTCTTGAGTCTAGAAAATCTAGAATTAGATGAAAATAGTTATTATGGAATTTATTTCATAATATATTATGTGCCTTGGCCTTGCATGGTCTCTTGGCCATAAATGACATTTACGAGTTTTTTAGGATTTCTAGAAGCCTCTTATGGTTTCCACCTCATCATTTTATAAGTTGAATAGAGCATGAGGAATTGTTTTCAAATGTTGGCATTTGATGAGTTTCATGAGAAATACATGTTTTTCATGAGCTTGGAGAAGAAATTGCTATCATGAAGTGGATGAATGGCTTGTTTGCTTGGATGATGGAGAAGCTTGTTTGCAGAATTCCATAGCTTGGTGAATGGTGATTTTTTCCTATCTATCTATTGTTTTCTTAATTGTCATTATGTTTCATGATTCTTAGCTACTATTAAACATAAATCTATAGGTTGAGACATGTTCATTGAAGCACCTCAGTCCTCCTGTTTGTTATAGCCTTTATGTTTTCATCTGTTTGGATCATAACTAAAGAATTATTCACTTCTCCTTAGGCTCCCATAATTTTTTTTTTTTTTCATGCATGGTCAGTATGTTAGCTTACAAGTAAGATTTATGGTATGCGCTGCCTATTTGAAGTTCTCAAAACCCTATCTTGAAGCCTTTCTATGAGATATTGGTTCATTAGGTTAAGTCAAAGAGGTCTCGTTCGATCTTGACCTTTGTCCATGCTTCTCAACTTGTTTCAAAGTTCACAATAGCTTGAAATATGATGTTTAGGAGTTCCCTCTTCATAAATTGAGTTATTTGTTTAAATATTGTACTTTTTCTCAAAGTCTAAAGGTGAATTTCCAAAGTTAGATTTCTAATGCTTCTATGTTTCACTGGAATGTTCATTTTATATGTTTCTCATTTTGAATATTGTTCAATGCGATCTATGGTTTGCCCTACCTCATGAGTTATGCTTCATATTATATATGTATAAGATCTCTTAGTCTTTTCCCAACCTTAATTTTCATTACACCACCATACATCACCTTAAGGATGCATTGTCCTTGCTAAATCGGCCTAGTAACACACTCTACTTCATCATTTAGACATTATTTACTTTCACTTGACTCCATATCCCAATGGCTTTGACATCCTCTTACTTCTCTTATTACATTTGATCATCTTTCCCATCCAAAAAAATCAACAAACCCTACACCTAATAACTAGCCAAAAATCAAAACCCTAGAGCAACAAGATTACATCACTTGCACCCAACAGAGAGATCCCTCTTTGAGTCCAGGAAGGCTAGGTCCTAAGGCTCCAAAGTCTGGTTTTATGTTACCCCTGTCCATTTTTATCTCAATAAATATAGAAAATTATGGGGAGCTAACACATCTACCTATGCAAAGTTCATTAGAAGAGTAGTGGAAAGGTTTGATGAAAAATATTATGAAACAACTTCTATGGAATCTATCAAACCAAATCAAACAAAACTTTTGTATGGATTGAAAGGGTCCCTAAACTCAGCTCCATTTCAGAAAACCATTGAATGGGATGAAAAATTGTATGACATGTTGCCAAGGGCAAAGTCTCCTTTGCATGAAGAGCTTCTTTCTCAAAAGGGAGACATGGAGATTCCTCCTTCAAAAGAATACCAAGATTTAAGGTCTCTTGTTGATGATGAGGCATTTTCAACTATTGAAGAGGAGGAAGAGAAGGATGAAGGTGATAATGCAGTCATGACAAGAGCACATCTAGGACCTCATGAAGAGGAATATGGATCACTTGCTCCAAGGATAGAAACTCTTGAACTCTTGCAATGAGTTCCAAAGAATCTGACATATAGAGATTGTGGCACAATCCATGTGCAGCATGTGCCATCATTATCAGATTGTGAGATCTTGAATATAGAAGAAGGAAAGGAGGAGGGAAAGCATCACATGATGAGGATAATGCACCCTCTTTATTTCATAAGGTTGATACATGAAGAAGGAAAGAGGATCTATGCAAGGAAGGCAAGGAAAAATCTGTCCACACACATACACATGCTGATCTATGCCTTGATGTCTCTTTACATGGAGGAATTCCACCGGGGAGACCTCCTGATGGGAGGAAAACTAAAGTGTTCTCTCAACTATGGGCAACATTTAAATACTTGGCTAAGGAGGGAGATTTGGGAGAAAGTAGCACAGCGCAGAGAATCTTTCATGGATTCAAAGGAGAGATAAGAAATTTTCTGAATCGGGCATTGTTATCTCCCACTCAGTTATTTTTGCTAAAAAGGGGAAATTCAGAAATCTATGATGGCATAGACATTATGTCATGTGGAAACTCCCCATATTTGAGGCAGCCAATGATATTTCCTCTCACAAAGGAGATGTCTAAACATGACAAGATGATATCAACACTCTTGCATGCACGGGCTAAATTGAGGAAGTTTTGGAAGACAAGGACTTTCCAAGGGGAGGTTGACTTCCATCTACTTAAATATTCTCTTGAGCTAGATCGGCTGAAAAGGAGATGACAAAAGGAAGTTGATAGTACTCCAAAATGTGACTTTGACAACAAGCATGCGAAAGAGGAGGGCCATGTTATGACAGGGGCTACTTTTCAGATTTCTACAATGCTGTCATTATTGGGGAGCCTAGATCCTTATTGGGATTCCCAACACTTGATGGAATACTCCAAGGAACTTTTCACATGCAAGGTTATTGATGGGAAAGATATGTATGGGAGGTATAAATTGGTTGAGGGAGTTATTTATTCCTAAGATCATATCTATTTGGCTAGAGACTCCAAGCTCAAGGAGAAAATACTTAATGCAACCTATGAGATCTTTCTTTCAAAACCCATTGGTTTCATTAGAACATATCATACTATCTTAGATGGATTCATGCAGGAGAAATTCAAAGAGGAGATGCACACTCATATGAGTAAGTGCATGGGTCAATTGTTGGTTGAGGAGGAACATAGCTCTTTGGAATAGTTATCATTACCACCTCCTAATTCATTGAGTGTGAGAAGGAGCTCATCAATGAGCTACATCATTGATTTAAACCAAGTATATGATAAACCTTTTATTGCTGAACATCATGATATATTTATTATGTACTTTCATTTTCTTAACACTCATGTGAAATTCTTGGCTCCAAGAGCGGGTACTCTTTCTTATGGGTTTCATGAGCCGCTTTGGGCCATAAAGAATGGAGATGTTGACCATCCCCTAATAGATTTTGGCGATATGTTGTATTTTTCATGGTATGCTTCATTAGCACCAACTATCATACACCTTCTCCAAGCATGCAAGAAGGATGGGGTAGAAAAATAGTGTTGGGAAGAACACTTGTCATATCATATTCTATGGTAGTCAGGGGTAAAACTGCACTGGTTGCACATGAGAAACCATTATCCTTCTCCTTTATTTCATATGGCAGCTAGCATGATTTCAATTATTTTTCCATATACTGAAGACGTTATTATATTTATTGGGGACATGATTGGAGGAGAGGCACATTGGTTGAATATGTCCTTTGGGAAAGATATTTCCCACACTTTTTTCACTACATGTTTCAAGGGAAGCATGGGAAAGATATTTCCCACACTTTTTTCACTACATGTTTCAAGGGAAGCATGGGAAAGGATATGGCTACCATAATATATGACTTGTTTATTTATGAGGTGGGCCATATGATCATTTGGAGCACTTGGAACATACCTCTCATAAGCATTTGGGAGGAATTTTTCTATGAATTACCAAGCTGGGAGGTGATTCTTTTCATTTGGATGATAGCATGGAGGTGGGAGTCCTTCATTGATGATGAAATTCCCCATGATTGTCATCACTTCTATCTTGAGGAGACCCTTGATCAACAAGAAGGTTTCTATGTAGACCTTCCTTTCTTTCATGATGAGAGCCATTTGGTTTATCCACCAAAGGCTAACTTGCACCCATGGAAGGAACCATTGGGAGACAGAATTATTGCAAGATATCTTAAGCAATGGTGGAAACTATTGGACATGAAGGCCACAAGAGGATGATGGGAGATTTTGCAACACCCTTGCAGTTGCTTGAGGACAAGAAAAATTTGGGAGGGGAAGACTATAATATTCCTAAATTAGCATGCAGCTAATAGGAATATTAATTTTTCTTTTAAAATCTAGATAAATGAATAAATGGGCAAGGAGGCTCATAAGTTGGTTAAGCATGAATAAACATCCCACATAATGTGAAAAGGGATCATGTAATAACTAGATCAAGCATCTACATGTGTGAACAGGGTCTAAAAAGTGTGGAAAAATTCATTTTTGACCAATTCAACAACATTTTTATATCAGGAGTGGATCCTCAATGGAGACAACTCAATGTGAATGAAGATCAATCTATCTAGTCAAAATGAAGACACCTTGAGTGTGAAAGGAGATAAGGCATGAAGATCCAGTCAAGGTTGATCTAGTCAAGATTGAATAAATCAAATAACATTGTAAAAGGGTGATCAAGGCACATGGAGACAATGTAATTTGGGTGGAGGAATCTTTGCAAGGAAGCAACCTCATAATGGGGTGGAACCCTTGGTGAGGAAGCTCATGAAATATATAATGCAGGAGATGGAAACCATATGGGTATGACTGAATATTATATTTTGTATGTGGTATGTTTAGACTTATTTCATTCTTTGTTTGTTTAGCTATGTTTGTTACATTGTTTAGTGCAAGGGTTTTCTCATGCGGGGATTCCCTACTCTTTCTTGGAGATCTTGCTAAAGAAATCTAAGAGGAGCTTTCTGAGCTGCATTTTCCACTATATGGTGTTAGGCCAAGTAGTTACCTTTGAAAACAATGTAGTCCCTTTAAGAAACTGCATTATTTCTTAAAGTGTCTAGTGGGAGGGGTTAAAACCCCACTTTGTGAGCTAGTTTCCCACGAGGAGGATCAACCCTTTTCCCGGAAAGCTAGTGGAGGAGTCTACAACCATTTATTTTCATTTTCAGCCATTTTTATGTAGAGCTTCAGCTATATAATTTCAGTATTTCTTTCTTATATATCATTTATGTCAAGAAACCCTTGCTAGGTCATGTTGGATCTATGTAAAAAGAGACTAGATATTTGTTTTTATGCCTCGTTGAGTAATCTAATAAAATATCTGATTTGTCTCTCCATTTTCTGAGTATAACCCTCAAATTATTGTGCATTCTCTTTATGAAGTAATTTCTGTGGTGCAGTCTTGGGGTTTCATCAATTTTAAGTTGTTTTTAGCATGGGAGGCCTGCTTAACAAGGAAAAAGTCATTTGTTTCTGATTTCCTCTAAGATATAAGTTCAATAATGTCAGACCTAATGGATTTATGGGCTGCATTTTTCTGTTGATGCTCATATTTCTGAAAAATGCATTTTTTGTGCAAGTATTGTTGATTTTCCCATTTTGGGATATTACAAACTAGCTTTTCATCTTTCTAGTTTTATTCTCACCTCTTCTCAGTAACTTTCCACTTTAATGAGGCTTTTAATATTTTATTTTCTCCCATATAGTACTTTTAATTTAATTTTATTTTTATCCAACTATTTTTGGAGAATTTTGGGAAAGTGTTAGGATTCTATTCCATCCTCATGGATTTGAAATCCTAGTCTCCAATTTACTCTAGTCTTTTCACAATAATAAATTTTCACATTCATTTATTTATTTCCAAAATAATATGTCCACATATAGTTTTCCCTTAGTTCCACTTTACATTTAATATTATTAACTGTCTATAAAAGTTGAAAATAGGGATATTACATATTCCCCCTCTAAAAAAAAAAACACCATATTTGGTGTTGCAATTATTTCTGTTTATTCTTTAAACAATGATGCAGATTTTTCTTTTATCTCATCTTCTCACTCCCACTTAGCTTCTTCAGGTGTAAATTTCGTCCACTGCACTTTCACTCGAGCTACTGTTTTATTTTGGAGCATGATTTCTTTGCGCTCTAGTATACGAAGTGGATATGGAAGTAATTCCCCTTCCGTTTCCCGCTGTATCACAGTCCAGTCAATCGCATGAGAAGGGTCATGTAGATAATTACTGAATAGGGAAACATGAAAAAAACATTATCAACTTTAATATGACTAGGCAAAGCCAATATATAAGCTACTAGCCCCACTCTTTCCAACACCTCAAATGGTCCGCAATAGTGTGGTGCTAACATAGCAAAACTACCGACATATAATTTACTTTTGCAAGGCTTAATCCTCAAATAAACATGATCTCCTAATTTCAATTCTTTGTGAATTATTTTCTTGTCTACATAGCTATTTTGACAATCTTGAGCTACTTTAATATTTTGCTAAATTATTTTCACATATTTCGCCATTTCATGTAGTGCATATGGCCCAAGGATTAAGTTTTCCTTTGGTTGACTTAAGTTGAGTGGAGTGTGGCATTTTTGACCATACAAAGATTAAAAATGACTCATCTTAATTGAAGCCTGATAACTATTATTATAATAAAACTCTAATAAAAGCAAAAAATCTTCCCACTTATTGCGTTTGTCCATCACGTACATGCGCAACATGTGTTCCAAGATTTGGTTGGTTCTCTTAGTCTGTCAATTTGTTTGAGGATGTTAAGTGGTCCTAAAGTTTAGCTCTATACCCATTCCTCCAAACAAATTTTTCCAAAACGCTAATGTAAATTTGGCATCTCTATCTGATATAATAATTTTTGCAATTCCACGGAGTTTAATAATTTATTTCATGAATACATTGGCCACTTGTGTTGTGCCAAAAGTAGATTTCATTGGAAAAAGTGTGGTGGTTTAGTTAGAGTGTCTACTACCACCATTATAGAGTCATGTTGATACTTCGTACGTGGAAATTCGATAATGAAGTCTATTGAAACCACTTCCCACTTCCATTTTGGAATAGGGAGAGAATTTAGTAGTCTTACAAGATGCTGATGTTCTACTTTTACTTGTTGGCGTTCCAAACACCTTGCCAAATAATTAGCTACATCTTTCTTCATGCTTGGAAAAAACATGTTTTTCCTCAATGTTGAAATAAACTTTTGACAACCAGGATGACCTGCATAAGGTCTCTGATGATATTTTTATGAGATTTCATATTTTAAATATGTTACATTAGGAAAATAAAGTCTTTGTTTGCAGCTCATCAATCCTTGTTGGTTTATGGTATATCCTATAATTTCAGTTTGCTGTAATTTTTCTTGCAATTTTACATATTGATGATCATGTAATTATACTCATTGAAAATTTTTTTCTACATCAAAATTTACACTACTTTCTATATATGGAAAAAATTGATGAAGATTTCTGCTCAAAGCATCAACAATTTTGTTTTCGTTTCCTTTTTATGTGTTTGATTTCCATATCAAACTCACTAAGGAAAGATAACCACCTTGCTTGTCTAGCATTTAAATCTTGTTGGGTAAAGAAATATTTCGAACTTATGTGATATGTTATTAATATGAACTTATTTCAAAACAAATAATGTCTCCACATTTTTAGTTAATGTATAATCGTAGCTAGTTCCAAATCATATACTACAAAATTACGTTCATTTTCCTTTAGTTTTTATGGTTCATAAGCTATTACTGCATTGTCTTGTAGCAATACTCCTCCTATCCCCTCTATACAAGCATATGTACATACTACAAATTCCTTATTTGGATCAACAATTTTTGGAATAGGTGCACTAATTAATTTTAGTTTTAATTGCTAAAACTACTTTGACACTTTTCTTTCCACTCAAACTTTGCTCCTTTTTTCTGCAATGAAGTAATGGGATAGGCTAATTCAGAAAATCCCTCCACAAATATATGATAGTATCCGACAATACCCATGAATGATCATACTATTGGTACATCTGAGGGTAGAGGCCAATTCATTATTTCTTGTACCTTTTCCGGACCTACCGCTAATCCATCCTTAGAATTAATTTGACCCAGATATTGGATCTTGTTTTTATAAAATTCACATTTGCTAAGTTTTTCATATAACTTATGTTCTGTAAGAGTTTGCACTACTACCCTTGGATGCTATCAATGTTCTTATTATTTTTTTGTGTATACCAGAATGTCATCTATGAACACTAATAAAAAATTGTCTTTATATTTATGCATAACACTATTCATTAAACACATGAATGTAGCAAGGGAATTTTTGAGTCCAAAATGTATGACTACAAACTCATAGTGTCCATATCTAGTTTTGAATCTTTTTTTGTTGATTTATTCATCCTTAATCTGGAGTTGGTGATATCCAGATCTCAAATCAATTTTTGAGAATATTGTGGCTCATCTTACTTGATCAAATAGATCGTCTATTCTTGGAAGAGGATACATGTTCTTGATAGTTAACTTATTAAATTTTCTGTTGTCTATACACATCTGGAAATTGCCATATTTATTTTCGACAAATAACATTCGTGCTCCCGACAGGGACACACTTGGTATAATATACCCTATGTATAATAATTCTAGAAATTGAAGTTTCAACTCTAGTAGTTCAAGAATACTCATTCTATATGGGGCCATGGAAACTCGAGTAGCTCATGGTACTAGCTCAATTGAAAAATAAATGTCTCTTTTAGGGGGTAGATGAGGGATTTCTTCTGGGAATACATCCCTGAATTATCTTATTACTGATAAGTCTACTACAGTCTCATTTTCTATTTGCTGTCCCAAATCCTCCATTTGTACATCATACGCTTGACAACCTTTTGTTTATTTTCTTTTTAATTGCAATGAAGAAATAGGTTTAACAGATATTGGTTTTGGTTTTCCTTTAACTATTACATATTTTCCTACATCATCTGTGCAATATACTTTTTTTTCTAAGAAATTTACTATTTCTATCTATTTTTCCAGCCAATCCATTCCTACTAACATATCATAATATAATAGAGGGAGAATGTTTAAATGGAGTTTATTTTTATATGCATTCAAATTTATAGTAGTTTTGGGAATTTTATGTGTCATTTTTCTCTTTGTTCCTGTAGCTAGTTGCACTAACCAAGCTTGCTGAAATTTATCTAATTTTAACTTACATTTTTCCACTATCTGGGGGCTCATATAACTCAACTTTTCTCATGGATCTATTAAAATAGAAACAGGTTGGTCAAAAATTATACCTTCAATTTCTATGATTGTTTATTGGTGTTCAACATGTATGTATTCTAATGCACCACTGATATGGGGAATATTGCGGGAAATTTCATTTACTATAGTTGCTTCTCGTACTGCCTGAATATTATGGATTGTTCAAGTGTTGTGTGGCTAGTCGTGCAACATGTGAGGCTCTCCACATCCCCAATATTTTAATGGTTATTTCAATTTTACCACCCCTTCTCATTATTTTGTTTGTTTCCATTGGCTTGGAAATAGTGTGTGATTATTCTGTCTGGTTTTCCCCACTCTTATTAAACTTTTTTCACTGGTGTTTTTTCCCAAATTTTTTCAGATAGGTTGGTTTTGATATTTTTTTTCTTGACTACCTTTTTCCTTTCTCTTTATTCTGCCAGTTTTTCATCTCATCATTTATGCTTTTAAATTGCTGGTAGCATATTCTTGCTTTTCGAACAACTTCATCCATTGTTTTAGGATTATCAAATTCAATTCTTTCTCTGTAAATGGTAGGTAAAAAATTCAGGAATCGTTTTAATTTTCCCTTTTCATCGATGATGTAAGGCACATCACGAAGAAAATTTGTAAATTTTGTAGCAAATTCATCAATAGTGAGATATCCAAGTCTCATCTCATGAAACTCCTTCTTTATATCATCATAATACCTCTCACTAAGTTATCTAGATTTGAATTACTCTTGAAATTCTTCCCATGTAACAATTTTTTCATCAAGCATATGTAAATTTTTATCTCTTCCCACCAAAGAGTGGCTTTACATTGCTACTGGTAAATTTCCATTCTGGCTTTCAAATTACTTTCATAGTCATATACCTGGAATTATTTTACCATGTTTAGGAGCCAAAATTCTGCATCATCTTCGTTTTCCCCATAAAAGGTTGGAATTCCTGTTGCAAATCCATTTTCTTTCTGGATTTGGATCAAGATTCTTCCCCACTCTCAGACCCCTCTGACTTGGGTTCAATTTCATTTCTCTTTCTTGTTTGGTCTTCACTTTGATGACTAGATATTGAGGTTAAATCCACTATCAGCCACTCTTGCTTATTACTGAAATGCAACAACTGGTCATTACTAGTCCTTAGCTGAATCATTTCATGCTGCATGTTCGTTATAATTTCCAGCATTTGAGCATTTGGATCTAGTGGGGCTCCCTCACCCACCAGTTCTACATACAACTCTTATTCACTATTCATAACAACAATTGTAACTGTTTCTTCACTTCAATCACTATACACAAAATTAAATTAGTATTCAAAAAAAATTATTTAATATTTATCACAACAAAAATTTTGTTGTTGTGTTGGGATCCATAAGCCCAGAGTTTTCAACATGGGCTTTGATAGCATTTGTAAAAACTCCAGCTAATCCAATTTTTTTCTTTTTCTTTTTATATTAATTCTGGTAGTGATCAATGGTCTTTTCTCACATATTCGTCATTGATATTTTTACATTAATAGTGTAACCTTAAATAATGGTTGAATTTTATTTTTCCCATCCTCCATTTTGATCTTATAAAGGTTGGTCTATATGACACCTTCATTTAAATTTTATTTCTTAAGAGCCATACTTATTTTATTCCCAAAGGTATCCTCCTAAGTAATTTAACATACACACTCTCCTATGTATTTAAATTTAATTACCATTCCTTTTTCCTTATCATTATTCCTTATTTTATTTTAACTTGCCCTTAGAGACATCTTTGGAATAATGTTACACTTACAATGTTTCAACTTTCTCTTATTATAACTTTACAACAGACTTTAATATTTTGTCTTCAAGTTATAATTTATCAAATATAACTTTTATATATGATAAACCTTTATACATGTTATCACATTAACCTAATGAAGCTGTGTCTATACCTTCAATTAGCATTCGATGAATTTATGATTCCATGTCACCCTACTTATAGTTTTTTACATTATTATTTAATTCGTTGGTGGCATAAGAATTTAGCTCTATTAAATAACTTACATTAGAATGATTCATTGCACATATATATATTTCCCAACAATATAAACAATTCAACGAATGGTTAAGGTATATAACTCAATGTTATTAATAAGGTTTTCATCGTATTGATTAACCTATGTTATAGTATGGAGTTTCCATCACATCTCTCCATTCAAAATTGTATAGTTTAATGGTGGTATTTGATTCATTTACCGACTATTCATAGCAAGATTTATGAGTGATGGGATTGTAATGCTACTCCATTCATACCTTATCATTTTGATTTTTTAAACCATTTATTGACACTAATTTGTCACCTGCTTATCACTTGGACTCAATACAGTCGACGGACACCTGTAGGTTTGATCTCACCTTGCAACGATGGTTGTGATTAATCCTAAATTTCTCTATGCGTTGATTGACTATAGTTAGGTTTTCATAGTTTCATTTGTATTTTAATTTGGCCGACTTTCCACTGGAGTGAACAGAGCACAAGAAAATCCTTCTACAAATTTCCTACCATGAATTTCTATTAAAATTTCGATAATGGTACTTACATCCATATCTATTCATAATATCTTATATATAAATTTAATGGAAGGCTGAGTTTATGATTTTGTTCTCAAGTCAGTGTGCTAAACTTGTCATTCAGTTAAGACTTCTCAGTTTATTATTGTGTTGCATTTATCATTTTGTGTTTCTCTTAACTTATTTTATCTATGAAGGAAATTTCAATCCCTTTCTTCCTTTCTAATATTGGATTAAAATTATTTGTTACTCGAGTGGCATTGCATTGGAAATCTGTCAAAATCCTCTTTTTTTTAGGGTATTATTCACGACCAGAGTGACGGAATATTTTGTTTGCTCCTTCCACACTTTTTCATAGTTTTTATGTTATGATTATGGTAGAAAGTCACCTATGCTTTCATTTTAGGTTTTCATTTTTCTTAGATGAATTTTAGAATATAAGAATTTCCAAAATTCGTGTAATTCATTTCTTAATTGTAGACTTACAAACTCAAAATTTTCCTACTATACAATTTAGTTTTTTTATGAATTTCTAGATCGTATGGATAAAATGAACTTCAAAAATGGTTCTATTCAAACCATGTTTATTTCATTCCTCTATTTCTTATTAACGAAGGATTTTATCGTTTCTCATTTCCATTTCTCATAACTGAAATTGTTGGATTATCATTACATTTTTATTACCCTTCACATGTAATTATTTATCCTTTCAGAAAATAGATTTTTCTCCATTGTTACGATTCTGGATTTTTTCATACCATTTATATTACGACTATGCAAGTGAAATCTCTATTCTACGAAACCCCCAATATTTCTATTACGTTTTGAAACTTAAAAATAATAGAATTAAATGGATTTTGCTGTAATTAAATTTATATCCATTGGTCATATATATCTTTTGTTCTCAAAATTGTATCAGTCTGTTTTGTACATATAGATTCAATTTTGAATTTATGTGAAATTAAGGTTCATGTCGCACGACAATACTCTTCTTCTCCATGCTCCACCAGAGAATTCTTTGCCCTATGCACTGGTAATTGGTATTATTCATATTGTAGAATTCCTCCTTTGAATTCAAAATTATATATTTCAGAAAATGTATTAGCTTAGTGAATTTATATTAGCATGAATATGAAATTTAATTCTCCAAATTTGTGAATTATTTAAGTTTTTACAGAGGTACCAATTGTGAAATATCTGAAAATACGATTTTAAAACTTCCATTCTTTTTTAGTCTCTTGTAGATTGTGACTATGAAATTCTATTACATTTACTTTTGTATCTTACTCAAATATTTGAGTTATAACTTTGTTTCATGAATATCCTTCTAAGGATTTCTAATTATAATAATTTATTAATGTTATAGGGTACTCCTTAATTTCCATTTAAATATCTGTATAAAAGAGAATTAGTAAAATTTGATAATTTACTATAAGACTATACATAAAGTTAATTGTTTCACTGATATTCAATTTAACTTTGTAAATTAGACTTTTAACAATTTAATATAGTATCATTGCAAAATGTAAGTTATCTCCACTTACATTTCCAAATTTATATATTAATAGCCTTATTACTCAGTACCTTTAGGGTAATTAACCCTCATCAAATTCTCCCGTAATTGAATTATAAACTAAATTTTTATTACTTTTCGAATCTCAAATTATCTTTTGAAGATTCTCATAGTCATCCACAAATATGTATAATACTGATCCTTTCCAGCACACCTCTTCACTAAGGCCCTTATCTAATTTTCTCAGTTTTACATTAATTTAAAGTAACATGATTTGTTTTGTTATTTTTATCTTCTTCTACTTATGATTCTGTTTATGAAATGTATAGGAAGAAATTCCAACCTGAATATAATTTCACAGGTATTCTTATTGCCTGTACGATTTCTAAGTTTTTCCTTTTCGTTTTCCGTCAGATTATTTTTCTAACTTTGATCTATGTGTTTTGTTACAGGTTTTTTCTATTTAATTTTCTCTCTAATACAATTCTTTGAGATAAACTATCAGAGTACCTGACGTTCACTTTCACCTCTTTCAGGTCGGTCATCCGAGAATTGGAGGCTACACCACCATTCTGTCTATTTTACAAAATTCCTCCTCATATGTTGTATATTGAACTATGAGTGATGACTCAGATTAATTTGTAATTAAACTTTTTTACAATAAATTTAGCTTTGGACGATTGATAAACTAGTTTTATCATCATCTCCACTAGAGGAATTTTAATGAAAATGACTGATACATGTAATTAAGTATTTTAATACCTTTTTCGACCTTACATCGTTATAACTGTGTGAATGAATATTAATATGTATAGAACATAAGATAATTTCTATATCACAAAAATATATATTTATATTTAAAGTGTTAACCTGAATTGTATGTTCATCATTGAGATATTTATTTCTATTCATGTTGTATATATAAACTATATTCTATTTAGAATTCATTTTTGTTTCATATTTTCTGCTATTATTATAGATGAATTTTATATTTTTTCATAGTACATATAATGTAATTGTTCAATGAAAATTTGAATATTTAGATGGACTTAAACAACAAATTTAGACCGTTACTCAGGGTTTACAGATTTTGTCTATTTGTCCCCAAATTCAATTTAGTCTATGTAAGAGCAGAAAATGTTCTCTGTCAAGTACATATGACACTTAAATTTTTTGAACTAACCACAATATAATACACATAATTTATATAATTTGATCTATAGAACTACAAGCCAGAATTTATAAAAATACTAATTTTTCTAAATTACACATCAGAATTAGATAAATATTAACAACAATATAAAACTTTAAAAGTTACAAGAATGTGCATGCTAGTTTTGTACATACTATTTGCCTCACAACCTTGAACTTATTCCACGACTCCAACCCAAGAAGAGACCAATTCTTCCTTAGTGTAGAAAACCCCCTTTGTCTTACTAGGAATAGCTTATTTAATCTTGCTTTCCCTCAACATCTTTCTAGAATTGTGTTTATTTATTTTGTAATGTTGTTTCCATTATCCTAGGATTTACTTTTGTTTTTTCCACAAAATTTCCTTTAAAACTAGCTTTTCCTCTTTCTAGTTTTATTCTCACCTCTTATGAATAACTTTCCAATTTAATAAGGCTTTTATTAGATTGTTTTCTCCCATATAATAATTTTAATTTTATTTTATTTTTCTCCAAGGATTTTTGGAGAATTTTGGGAAATTCTTAGGATTCTATTCCATCTTCATGGATTTGAAATCCTGGTCTCCAATTTACTCTAGTCTTTACACAAGAATAAAATTTGACATGCATTTATTTATTTCCAAAATATTATGTTCACATATAGTTTTCCCTTAGGTCCACTTGGCCTTTAAGATTATTAACTATCTATAAAAGCTGAAAATAGGGATATTACATATTCCCCCTGTGAAAACAAAATACCATCCTCGGTGTTGCAATTATTTCTGTCTATTCCCCGAATAATGATGGATATTTTATTGCAACTCATCTTCTCACTCCCAATTAGCTTCCTCAGGTGTCAATTTCCTCCACTGCACTTTTATTCGAGCTATTGTTTTATTTTGGAGCATAATTTGTTCCCACTCCAGTATGAGAATTGGCTCTAGACGAAATTATCCTTCTGTTTCCACCTATATCACAGTCTATTAATTCACATTATTAGGGTCATGTAGATACTGCTTCAATAATGAAAAATGAAAAAAAATATGATCTTTAATATGACTAGGTAGAGCCAATCTGTAAGCTACTGGCCCCACTCTTTCCAACACCTCAAATGGTCTACAGTAGCGTGGTGCTAAATTAGCACAACTACCAACATATGATGTACTTTTGCGAGGATTAATCCTCAAATAAACATGATCTCCCACTTTAAATTCTCTGGGAATTCTTTTCTTATTTGAATAACTCTTTCGACGATAGTGAACTACTTTAATATTTTGTTGAATTCTTTTCACAGTTTTCTCCATTTCATTTAGTGCCTCCGCCCCAAGGATTAACGTTTCCTCTAGTTGACTCCAACTGAGTGGAGTGTGGAATTTTATGCCATACAAAGCTTCAAAAGGAATCATATTAATTGAAGCATGATAACTCTTATTATAATCAAACTCTGCCAAATGCAAAAAATATTCCTACTTAGTGGGTCTGTCCATCATGTACATGTGGAGCATGTCTTCGAAGATTATATTGGTTCTCTCAATCTGTCCATATGTTTGAGGATGGTAAGAGGTACTCAAGTTTATCTTTGTACCCATTCCTCTAAACAATTTTTTCCAAAATGATGATGTAAATTTGACATCTCTATTAGATATAATCAATTTTGGAATTCCATGGAGTTTAACAATTTCTTTCCTGAATACATTGGCCACTTGTGTTGTGCCACAAGTAGATTGCACTGCAAAAAAGTGCGCTCCTTTAGTTAGAGTGTCCACTACCACCATTATAAATTCATGTTCATACTTAGTACATGGCAATACAGTAATGACGTCTATTGAAACCACTTCCCACTTCCATTATGGAATAGGGAGAGGATTTAGTAGTCTAGTAGGATGCTGATGTTCTACTTTTACTTATTGACATTCCAAACACCTTGCCAAATAATCAGCTACATATTTCTTCATGCCTAGACAAAACATGTTTTTCCTCAATGCTAAAATCAACTTTTGATAACGAGGATGACCTGCATAAGGTCTCTTATGACATTCATCTCATATTTACTATTTTAAATATGCTACATTAGGAATATATAGTCTTTTCTTGTAGCTAACCTGTCCTTGTTGGTTTATGGTATATTATGCAATTTTAGTTTGTAGTAATTTTTCTTGCAATTTTACATATTTTCGATCTTGTAACAATAATCCTTGAGTTTGTTCTTCTACATAAAACTTTACACTAATTTCTGTATATGGAAAATTTTGATAACGATTTGTACTCAAAGCATCCCCAATTTTGTTTTCTTTTCCTTTCTATGTGTTCGATTTCCATATCAAAATCACTAAAGAAAGGTAACCACCTTACTTGTCTCACATTTAAATATAGTTGGGTAAATAAATATTTCAAACTTATGTTATATTTCATTAATATTAACTTCTTTCCCAACAAATAATGTCTCCACAATTTTAGTGCATGTATAACTGTAGCTAGTTTCAATCCTATATTGCATAATTCTATTCATTTTTGTTTAGTTTTCATTGATCATAAGATATTACTGCATTTTCTTGCAAGATTACTCCTCCTAGCCCCTCTATACAAGCATCTGTACATACTGCAAATTCCTTGTTTGGATCAACAATTTCCAGTATAGTTGCAATTCCAGTTTTAGTTGCTCAAAACTACTTCGAAACTTTGATGTACACTCAAAATTGATTCCCTTTTTCTGCAATGAAGTACTGGGATAGGCTAATTTAGAAAATCCCTCCACAAAACTATAGTAGTATCCAAAATACCCATGAATGATCATATTGTTGGTACATCTATGGGTACAATCCAAGTCATGATTTCTTGTACCTTTTCCGGATCTACTGCTAATCCATCCTTAGAATTAATATGACCCAAATACTGGATCTTATGTTTATAAAATTCACATTTGTTGAGATTTTCATATAACTGATGTTCTCTAATGGTTTGCAGTACTATCCTTAGATGTTCTTGATGCTATTCTTCTTTTTTTGGAGCATACCATAATGTCATCTATGAATACTAATAAAAAATTATCTAGATATTTATGCAGAACACTATTCATTAAACACATGAATGTAGCAAGGGAATTTGTGAGTCCAAAAGGTAGGACTACAAACACATAGTTTCCATATCTAGTTCTAAATGTTGTTTTGTTGATGTCTTCATCCTTAATCCGAATTTGGTGTTATCCAGTTCTCAAATAAATTTTTGAGACTATTTTGGGTCCTCTTACTTGATCAAATAGATCATCTATTCTTGGAAAAGGATAAACATTCTTGATAGTTAACTTATTCAGGTGTATGTAGTCTATACACATGCAGAAAGTGCCATATTTATTTTTTACAAACAATAGAGGTGCTCCCGACGGAGACACACTTGTTCTAATATACCCTCTGTCTAATAATTCTTGCAATCGAAGTTTCAGCTCTAGTAGTTCAAGAATACTCATTCTATATGGTGCCCTCAAAACTGGGGTAGCTCCTGGTACTAGTTCAATTGAAAAATCAATGTCTATTTTAGGGTGTTGATGAGGGATTTCTTCTGGGAATGCATCCCAGAATTATCTGATTACTGATAAGTTTGCTACCCTCTCATTTTTTGTTTGTTGTCCCAAATCCTCCACTTGTAAAACATACACTTGGAATCCTTTTCTTGTTGTTCATTTTAATAGAAATGCAAAATATGTCTAACAGATATTGGTTTTGTCTTTCCTTTAACTATTACATATTTTCCTACATCATCTATGCAATGTACTATTTTTCTAAGTAATTTACTATTACTTTCTGTTTTTCTAGCCAATACATTCCTACTAAAAGATCATAAGATCCTTGAGGGAGAATGTTTAAATGGAGTTCCATTTTATATCCATTTAAATTTACAATAGTTTTGCAAAGTTTATGTGTCAATTTTCTCTTTGTTCCTGTAGCTAGCTGCACTAACCAAGCTTGCTGAAATTTTCCTATCAAGATAATCAATTTTTCTCTTAACTTATTTTATCTATGAAGGAAATTTCAATTCCTTTCTGGATTTTTAATATTGGATTAAATTTATTTGTTTCAGGAGTGATATTGCATTGGACTTCTGTTAAAATCCTCTTCGTTTTTAGGGTGTTATTCACGGCCAGAGCGACGAGGTATTTTTTTGCTCCCTCTAACCTTTTTCAGAGTTTTTACATTATTCTTATGGCACAAAGTCACCTATGTCTTCATTTCGGGTTTTCATTTGTCTTAGATGAATTTCAGAATATAAGAATTTCCCAAATTCGTGTAATTTATTTATGAATTGTAGACTTATGGATTCAAAATTTTCCTACTCTACAATTTAGTTTTTCTACGAATTTCCAATTCGTATGGATATAAATGAACTTCACAAATGGTTCTATTCAAGCTATGTTTATTTCATTCCTTTGTTTATTATTAATGAATTATTTTATTTTTTCTCATTTCTATTTCCCATAACTAAAATTTTTGGATTATCATTACATTTTTATTAACCTTCGCATGTAATTCCTTTTCCTTTTGGAAATTGGATTTTTCCCCATGTTTACGATTCTGGATTTTTTCATACCATTTCTATTACAACTATGCAAGTGAAATATCTCTTCTACGAAACCCCCAATCTTTCTATTACACTGTGCAACTGACATATAATGGAATTATATGGCTTTCAATGTAATTAAATTTATATCCCTCTATCATGTATCTTGTTTGTTCTCAAACTTGTACTGGTTTGATTTGTACCTATAGATGCGATTTTGATTTTACGGGACAATAAGATTCATGTCGCACGAGAATACTCTTCTTCTCCGTGGTCCATGAGAGAATTATTTTCCCTCTACAGTGATAAGTGGTATTATTCTTATTATAGAATTCCTCCTTTGCATTTTAAATTATATAATTTCAGAAAACAGATTCTCTAAGTGAATTTGTGTTAGCATGATTATGAGATTTAGTTCTACAAATTTCTGAACGCTTTAAGTTTTTACAGAGGTAGCAATTGTGAAATCTTTGAAAATATGATTTTAAGACTTCCATTCTTTTTTAGTATGTCGTAGATTGTGACTATGAAATTATATTACATTCCCTTTTGTCTCTTACTCAAATCCTTGATTTATAACTTCATTTTATGAATATCCTTCTTAGGATTTCTAATTATAATAATTTAGTAATGTTAGAGGGTAATATTTAATTCCATTTAATCCTTTGTATAAAAGAGAATTAGGAAAAATTGATAATTTACTATACGACTATACAAAATGTTAATTGTTTCACTGATATTCAATTTAACTCTGTAGATTAGAGTTTTGACATTTTAATATAGTATCATTTCAGAATGTAAGTTACCTCTACTTATAGTTCCAAATTTATATTTTTATAGTCTTATTACTCAGTACCTTTAGAGTAATTAACCGTGAACAAATTCTTCTAGAATTTAATTATAAACTTTAACACCTCTCATTTCCATAGTTAATTTTTTTTTCTCTTTGCAATATTCTCTAAGGAACATTATTAAGAGACTATTTCCTTTTCAACGGTTTCTTCTAGATAAGTTTACATCGCATTCCAGATCTGATTTTATCATCTCAAGTCTCTAAAATTTATTTGACCCTTATGATAGTATTGCTTGTAAATTTGTCCAACTACAATTTCTCCCATCCTCAAATACCTTGTCTTTATTTACACTACACAAAAACGCTATATATACTATAGATCATATTCTCATTATAAGTATAGTAGTCATATATACGTAGTATTAATATTTCCATAATAGGCAGAGGAGTATGAATACATATGTACTACCTACTTATTTTAATTCCTCTTTATTTATGGGACAGAGCTTGCATATCCACCCCAATATATTTTAATATTAACAAGGAAATCATTTTTTCCTCATGCAAAATATTTTCCCACTTTATAAGTTCATAGGTTAAACTTAATACATTCAATTTAGTCTTTATATATTGTTTATATGGTGACCAAATTCAAAAATTTTAACGTAGGATGTCTTATTCACTTTTATTATAGATTAAATACTTTAATTTAAACCCCTTTTTAAAATTTCTCTTAACTTGTATTTCACATGCCGACTACTAATTTTTTTTTTTTTATGTGTACACTCTTCAACATCCACCCTAAAGCACATATAAAGGTGAAACAATACTTTAATAGAGACCCAACCCTAATACCATGATTTCTTCATGTTATTAAACTGAACCTGCTTACTTACATATATAATTTATTCATGACTATCGGTGCCCTTTCTAAATGTCATTTGATTTTCTTTTCTTTTATATAATGAGCGTACTTATGAAAATTGGAATATGCAGATAATAACCTTAAGATTATATCCCCTTCTTGCATACGTTCATGACGCTGCCACATTATACGGCTTGGTACCTTACTGACACAGAATAGTGGTGGTGTGATCGTCTAGGATTTTCTCCGTGCAATTTGACACCGGCTTTATTTAATGTCACTAATCCAATTCAATATTCGATATGCCACTCCCTATGAGAATTCCTATCAGGATGCAATCATATTAAATTCCTCTGTACTCATCTACGCAGATTTTTATTTTCACTAATTTTATAACACTGATCCGAGGGAGGACCTCGGATCAGTCACCATGTGGACGGTGATGAGCAGTGTAAGCTTTAGCATTTTTGGTTGTATAACAATATTTTTTTGTTCATTCTGATCTCTCATTTGAACGCCTACCAACTTCCTCCTAATTTCTCATCTAAATACCTATTATGTCGAGGTTCTGCACATGAGATGGATGAATTACCTACCTGAAAGCATATCCATTTGACGTTACCTCCCAGGTATAATCTTCATTCTTCCGGGTTACACTATTGTTCTTCTATGCAGCATATTAACTCCTTAACTGTAATTTTTTTCTGCTATTTTAAAATTCCCATTTCCATTTTGTGTAGAGAGGACTCCTTTCCACTTGAGTCTGACATTTCCGCATGCTAATTTATGTGGCTTTCATTGTTTCATCACTTATTGTCACAGTATTCGAACCCAACTAATTTAGAAGCTCCTCATAAGAATTACTAACAAGGTTAAGATTTGGTTAATTTCATTATATCTATTTACCCAGAATTCGTTAATGGTTTAATTTGGGTTGACTGGTTATTGTCATTTTAAACCCAATGTATGGAAATTTATTTATTTTTAGTACAGGTAAATTATTTTCCATATCCTTCTTCGCGTCAATGAGTAGAAATTGCTTTCTCCACTTCGGTATTATCATACCAAGTGTATTACCAACTTCCAATCTCATACTAAGTTGTTATCTATAGGTGTTCTTGGTTTTGAGCAGTTTAAATATTTCATGTCTATGAGGTATTGAATGCGATCTGTTCTTGATTATTGTTTGCATTTTTTTCATTGCTATATTCCTTCTAAGTTCTCGTATGGCTAACTTCTGGTGTTTTTGCATACTACAGTACTGTAAGCTAACTATTAAATTCGATTTACACTTTTCGATTTGGGGTTTCTGATGTGGGTAAATTGTTGATGCACTATCATACAGGTTGGTCCTCAACCATCGTGATGACTTTGGCATTCCAATCATGGTGTCTTATTTTTAAAATTCTCATTTGCGTGGTTCACTTTTTTTTTAGAACTTAAATTCCGAGAATGATAAACTATAACTAATTATCACTCATTTTAACAGTATGTAATTTGTTTGAAAATCTTGGCTAATGAGCATCAATGTAATACAAGTGGATTGTATAAACTACCCTTTTAGTTTCATTTTAAGAAGTCAGGTACATATGTACCAGCATACTTTCTCAACATTATATTACAATTTTGTTCCATATGTATCACTATTGTCGTGAGAGGTGTCTTATTTCATATAAAAAGAACACTGATGCCTTCTTCTAATGCCTATTTTATTACAATTAACAATTATCAATCTCCTTTATTCATAAATGATATTTTTCGCTTAAGCATATTGTTCAAATGCATAATATTGTGTTGTTGTCGCATTTGCAGATTTGTAGGAAATGTAAAATCATGTTTCTATGCCAACCATAATTTCACATAGTACTTCTTACTAAACTATTATGATGAAATTTAATTTATATTTATTTCTGCAATAATGAATTTTGGTTAACAATACCATTGAATACCAATTATATATATGTGTTTGTATATATATATATATGAATTTTTTGTTCATGCAGTTTCTTCATCTCTTTCTTTAGAATCTGTAGAAATATATCCATTATCTGATACCTTATCCAATTTAGTATCAAATGTATTAATTTATTATTATTGTACATTGTATTTTCTTTTGGTATCATTTACAGAAATATAGTATAGCTATCAATATGTCTTTTAAATTTTCTGTTCTTAGCAAATTCGTCAAGAATAAAATATATTTTACAGGCTTTACCACAGCTACCTTAGTTTGTATATTTTATACAAAATTGTTTCTATATGTGTCTAGAACCTTACATTATTATTTCATATTTCTATTCAATATTAGTGGACTATTTCATATTATGTATGTCCCTCTAATTTTCAGTTCTGAAACTATTTTCTGTACTTAATAAAGTAGTGTATACTTGTATAGTAGATTCCAGTTATAACGGTAAAGAAACTATTTACCTCATATTTGTAATTTAATTTAGATTACACATTGTGAATTTTGGCTAATCTAATTAGTTCAGTAATAGCATTCTAATTTACTAAACTAGAGCCAAGAAATTTTCCATGAGGTCCCTAACCTTATATTTAAACCTGTCGTCTGGTTTAGAAATTTTGAGAAGTGGATCTCAACAGACTATGTGTATCCAACCATACAGATTTTAGTGTTTCTGATGTATCCAAATCTGTTAAATGTATAGGCCCTTCCTATATTACTGTAGCTAATATTTTCTCAAATATATATATATATATATATATATATATATATATATATATATATATATATATATATATATTCCACAAATTTAATTTAACCAACATCGCATTAACATAATTGTTCCCTAATCATTCACAAGGCATCACAACATTAAAATTTTAAATAAAAACCATTCCAAATTGAATGTGCATACCACTTAGGTCTGACTAATTTCCTCCCAACCGTAGAGTTCTTTCTCTGTAACTCACCCCCGAGTAGAGATCCTTTGCTCCAGCTATATACATCCATTTTTCTGTCCTGAAACCACTTATTTAAGCTTTTATTTCACCAACCTGTTTCCATTAACTGTGTCCAGTTAATTCATGATGCTTTATTCCTATTTTTCCTATTATTTCCTTCTGTTTCTTCCATAGAGGTACTTTTAAAGCTATATTTTCAGCTTTTTCAGCTTTATTCCACCTCTTCCAAATATTTTCCTCTTTATTGGGGAAATTATATATTTATCTCCAAATATAATTATAGTATCTTGCTTTATACCTTCCAAGTATTTCTGGAAGTTGTGGGAAATTATTATCACCTTATCCATCCTCATGCATTCGGTTTCCAGATCTCAAATCTCAATTTAGTAATTGCACACAATTTTTCCATTTTATTTTATAAATTTAAAATAATAAAATAATTCCACATGAATGTTTTCCATTAGGGTCCACTGAACCCTTTTCGACTTGTTGAATTGTCAAATAAAAGAATAGAAACTTGGGGTATTACATATTCCCCCTTTAAAAACAAAAACTATCCTCGGTGTTGAGAAAATAAATAACAATATCATGGTGTAAAAAGTGATGGATATTTTTCCATCATATCAGTATGTCGCTCCCAAGTAGCCTCTTTGGGTGTAAAGTGCCTCCATTGCACTTTTGCCCTGGTGACTATCTGGTTGCGGAGCTCAATTTATTCCCGCTCCAAGATTTGAAGTGACTCTGGAAGGAATTCCCTTTCTGGTTCCACTTGAATCACATTCTAATAAATAACGTGAGTAGAATCATACAAATACTTTTTTAAGGACAAAACATGAAATACATCATGAACCTTAATGTGAATGGGTAAAGCCAACTTATATGCCACTGGTCCAACTCTTACCAGTACTTCAAAAGGCCCACAATATCACGGATCTAGTTTTCCATAGTTCCAGTCTACAAAGTACTCTTCTTAGGCTTAATCCTTAGATACACATGATCACCCACACTGAATTCTCTATGAATTCTCTTTTTATCTGCATAAATTTTCTACCTGTCTTGTGCTATTTTGATGTTTTTTTTAATCCTTTTCACCACTTTTTCCATTTCTTGCAAGGCTTTTGGTCCAAGTATTAGTTTATCTTTAGGTTGACTCCAACTTAGAGGGGTATGGCACTTTCTTCCATAAAGTGCTTCAAAGGGGCTCATCTTTATGGAATCTTGGTAGCTATTGTTGTAGGCAAATTCTATTAAGTGTAGATAGTCTTCCCATTTTGTTGGCCTATCCATCACATACATCCTTAACATATCCTCTAGAATATGATTTTTTTTATCAGTTTGACCACCAGTTTGAGGATGGTAGGCAGTACTAAAATTTAATTTCCTACCCATGGCTCCAAATAAACTCCTCCATAAGCTTGCAGTAAATTTTGTGTCTCTATCTGAAATGCTCATTTTAGGAACACCATGCAATTTTACGATCCCCTTCATTAATACATTTTCCACTTGGGCAGTACCAAAGGTATATTATACAAGTATAAAATGAGTAGATTTAGTAAAAGTATCAACTACAACCATAATCGAGTCATGTCGGTATTTGGATCTTGGTAAACCAGTAATAAAATCCATGGAAACAATCTCCCACATCCATTCTGGGATGGGTAAAGGATTCAACAACCCAACTAGATGCTGATGTTCAACCTTTACTTGTTGACATTCTATACATCTAGCTAAGTAGTTTGCCATATCCTTTTTCATACCAAGCCAAAATAGGTTCTTTCTTAAAGCTATAAGTAATTTCTGATATCCAGGATGTCTAACATAGGGTCTTTTATGGTACTCATCTAGACTTTCTTTCTTTACGGAGTCTACATCAGGAGTGTACAATCTATCTCTAAAAAAAATTAACCCTCTTTGGTTCTATGTATACCCTTTCATTTCCTTTTTAAGCATTTGTGACTGAATTTTTTCATAGTGTTGGTCTTGGTTTACCACTTTTTGTATTAGTCCCTCTATGTCAAAATTTGATAGTACTCCCAATATTACTCACACTTTTCCAATAATTTCTTCTTAATGAATCTGTAATCTTGTTTTCCTTACCCTTAATATGTTTGATCTCCATGTCAAACTCACTAAGGAAGGACAACCACCTGTCTTGTCTAGCATTCAAATCTATTTGAGTGAAAAAATATTTTAGATTGATGTGATCTGTCATCAACACAAAATTTTTCCCTAAAAGGTAATGTCTCCACATCTTGAGAGCATGTATTACAGTAGCTAACTCAAGATCATAAACACTATAATTATGTTCACGTTTCTTAAGTTTTCTAGATTCACAGGCTATAACATAATTTTCTTGTAGTAGCACTCCTCCTAATCCTTCTCCACAAGCATCTGTGCACACTACAAATTTCTGATCTAGATCAAAAATATTTAAAATAGGTGTTGTTGTAAGTTTCAGTTTTAGCTGGTCAAAGCTGTTTTGAAATTTTTCAGTCCATTCAAACTTAACTCCTTTCATTTTTAGGGATTTAATGGGATAAGCTAAGGCTGAAAATATCTCCACAAACCTCTTATAGTATCTTGAAATTCTCGTAAACAATATTACATCAGACACATCAGTAGGTACAAGACACTCTCTTATTGATTTTATCTTTTTTGGGTCTACTGCTAACCCTTGTTCTCAAATTATAAGACCTAGGTATTGAATTTTATCTTTGAAAAAATTACGTTTTCTAAACTTAGCATACAATTTGTTTTCCCTAAGAGTTTCCAAAACAGTCCTAAGGTGTTCCTTATGCTCAGCTTCATTCTTAGAATAAATTAGGATATCATCAATAAATACTAATACAAATTTGTTCAAGTATTTATTTAAAACACTATTAATCAAGCACATAAAAGCAGAAGCTGCATTGGTCAACCCAAACGGTAGGAACACAAACTCATAATGTCCATACCTTTTCCTAAATGTTGTTTTACATATGTCTTCATATTTAATTATTAATTGATGGTAGCCTATCCTTAAATCAATTTTCGAAAAGATTGTTTCTCTTCTAACTTGGTCAAAGAGATCGTCCATCCTAGGTAAAGGATATTTCTTTTTGATTTTCAACTTGTTCAATTGACGGCAATCAATACACATTCTAAAATTACTGTCTTTATTTTTCACAAACAAAACTAGTGCTCCCCATGGGGACACACTTGGTCTAATGTAGCCTCTATCCAACAACTCTTGCAGCTGTGTTTTCAACTCCATCAGTTCCAGATTACTCATTCTGTATTGGGCTCTAGAAACTAGAGTTGCTCCCGACACTAAATCAATTGAGAAATCACTCTCTCTCCTAAGGGGAAGATGAGGAATTTCATCCGTAAATACATATTTGAATTCTGTTATAATAGGTAATGTTTCCAAAGGATTTTCCTCTTCCTACTATCCAAATTCCTCTACATGAACAGAATATACTTGATAACCCTTTCTAGAAATTCTCTTCAACTGAAGTGCTGAAATTTGTCTCATGGATATGGGCTTAGGTTTTCCTTTTACTATAACCAGTTTTCCCTGCTTCTCTATACAATGTATGGTTTTGTATAAACAATTCAACATGGTCTCCTGTTTCTCTAACTAGTCCATCCCTACCAGTACATTATAAGACCCTAAAGGAAAAATATTTAGATTTAATTTTGTTTGGTGTCCATTCAGATTTATGGCTATTTGGGGTAGCTTATGAGTCACCTTCCCTTTTGTACCAGTGGCGAACTGAACTAACCAAGACTGCTGAAATTTTTCTGACTTTAGGTTACATTTTTCTACCATTAGAGGACTGATATAACTTAAATATGCACATGGACCTATTAAAACAGAAATAGGTTGGTCAACAATCATACCTTCTACTTCAACCATAGTGGACCGGTGTTCTTCTTGATGATCTTCCAAAGTAGCATTGATTTTGGGGATATTTCTTGCCACGTCATTAATAGTCATTTATCTCGTAGTATTTTTAAGGTTTGGATGTTTTTATCTGGACATTCCCTCAATAAATGAGGTTCTCCACAACCTTAACACTTCAAAATTTCTCTCATTTTAGCAGTCCCCTCTCTTTTATTGTTTCCATTCATTTTTTTGGACCCGGTTTGTGGTTGAGAAGTTTGATTTTCACCCATTTTTCTAAACTTCTTTGTTTGGTGGTTTCTTCCAAAGTTCTTCAGATATGCTAGTTTTGGTTTCTTTCTGCTGGAGTCACCCTTCTCTCTGTTTAGCCAATTTTTTACTTGTTCACCCTTACCCTTTAATTGTTGGTAACACAACCTTTCCTTGTGCACCACCTCATCCATGGTCTTGGGATTATCAAACTCTATCTTTTCCTTGTATATAGAAGGTAGACAGTTTATAAAACGTTGTAATTTTTCCTTCTGTTCTCCTATATAGCGTACATAGTGTAACAAATTAGTGAATTTGGTTACAAACTCATCAATTGTGAGTTGTCCCAATCTGATTTCATGAAAATATTTAGATTTATCATCCTAATAGCCTTCATTCATGTATCAATTTTTGAACTTGACTTGGATCCTCCCAAGTAATAGTTTTCTCATCAATGACATGTACCATTTTTGTTTCTTCCCACCACAAGGTAGCCTTACCTTGCAACTGATAGATAGTCAGCCTGGATATCAAGTGGCTTTCATATTCGTAAACCTGAAAGTACTTTATCATATTCAGAAGGCACGCTTCAGCATCTTCCTCCTTCTCTCCATCATAGGAGGGAGGTCTGAGTTTCCGTAATTCATCCTGCAATTCCTTGTACCTCCTAGAATTTTGTCTAGAGGCATCATCCTGCTCAAAATCTTCTGAGAAATTTACTCTTCCCTTTCTCTTCCTTTTAGAATCTTCACCTTCTTAGCTATTCCGAGAATTTAATTCTCTTATCAATCTATCACGCTCTTCACTGGCTAAAGATAGCCTTTCATTGTGGCTTTTGAGTTGTGCCATTTCTCTTTACATTCTATGCAACATAGCCATCCATGGAGCATTTGGATCTGGAAAGTTTTCTCCACCACCCTGATCTATATACAGCTCGTCCCCTTCAATCATGGTTCAAAGTTGTATATCTCAACATTGTTCACTGTACATGAAATTAAACATTAGCAGCATTTATATTTAATAAAATGTTACAACAACATAAAATTTCTGATGTGAGCACATAATTCGCCCAGTGTTCTAGCTTGGGCTCTGATACAATTTCTAACACCTCTCATTTCCATAGTTAATTTTTTTTTTCTTTGCAGTATTCTCTGAGGAACATTATTAAGAGACTATTTCCTTTTCAATAGTTTCGCCTAGATAAGTTTACATTGCATTCTAGCTCTGATTTTATCATCTCAAGTCTCTAAAATTTATTTGACCCTTATGATAGTATTGCTTGTAAATTTTTCCAACTACATTTTCTCCCATCCTCAAATACCTTGTCTTTATTTACACTACACAAAAACTCTATATATACTATGGATCATCTTCTCATTATAAGTATAGTAGTCATATATACGTATTTACTATTGCCATAATAGGTAGAGGAGTATGGACACATATGTCCTACGTACTTTTTTTAATTCCTCTTTATTTATGGGACAGAGCTTGCATATCCACCCCAATATATTTTAATATTAACAAGGGAACCACTTTTTACTCATGAAAAATCTTTTCCCACTTTATAAGTTCATAGGTTAAACTTAATACATTCGATTTAGTCTTTATATATTGTTTACATGGTGACCAAATTCAAAAATTTTAATGTAGGATGTCTTATTCACTTATATTATAGATTAAATACGTTAATTTAAACCCCTTTTTAAAATTTCTCTTAACTTGTATTTCACATGCCGACTACTAATTTTTTTTGTTTTATATGTACACTCTTCAACATCCACCTTAAAGAACATATAAAGGTGAAACAATATTTTAATATATACCCAACCCTAATACCATGATTTCTTCACGTTATTAAACTGACCCTGCTTACTCACATTTATAATTTATTCATGACTATCGTTGCCCTTTGTAAATGTCATTTTCTTTTCTTTTCTATTAGGTAATTATGAAAATTGGAATATGCATATAATAACCTTAATATTATAGCCCCTTCTTCCATACATTCATTACGCTGCCACATTATACGTCTTGGTACCTTATTGACACAGAATATTGGTGGTGTAATCGTCGAGGATTTTCTCTATGTGATTTGGCACCGGCTTGATTTAGTGTCACCAATCAAATTCAATATTCGATACGCCACTCCCTATGAGAACTCCTCTCAAAATGTGATTCTATTAAATTCCTTTGTACTCATCTACACGACTCTTTATTTTCACGAATTTCATAACAGTGATCCAAGGAAGGACCCTGTATCAGTCACCACGTGGAAGATGATGAGCAGTGTAAGCTTTAGTGTTTTTCGTTGTATAACAGTTTGTTTTTGTTCGTTTTGATCTCTACTTTGAACGCCTACCAACTTCCCGCCACTTTCTCATCTAAATACCTATTACGTTGAGGTTATGCACATGATATGGATGAATTACCGACCTGCAAGCAGATCCATTCAACGTTACCTCCTAGGTATAATCTTCATTCTTCCGCGTTATGCTAGTGTTCTTCTATGCAGTGGATTAACTCCTTAACTTTTGTTTTTTTTTCTATTCTACTGTTTTAAATTTCCCATTTCCATTTTGTGTAGAGAGGACTCCATTCCACTTGAGTCTGACATTTCGACATACTAATTTCCATGGCTTTCATTATTTTGGCACTTACCCTCATTGTAGTCGAATCCAGGTAATTTAGAAACTCTTGGTAAGAATTACTAACGAGGTTCAGATTTGGTTAATTTCATTATATCAATTTACCTAGAATTTTTTAAAGATTTAGCTTGGGTTAACTAGTTATTGTCATTTTAAACCCAATGTATGGAAATTTCTTTATTTTCAGTACTGGTATATTCTTTTCCATATCCCGCTTCACATTTATTAGTAGAAATTTCTTTCTCCACTTCGGTATTATCATACAAGGTGTATTCCTGAATTCTAATCTCATACTAAGTTGTTATTTGTAGGTGTTCTTGGTTTCTAGGAGCGTAAATATTTCATGCCTATAAGGTATTGAATGCGATGTGATCTCGATTATTGTTTGAATTTTTTTCATTGCTATATTCGTTCTATGTTTTTGTATGGCTAACTTCTGGTGTTGCTGTGTACAGGTAATAATACTACACTACTGTAAGCTTCCTATCAAATTCAATTTACACTTTTCAATTTGGGGTTTCCGATGTGGGTAAATCATTCATGCATTGTCATACAGGTTGGTTCTCAACCATCATGACAACTTCGGCATTCCAATCATGACATGTTATTTTTAAAATTCTAATCGCCCATTTTAACAGTATGTAATTTGTTTGAAAATCTTGGCTAATGAGCATCAGTGTAATATAGGTGGACTGCATAAACTACCCTTTTAGTTTCCTTTTAAGAAGTCACGTAGGTACATATGTACCAGCATACTTTCTCGACATTATATTACAGTTTTGTTCCATATGTATCATTGTTTCCATCAGAGGTGTATTATTTCATATAAAAGTAACACTGATGCCTTCTCCTAATACCTATTTTATTACGATTGACAATTGTCAATCTCCTTTATTTGAAAATTATCTCTTTCGCTTAAGCATACTGTTCAAATTCATAATATCTTGTGTCTCTATCGCATTTCCGGATTTGTAGGAAATGTAAAATCATGTTTGTATGCCAACCATAATTTCACATAGTAATTCTTACTAAACTATTATGATGAAATTTACTTTATATTTATTTCTACAATAATGAATTCTGGTTAAAAATACCATTGAATACCAATTATATATATATATATATATATATATGCACATGAAGTTTACTAATCTTTTTTGAGCTATACAATTATATATATATATATATATATATATATATATATATATATATATGCATTTTCTGTTCATGCATTTCCTTCATCTCTTTCTTTAGAATATACAGAAATTTATCCATTATCTGATACCTTATCCAATTTAGTATCAAATCTCTTAATGTATTTTTCTTGTACATTGGATTTTCTTTTGGTATCATTTACATAAATATAGTATAGCTATCAATATGTCTTTTCAATTTTATGTTCTTATCTAATTCTTCAAGAATAAAATATATTTTACAGGCTTCACCACAACTACCTTAGTTTGTATATTTTATACACAATTGTTTCTATATGTGTCCAAAACAAGAACACTTTGTATTTACATTATTATTTTAGATTTCTGTTCAATATTAGTGGATTGTTTCATATTATGTCTGCCCCTCTAATGTTCAGTTTTGAAACTATTTTATGTACTTAATACTGTAGTTTATACTTGTACAGTAGATTCCAACTATAACAGTAAAGAAACTATTTACCTCAGATATGTAATTTAATTTAGATTACACATTTTGATTTTTGGATAATATAATAAGTCTGGTAATAGCATTCTAATTTGCTAAACTAGAGCCAGGAAATTTTCTTTGAGGTGGCTAACCTCAGATTTAAACTTGTCACCTTGTTTAGACATTATGAGAAGGGGATCTCAATAGACTATGGCTATACAACCATACAGATTTCAATGTTTCTCCTATATCCAAATCTATTAAATGTATAGGCCCTTCCTATACTACTCTAACTCATATTTTCTCAAATATATATATATATATATATATATATATATATATATATATTCCGCAAATTTAATTTAACCAACATCACATTAACATAATTGTTCCCTAATCATTCACAAGGCATCACAACATTAAAATTTTAAATAAAAACCATTTCAAATTGAATGTGAATACCACTTAGGTCTGAAAAATTTCCTCCCAACCATAGATTTCTTTCTCTGTAACTCACCCCCGAACATAGATCCTTTTCTCTAGCCATAGACATCTCTTTGTCTATCCCGGAACAACTTATTTAAGCTTTTCTTTCCCCAACCTGTTTACATTAACTGCGTCCAGTTAATTCAGGATGCTTTATTCCTATTTTTCCTAGGCTTTCCCTCTGTTTCTTTCACAGAGGTAATTTTAAAGCTATCTTTTCCGCTTTTCCAACTTTATTCCACCTCTTCCCAATACTTTCCTCTTGATTGGGGAAATAAGATATTTATCTCAAATATAATTTTAGTATCTTGATTTATTCCTTCCAAGGATTTCTAGAAGTTGTGGGAAAGTCTTATCACCTTATCCATCCTCATGGATTGGGTTTCCAGATCTCAAATCTCAATTTAGTAATTGCACACAATTTTTCCATTTTATTTTATAAATTTAAAATAATAACATAATTCCACACCATTGTTTTCCATTAGGGTCCACTGAACCCTTTTGGACTTGTTCAATTTTGAAATAAAATCATAACCACCTAGGCTATTACATAAACTAAATTTATACTGATTTTCAAATCTTGAATTATCTTTTCCAGGTTCTCATAGTCATCCACAACTATGTATAATACTGATCCTTTCGAGCACACCTCTTCCTTCATGTCCTTATCTAATTTTCTCAGTTTTACATTAATTTACAGTAACATAATTTGTTTTGTTCCTTTTATATTTTATTACTTATAATTTTTTTTATGATATGTATAGGAAGAACTTCCAGCCTAAAGGTAATTTCACAGGCATTGATATTACCTGTACAATTTCTAAGTTGTTCCTTTTCGTTTTCATCAGTTTATTTTTATAATCTTGATCTTTGTGTTTTGTTACATGTTTTATCTATCTAATTCATTCTCTGATACAATTATTTTAGATCTATTTTTAGAGTACCTGATATTCACTTTCACCTCTTTCAAGTTTGTCGTCTGAGAATTGGAGATTATGCCACCATTCTGTCAATTTTACAAAATTCCTCTTCATATGTTGTATACTGAATTATGATTGATGACCTGGATTATTTTTTAATTAAATTTTTTTATAATAAATTTATATTTGGATGATTGATAAACTAGTTTTATCATCATCTCCACTAGAGTATTTTTAATGAAAAGGACCGATACATGTAATTAAGTATTTTAATACCTTTTTCTACCTTGCATGTTTATAAATGTGCGACTGAATCTTAATATTTATAGAACATAAGATATTTTCTATATGACAGTAGTCTATATTTCTGTTTAAAGTGTAAATCTGAATTGTATGTTCATCATTCATATATGTATTTCTATTCGTGTTGTATATCTAAAATATATTATGTATAGAATTTCATTTTTGTTTCATATTTTCTACTATTATTAGAGCTGAAATGTATTTGTTTTCATAGTACATATACTGTAATTGTTCAATGAAAATTCAGATATTTAGATAGAATCAAACAACAGTTTTAGACCCTTACTCATAGTTTAGAGATTCTATATGTTTTTCGCCAAATTTAATTTCGTCTATGTAACAACACAAAAATATTCAATACATTGATCTATGGTTAATATCTGTCAAACACATATGACACTTAAATTTTCTGAACTGGCCACAGTACAATACACATAATTTATATAATTTGGTCTACATAACTTCAAGCTAGAATTTCTAAAAATACTAAATTTTCTAAATTCCACATCAGAATTAGATAAATATTAACAACAATATAAAACATTAAAACTTCATAGAATGTGCATACCACTTTTGTAAATAATATTTTCCTCCCAACTTTGAGCTTATTTCACATTTCTTCCCTGAGTAGAGGCCAATTCTCCCTTAGTGTAGACAAACCCCTTTGTCATACTAAGAATAGATTATTTAAGCTTTCTTTCCCTCAACATGTTTCCATAACTACGCCAAGTTATTTTGGGATGCTTTTTCCCTTAGCCTACGCTTTAATTTTGTTTTTTTCCACAAAATCTCCTTTAAAACTAGTTTTTCCACTTTACTAAGGTGTTTATTAGATTATTTTCTCCCATATAATAATTTTAATTTAATTTTATTTTTGTAGAAGGATTTTTGGATAATTTTGGGAAAGTCTTAGGATTATATTCCATCCTCATGGATTTGAAATCTTGGTCTCCAAATTACTCTAGTATTTACACAATAAGAAAATTTTACATTCATTTATTTATTTCCAAAATAATATGTCCACATATAGTTTGCTCTTAGGTCCACTTGACCTTTAGGATTATTAACTATCTATAAAAGATGAAAAATAGGGATATTACAATCACATCATATAATACTCAGTTTCTCTATATAATTAGTCAACATAGTATAAGCTTGAAAAAAAGTTATAATGAGAATATTAGGTCGATGCTCGATGGAGTTGATATTCTTAAGGAACTCAGAGTAGAGAAAGAGGGTATTTGGTTGCCGAAAATTGTTTTTATTGGTGACCAGTCTTCAGGGAAATCAAGTGTACTGAAGTCCCTTGCGGGAATTAGCCTCCCAATAGGGCACAATATTTGTACAATTGTCCTTCTTATTATGATATTGGAGAGACAGAAACATGAAGAGTTTGAAATTGTGATTGAATACCAAAATAATAGGAAAACAATTTCCAAAACCGAAATTAGAAAAACAATCGATATGGTTACCAGAGAGATCACGAGAAGAAACAAGGGGGATATAAGTGATTCACCTACAACTCTTCAAGTGAGCAAGGTGGATTTTCCAGACCTACAATGGTAGATTTTCTCGGTATAATGAGGGTCCCAGTCCAAGGGAAACCAAAGGATATCTACAAACAAATAAAAAATACAATAAAGTAATATACCACTATATAAGAGAGCATCATTTTGAATGTGTTATCTGCCACTGTCAGTTTCCCTACATGTGAGTCCATAAAAAATTCTCAAGAAGTTGATCTCATGGGTCAAAGAGCTTTAGTTGTTGTAACCAAAGTGGATAAATCCCCTAAAGTCTTGGGCGAAAAGGTGACGACTGATGCTGTTAAAATTGGGCATGTCTATGTTTTTTATGAGAAATATAATTAAATATGAATCAATTACAAAAGCAAGATAGAAGGAAAGTGAATGCATATAAGGAATGCATATATTTTTTTTGAGTGGAACAAAGGAATGCATATAAAATTTTTTCTGTAGGTGCTCGAAAATAATTTTTCAACCCCTACAGGAAAAAAATAATATGCATTCCTTTTTTCTATCCAATCGAAATAAAGTCGTGGGTATATTGCCTCTACAAATTTAAACCAAATCCTATGTCCATATAGGAAATAGTGGAATCATTCTGAGTATGCAATTCATTTTCCAACCTCTAAGAAGAGAAAGCTCAATTTTAATATCTACATTAGAGAAATAATAGATCATAATGATGATACAATGGTTATGTTCGAGGAGAGCATAAACAAAAATCTTATATCTCTTAGGGGATGTGAAATTTCACACCTAGAATTGGAATGCACAGGTCAATGGCATAATGATTTCCTGAAGTGGGAGTTGAGAAAAGGCTACACCAAGAATAATTAAATAATTTAAATTTGTAATGAATATTGAATAGGATGCATAATATTGAGTGCCGAGGTCGGTAAAGGAATGCCACAAAAAAAAATTGTATTTCATTTTCCTAAAATTTATGAACAAACGAATGCATATAATATTTTTATTGTAGGCACTGGAAAATCATTTTCTAGCTCCTACAAGAAAACATTTATATGCATTCCTCTACTCTGCTAGAAAAAATCCAGGTGTTCCTCTATTACGTTCTACTTTGTTATTAGAACTAAGTTGAAAATTTTCTTGATCTCAAGAATATCAACTCCTTTACACAAATTAGATGGCAGTTGACCTGACCTTTAAATACTGATGCACAGAGATCTATTTAGCTTTCGGTATGTGTTATGTTTTGAAAGGGTCAATTCTATTTTTCAATTCTAGATGCCATCAAAATGGTAACTTAACTTAAAGATGAATGATGCATAGATCCATTTTTAATTTTCGATTTTTAATATTATATATATATATATATATATTGAGGTTTATAATAATTTTTAACTACAAATTGGGTTTTTTTCCCTGCTTATGGCTTATCGTTGATTTACAACAATTTATTTATTAGTGGACTATAGAAAAGGTCTTGTTTTGAGGTTTATTGCAGTTTTTGACTGAATCTGAAAGAAAAATGGAGTTTTGAGAAGATGGAGGATATTTCCTTCAGTTCTCTTGTAATGTGAATTTTTAGATATCAATTTTCCTCATCTTCGAAAATTTTCAAGCATGTCAACTGTCAATTGTCCTCATATTTGAAGCTTTCCAATCACACTAGTAGCTGCCATTAGTATACATTCATCATTTTCTAATTAGTAATCAGACATAAAGAACATAAAGAATACTTTAGCATTAAAAATAACCTACAAAAATTACTTTAAGGAAAGCATTAATTTTTTTCCTGTAGACATTGGAAAATCATTTTTCATCACCTACAAGAAAACAATTATATGAATTCCTCTATTTTGCTCAAAAAAATACAGGTTTTCCTTTGTTCTGTTCTGCTATGTTCTTAGAACTGAGATGATACTTGATATCAATAATATCAAACCCGTTACATAATTTATATGGCACATGACCTGATATTTCAATAATGATGCACAAAGATCTATTTTAGCTTTCAGTATATGTCATGTTTCTAAAAGTTCAATTTTTTTTCGATTATTTTTCCAATGCATCAAGCAAAAGGGCTGCTTCCATTAGTTGAGTAAAAATGGAGAAAAATAAACACACACACTCATTTTTTATTAATTAAGAATCAAAAATTTATACATTAAATAAATGTAACTCATTCAATCTTGGGTCTCATTGATTAATCGCACTGGCTCCTCAGATCAAATTGAATGTTGAAACTTTATTACTTAGATCCAATCGAGATATTATTCTGAATAACTAGATGAAAGAAATAGGAAAGATTCTTACAAATTCCACGAAGAGTGGAGGTTATAAAAAAGAGATTCCAACATACTAGAGGGAATTTTAAAAAATACAATTAACTAAACTCACTTGGGTTTAGGGTTGTTGCAAGAGATGTTGTTTTAGTACCCTCGAGCAGAAGGATTAGGATTTTCCATCCATCATTTGAGAGCATTAGTAGAAGGAGAAATGATAAGTTGGAATGGATGGAGTTAAAAAATATGGAGACAATCCACAGGATGAAATGGCTAGAATCAAAATGAAGAAGAGAATGCATTGTTAACTATTTGTGGAGACATTATAATCATTTCAACCAAAAATATTATATGAAATCACATATGAAATCCTGTGCTCAAAATTTTGATCTCTTCTACTCAAAAATTTCATTGTGCATCATTCCATGTATCACATGCTTTATTTTCCAAACAAACCTTTATTTTCCAAACCCTGATTGGTCATTTTAAGAAACCTAATATTGATTGTATTGAAGGAAGTGAGGTGCTCTGCAACTTTGGTAAATTTAGGGTGTTCATGTGTTCAAGGTTCCTTGATTTTATAGATTGAATATAATATAAATTCCTACCTGTCTGATGTGAATTTATTTTTGTTTTATTTTCTAGGTTTTTCAAGTGTGGACAATGGTGGAAAAGTGGACATTGTGTATTGAATTTTCATGTCGTCCAAATCGTGGACTAGCCACAGTGAAATAAGTGCTTTGTAATCTACTTTGAAACCGTGTTGTATTGCTCATAGTAGAAGGAGTACTATTCCAAAAGATGTCTAGATAGAAAAACAACTCTGCTCTCAACAAAGCAATTTCTTCAACATTGTCATCTTCAATACTTGTTGTGATATTATCTGCATGAAGGTTTGGTGCCTCTGTACTTATCTTAGAAGGGGCATTCAAAGTATTGGGTGTGGTATGAAGATCAAATAAATTCTCTAAATCCATTAAGGATGAATGCAACCAATCTATATTTATGGAATTATTGCAAATGTTTCCCCGAATAGACCATGGGAAATCACAAGTGATAAACTTTGTGCGATGACAAATTATAAGATATTCCTTATCGGGTTTTCTTTGAATTCTCACCCAATAAGCATGAGATATGCTCTCATGAGGCCTGCAATCACAGTATGGAATTCTTTTAACCTTTTCCATTGATGATTCAAGCTACATCTCTTTCTTGTGGTTGTTAAAATATCCTTCTTTTTTCAAAATTGCCTCGAATCGATAATATGGCTCAAAATTTTTGAGGAGAGTGTAGAATAGCCAATCCATTATATGAGAACATTTCTTTCATCTATCACACAGAAATGGTGTGTTTAGATAACCTTTTTATTATTCACAACATTATTTGTCTCCTCGTTTGCATGAGGAAAACCTACGCAGATTTTACCTCACATCCCTACATGGAAAGACTCAATTAGTAAATATAAGTTGTCCTTTTGAAACAAAAAACATACAAAATACAAGGAATATTATGCAAACTTAAAAATCTTGTCATTGAAAACCCAAGTCTTGTATAAATAGTCCAAAACATATTTCTTAGATTCATATTTGGTGAAAAATGTACTGATTTCATCATCCACTTCATGACTCGAACAATATTTCATGATGTGGAAAAGTTCATTGAACATATGTTTTCATTTTTCTTAGCTCATAACCAATACATTAACATTATTTATCCATGCGCTCCTTATGTGCCAAATACACAATATCACGTAACAGTTCATGATTCTCCTGTGACATTTAATTCATTTTAAGTGAGAAAGTTTTATAATGAATGCAACTCAAAATTTAAAATACAAATATTGACATTACCTCAAAGCAATTATTTCATACATTACATCATCAACCATTAATTCATTGACCCTCCAATCATGAAAAAGCTGAAAACTACTAAGCATGAGGCTCTCCAACCATACTGCTATATCTTGTAATGTATTACATGACATCGCCACTGATGAAACTAGTACCCCTGTTTGTTTCTCATCAAACACTGCTAGCATGTTCAACTGATACTGTCATATTAAATGAAATGAAGTTAATTTATCCAAAAAGATTTTATTAAAGAAATAATTGGAAAACAAATCCACCCCATATTTGTTTGTAATGAACATTGAGTCCATGGCTATCAAGTTATTGTGGGATAACGTGACCATAGTTTCTAACATCAATTTTGTTTGTATTCCACTGATAAAAAGTATCTCTTCACCATTGGGTTTCTAGTAGAAGAAGAAATCATTTTGGTTTTATGATACCAAATATTCACACTCATTTCATCTTTGGTATGCAATTGATAACTTTCTTTCATCACACAATTATAGACGTTTACAATGTATTTTCTGTGTAAGAAAAGAATCCCTATCTCAAGTTGTAGCATCTATTGGACATCAGGTTCAATGCTCCCTGTGTGTTTTGCAACATGAACTAGCTGCCTCTCATGGATCCAACTCTGGAAATTGTAGCGGATACTAATTCTTGCGGGTTTTGGTCTAACGACAATCAAGAGTCAAACAAAATCTATTTCAAGATATTTCTTTATATGTGT
This sequence comes from Pinus albicaulis, assembly GCA_034641835.2. Taxonomy (NCBI): domain Eukaryota; kingdom Viridiplantae; phylum Streptophyta; class Pinopsida; order Pinales; family Pinaceae; genus Pinus; species Pinus albicaulis. The sequence continues at coordinate 938,334,482 of CM076576.1, forward strand.
TTTACAAAGAGAGTCAATTGGCAATTGAATAAAATAACAACTATATAAATAAGAAATCATGTCCTTTGAAAGTCTTCGCTTAATCTGAGAAACATCATCACTTAAAGTGTTGTGTTTTCCATGACAAGGCCATCCTTTCCCATCTTGGTGATCATACATATTGTATGTTATTACTTCTATGTTGGGATCCTGAACGATAATCTTTACAATAAAATGGCATTAACATCCCCTCTTTTTGGAAAATGAATGCCTTGGTTTCCTTTTCCATTCTTCTCTCTTGTCAGCTGGACCATATGAGCAATGATAACTACAAAATAAATTATGAAATTTCACCAAATATGATAAATATAAAGCACATTTAATATCAACAACTAAACAATTTAGTTCTAAAATACTTACAGTTCATACAATAAGGCAAAACTATCCCTTATGCTCGAGGGTTTTCTTTTTAGATGCATGAAGGAACATGAAGCATCTCGATTCAATTCCTCTCCTTTTTTAAAATCATGAATACTTTCTTTGGGAATTTTTGCAACACGATCAATATTCATGTGTTTTTTGTAGACTTCAGACCAAACTAAATCTTTACTAGAAAAAATGACTTTGTCTTTAGGGCCTTGCACCTCAAGAGAGATGATCAACTTATTTTTCTTTGTCGTGTTGGTTGAATATTTGCAAAAAATTGTGGAAACATATTAGGAAGCTAGAAATGATGACCCATTCAGTGGTATAATTAGATGAACTTGAATAATAGAAGTTGACACATTGGATAGGTAGTAGGGATAGTAGAGTATGCATTAGTGTTGTGTAGTGTACTTAGTGCACAAATATATACTTATACCTATGTCTTAAGATTCTTCAGATCATGCATAAGGTCTTCATTGGTCCCTGGTCTAATTCTTCTTCATACTTTGCATCAATAACTAGAAACATAGTTCCAATGGCTATCATTCCTAAAATTTTCATAACCTTAAATTCTTCGAAAACACATAGCTTATTCTATATTCAAATGGAAATTGCATTATCCAAAACCCTTTATTATTTATTGTATTTTAAGATTATCTATTAAATAACAAAATACATATTTTATTATCCCTATAGTACAAAACATTTCTTCTTCATTAGATTTTAACACTAAAATTTTTAATTCTCTAGTAAATAACAAAATATAGTGTAGAGCATTGCCAATATCTGTATAAAATTGCAAAGCATGATAGTTTTTAAGAATATTGATATCGATTGCATATTGATATCAATACCAACAATATGCATATGATACCAATATGATATCAATAGTCCACAAACACTTGTTACGTGATAATAAGGGAACACTAACCTCTTCCACAGAAAACGCTTTCTGTGATGTCTCTTTTCTTTGAAATGTAGCTTGAAAATCTATAGGTCACACCTTCTTGAAATTAGTTTAGCCCTTGACATGGTCCTTTGAATTTAGGGATGAAAGGTTGCATGTTATTTTTGCTTCAGTTTTAGGTCCTGTAGTAATTGTGCTATTTATTATACCAGAGCTTCTTCTCATCTATGGGTTTCTCCTTTGAATTTAGAGATGTAAAACTCGAGATAAATTTTTAACACTTGCATGTATTATATCATATTTCCTTGCATTTTTTATGTCATATTTCCTTACGGACAAATTGAGTATTAAAGTGTATATATCGCTGGCCAAGGCTGCAATATTAGCCTACACATCCCTACATAACACACATGGATAGACAAACATCCTCGAACATGAAAATACATATGGGATTGATACAATGTTAACACTTTCATGTTAATTTTTTTATCTCATATTTCCTTACGAAAGAACTTGAGCATTGAAGTGTATATAGGTTGCAATACTAGCCTACCCGTCCCTACATAGTCATCCCAATCTCAATAAATATTCCAACCTAAAACCATATGCTATAGTCCAGCAAGAGGCCATTCTACTACGCTTGATGTATTTTCATTATTTGAATTGAAAATTCATGGAAAACTGTTTAATCATATGAATTTAAAATTCATGGAAACCTACTTATTTAGAACTATGCATGTTTAAATATTTTGTCTGGATTTGTTAATGTTTGTCAATTATGTTGTTATATTATATCAAAATACATCCCTCTGACTTTCACACCTACTGAAACAAATAATTTCAAAATTATTTAGTGCAATTTTTACTTGAAATGGAAGTTTTGAAATTAGGTAAGGTTGGGGTGGTTTATATTAATATGTAGTTTAAATGATTGAATATAAAGAAAAACACTTACTAATGAGTTTGCATGAATCACCTAGCGAAAAAATTCATGCTAAGGAGCATACTTTTGTATAGTAGATCCTATTAATTAATGTCATTAAAGGTGATGATTTACCCACTTACTTCCTGCTTGGGTACTTATATTAATTCCAATAACAATAGCCTGTTTTGGCGGGATTGAGGCTACACATTCACTTGCACTCATTTCTTTGATTTTATTGGCATTCATGGGTTTATATGGAATATTATTTTATTCTAATAAGCAATATATTGTTTGTTAGGATCGAGGGTGCACATTCACTTGCACTCATTTATTTTATTTTCTTGGAATCTATGGGTCTATATGAAATATAACATTTAAAGAAATAATGACATAAACAAATTAACTACTTACATAACATGAAATTTAGGTCGTAAAACCATGATAAGGTATTGTGGAAATATCCATAGGGAAATGTAAAGTATTTTATTGATAAAAAAGAAAATAAGGCTAATAGCTAAATCAACCCATTCCTCAGATTACATAGTTTTCTATCTTGGCACTATTACATGTGTTACATAAAGTCACATCGGTTTTGTAATCTAAAAATATTATACAAACTACCAAAAAATTACATAAATTAAACTTTTGTTTTTACAATATATTAATTTTAATTTTATTAATTATTGTTATAAATCCTAACAGTCTCCACCTTGAAATAAATTTAACCTAATACTTTGCCCAATTCATCACCCCCATTTCTAAGCCAAGAAAAGATAAACACCACTATATATTTTTTCTAATAAAATTGATTGTGTAAACATGTTTCCACAATTTTCTTGATTGAACCTTTTTAATATCTTCTCTCCCTGCATCAATTACATGTCTTACAAAATGGCATTTAATATCAATATGCTTAAAAACTATCATTCTCTGCAATATGAAAAAGTTATTAAATACAATCAATATGATATCAATACCCTAATATCAATATGAAAAAGTGCAAAGCATTGCCAATCTCTGTATAAAAATTTCATAGCATTGTGAGGCCTTGATAGATTTATGAAAAGGATGCTAAGAGACAAATTCCATTACCAATGGACGATGAGAGACAAATTCCATTAAACTGCAATGTCTTGGAGGTGTGAGTTGGTCCTAGATAAAAGCCTATAGATTTGTATCTATCTACAACCAAACTCCGAACATAAATAATAAGTTTCCAAAGACTTTATTCACCGTCATGTCCTACCTATCACATTAAGTATTTGACAGATTGCCACCACTAATGAATTATACATACATCAATGTGCTTCTTTCATTTTGTCTCTAGTGGAAAAATATGATGTAATGTATTTCTCTCTAGAGCTTTCCTACAACCTTGTTGATGTTGGGGGTCACTGATTAATGTAGGATATACTTTATTTGATGTTATGGGTGATCTCCATAGCAGATATGGAATAAATTCTATTATGGCCTCATGAATTTTTTTTTATAAGAATATTGGGCTTAGTAAGTGTCCATATAAAATACACCATTTCATTTTCTTACTCTTGTTATGAGATTTATGGTATATGTATATGAGATATTTGTTTGGAAAAAAATGACATTCAATCAAGATTATTAAATACATACATTCTAAATTTGAAGTACCATCCTTATATTAATGCTTGTTACTATTGTATTTTTCATGAAATCTAAGAAAGCATAGAGATTGGGAATTAAATATTTCAATATTGAATCAATTGAAGCTACATTAATCTCAAGCTGGGCCTAACTTTTTTTATTAGTAAACGGATTTTTCAAATATTAAATACTATGTCCGGACCATCCAACGTTAGTTAATAAGTTTATATAATGCAGATTATTCAATGCACATATAGGTGATGTATGCACTTCATGTATAGGACAAACACACAATAAAATGCAGTTTTCTGACCTATTTAGGACTCTAATTTGATTCTATAAAAATATACAAGAGATCCAAACCATTTTAAATTGATGATAGTGATATTTTAATAAATAAAATAATGTCACAAAGAAAACACTAAAATATTTGAAAAGACACAAATATGACATAAATAAGAAAATTGCATTGCAAAGATGATTGAAGTATGATCAACAACAAACATGAAAATTGTGATCTACATCCTTATATTAAAGTAGTATTTGGTATCTTTGAATGTCATTTTAACTTGAAATGATATTATGTACTGGAAAATTATTTCCAGTACTCCTGTATGTGCTGGAAAATCATTTTCCAACACCTATGGGAGCACTAGAAATAATTTTCCAGCACACCCAATCAATAGGTATGGAAAAGGTAAAAGCTATTGAGTAAAAAGGGAAAATTTGAAAAGGTAAAAAGTGAAAGAAATTTAAAAATTATTCTAAATCTAGAATTATAGTATCTGTAATCTAGAATTATACTACATAGTTAGTATAATCAGAATTGAAGGATGCTACCTACATGAATGAATGGAACATAATGATGTAATAATACTATATCATGATGGAAATTCACATGCAAGGCATGAAAACTCCATCACTTTCCTGTCTTTGTACTATCTATAAGTGGCCGGGTCAACGATCATCATATTTTCATAAATATTTTTGGGATGGTTTCTTATTTCTTTCCACGTGAACTCCTATTTGTTCTCAACTCCCGATTTTATTTTTCACCACCTCACCAAGGGGATTTAAGTGCATATGGTATGGTAGATTTCATTTCATAGCATTTTTATGTTTTTAATTGTATTGTTGAGAGAGTTTTAAGTTCAATGAAAAATACAAGGTCAGTGTTTGTTCTTAAATTTGAGGCTCTGACTGATAGACATTATATACTTGTAGTGAAACATAGAGTAGTATGTCTTAGGGTATATGATGTTTACTATTTTTAGTTTTACTAGTTTATATAACATTGCTTTGTCATACTCTGCTTCTCTCTGCCTATGCACTCCCCTCAACGCTCGTGTCAGTCTGACCTCTTTCTGTAAAATCAATGAAGAAGATTAGCCACTAACATATTAAGCATGCCAACGTATCCCTATCACAATTTCCCTTGCTGATTCAATTTCTTCTTGGTTCATTTTCCCTTTACCATTGTTGCTCACTAAAAATATGCAGTATGTTTTTCTTGGGCTCGAAATGTCAAGAATCTTTTTTCTTTTCGCCTTCAACATCAATGTGTCTAATCACTCAAGAAATATCTTTAGTGGGGGTTTTTTGGGCTGGATATTGAAAGCATTGTTCTGATTTCCCCTTTTCCATCACTATTCTCTACCCTTGAACTGATCATACAAGCTTCATAACTATGCTATTAGCCATAGCTATCCTATACAAGATTCAACTGTAATTGATGGAAGTGTATCACAAAGTTACTACTCATATTTCAAAAACTATGGACATTGATCCTCTGACGTCGGAGGCATTTCCCGACTCTAATAGTTATACTCTACTGGTAATACCATGGCTTTTTCTTGGGCTAGATATTCTTCTGTATTTCGTCTTGGCCATAGCTACTCTTGAACTGATCATAATTCTCCCACAAAAGGAGTTTTTCTCATGTAAAATATCCTACAATCTCTATGACTGCTCAAGCCCACGGTGAACCTTTTAAGGCACATAATAGATAGCATCATGCACAATAACACAATTTCAAACCACCTCCATTGTAAATCAACAACTTTCCTTGAGGTTATTTACGTGAAAATAAAACTGAGGTCGCCATTTTTTGCGAAAACCTGAGCATTAAGGGAAACTCTATGCAAAATTTTGTAATTTTTAGGTTTTAGGTAGATCAGATTATAAATATGAAATTAAGGTCATTGTGCATTGATTAGTAGATTCATTTTTATTGAATTTTTGGTGTGTTCATAGGTTTACCTTGAATCTGAAAATGTTGCATCGATTCATTATAGGTTTGTCATGAATTTAGAATTTCTATTTTTATTCCTCCTACTCCAAATATTTAACCATTTTCAGCTACTTAAATCCATCTAGGACCATAAATTTTATTAAGTCTCATGCCCCATAGGTTCATGAAGTCCGTTTGGGTTTATAAAATGTTTCTGACATTTGGGCTTTGATTCATATCATTTTGATAGGAAGCATTTTAAATTGTTCTTTCTTATTGCATTCATTCAACTATCAAGAAGGGAGAGATACTCATTTCTTCAGAGATAGTGGCAAAAGGAGTAGATAAATATGGTCCCAATGAAGGATTCTAGATATTCTCCATTAGAGTTCATAGGAAATTGCGTCACTTGTTACATTTTTTAAATCTGAGGCATGTCAAGTTAAGGTATCATTACCTGATTAGAAATGCTCTCTATTTATTATCCATCTCTATTTTTTTGTTAATATTTAGCACAAAATTATAACCTTTCAGAAAGTATGAGTTATCAATATTATGGGAACAACCCACACTTAAATTAATTAGTATTCTTTCCTTATCTACTCTCACAGGTTCCCTTCTTCTTTTTTACTATGTCTTCAATGAAAGGCCCATATATTTGGTATATTTTGCATGCTATAAGCCCTCTCAAGAATTTGGAGTAACCAAAGAGTATTTCATGGAACACTCTAAGAAAATTGACCTCATTGATGATAAAATCTTGGGGTTTCAGAAGAAAATTCTATAGACGTCCGGGAAGCTTGGGGTTTCCCAGGAGCCATTCTGGCTTACCGACCTCATCTCACCATGAAAAAATCTCATGCAGAAGCAGTGATGGTGATGTTTGGAGCTCTGGATGAGGTATTTGAGAAATCTAAAATCAGTCAAAAGGATATTAGTATCCTAGTTGTGAACTGCAACTTTTTAATCCAAATCAGCCATTTCTTTCTACCATGATTGTCAACCATTACAAGACAAGACAAAATATTCCAAGCTTTAACCTCGGATGAATGGGTTGCAAAGCATGGATAATAGCACTAGATTTGGATGGACATTCTTAAATTCTATGGGATTTCATATGCACTTGTTATGATCACTGAAAACATTACGTTGAACTGGTACGATGGTACAAACAGATCACTGCTCATACCCAATTGCTTAGTTTTTTCTAGCAAAAAAACTAAGATCGCTCTCAATAATTGGATAGAGAATTAGTAATCCATTCATAATTCTTGTTGTTGCTACCTTTTTAGGAAGGTAATGAGGATCATAACTCTACTCAAGAAATAGATTTTTTATCTTTATCATAAATACCATCAACTACAATGTTATTTGTCCAACCCTTTATCATAAATGTCATCTATCATAAACTCTTTTATTTTACTTACTCTATTAATATTTATCATAAATAAAATAAACTACAATGTTAGCTTTCCAAGCCTTTATCATAAATGTCATCTATCGTAAACTCCTTTATTTTAACTACTCTATTAATAAAATATTCCAAACCAACAACCCCTCTTACCATATATTTTAATATAAAATTATGATAACTATTTGGATAACTAAACTTTACATGAATGATTTATTCAATTTCATCTTTATAACTTCTTACATGTCCAATTTTATAAAAAAAATTCCAAATACACCTCAAAATTAAAAAAAGAAAAAGAAAACAAAAGCATCAGAATCCAAGCTTATTCACAAGTTTAAATAATGTATGGCTTGATAACCGCGAAAATTTAGTGTAGGGTCATATTTTTGTAAACCATATGATTGAGATGAGAATATAGAAAGGGAAGCAAGGGAAAATAATTACTTGATGAGTTCAACAATTATGCCCAATAAGAGAATATGATGAGGAAAATACGAAGGAGAAAATTAAAATAAAATTTAAAGCAGTGCCATAATTACAAAATATAATTTCTTAAACATTTAAGTTGAGCGTAATAGTTCAATAATTTTGAAATTCAATTCATGATTAAAAAATGTTGAGAAATATTAAAGTTTAATGAATGAAATATTATTTCATATCAGTCATGTAATCTTATAAATAATTTTCTTGTATCATAAGCTTCATTTCAATGTTTTTTCTTTACAATTTGATATAAATTATATAAGCATCAAATCTTGCACACAGTCCAATTGTGATATACCACGACATTAACATAAGCCAAATAGATTTTTTTTAATCAATTTGCATTGTTTCTTGCTAGATCATATATGATTGTCATTTATGAATTTGACATAAAGTATGCCTGCAGAATATTAATCCCCTACTATCACATCAATTCAGCCTTTGCTTCACTATTTCCTTTAATTTATTTACATTATTGAGTAGATTGGCCTACAAAAACTTCACAAAAATCAATATTGTTAGGTGTTTATTTGTTTTAGTTTAGTGGTTTGGAATTTAACATCACTAGGTAGAGTTCATTCACATTATGACTGTATTTTTGCATTCAATAATTTTGTAATCATATAGTTATTATATATTATAAATAGTAATATATAAAAATATTTTTCTAAAAAAATAAAAGTTTTTTTAGACATGAAGCAGTGTTCTTAAACATCATACTTCTTGCCAAAAAAATGTGACATGTGTTAACTCTGACCTATTGTCATATATTGTCAGTGATAAAGTAATACCATCCTGATATTTTGACCATTGAGCAGTTCCAAAGTTATATGAGTATAATGTATTTTAGTTTAACTATAGAGTATTTTAGTTTAAATATATTTTTTATAATTCCTCATGATTTTATGACAGATGGGAAGAGTGGGCACCTATGTCATTATGAGTCGGATGGAGCAAGTGCATTCGAGATTTATGGTGCTGATGAACTCCCATTTTTTAGCGAAGTGGGCTGGTTGCCCATCATTAAGTTGTTCATCGGGCATAAAATGAAACTCTCTTATGACTTGATTGATAATTTTGCTGGTAACATCACTAAGGTTGAGGGGATATTGTTTCCTGTAACATAGGAAAGAATTGCAGAAGCAATGAACACACCAACTGAGGGAGAGAGGTGGTTCAAAAGGAAGCCAGTATAGGGGGTAAACCTCAATTTTTTCCTAAAATAAAATTGTCATGACCCTTTCTAGAGTGTTGGGGTCCACTCTAGAATTTTAAAACCATAGTGGGATAAACCAATGTGACAAATTCAACTTTATCTGACATGTGATGGTTTTTTCTCTAAGGTATTTTTGTATCACATGATATTTTTGGTACACATGGTTGTGTTCAATAGGATGAATCTGCCTTATTTCCTGCATCAAAGCTTAATAAAAATGGTGGCCTATGCATAAAAAAAGAAGGGAAGATTTATATCCCTATGATTTCTACCCCATGGCCTCATTCATATCTTGTACCTAGGTGCATTAAATAAGAAAGCACAACAGTCGAAGAAGAGGGTAATCAGATGACCACTTCCTAGAAAACATAAGAATGAAAGGGATCTACCTAAAGAGGCCAAGAGAAGTCATAAAGCTACTTAAAAATCCATAAAAAACATTAAGAGGAGGAAAATCCCTAGGCTAAATATGAGGAGAAGTACAAGGTAGAAAACAGAAGTACAAGACATCAACAAAGATGGAACAATTGGAGAATTTGTAAAGAAGGGTGAGGATCTTGGAGAAATTTCCAATGCAACTGAATACTCTAGGAGGCCATGAACAAGGCCTACAAACAAGTTGAGGCTGGTGTTGAAAGCTAAACTAAATCCCAAACTGAAGGATCCAATTTTAATTATTGATGAACAAGAAGAAGGATCTTATAGAGTTGAGCATGGGCCTCTCGTAGAAACTAAAAGACAATCTCAAATTATTCAGATAAAGGGTAAAAGAATTAGTAGTGCACTAGCCAACAACAACCCCCTCAAAATACTTGTAGAGGTATCACATCTTATTGAAATCTGAAACATGGGAAGCTTGGAGTTTTGTAACCTTCATGGTTTTGGACAATTAAAATTTGTTCACTAAAGTTTTGTAAACATAATGCTAATTTGTATTTAATTATATCGTTATGGGTTCTTATTACTGTTATGGTTGTTTAAAGTCTCTATTAATTTTCTTGTTATGGATCTATTACGTTAGAAAAACATATCTTAGAAAGAAGCTAAGTCAAGGTAGGAAATACAACTTTATTCTAAACTTGGCCCCAGTGTGTTTCTCGAGGATACAAATCCTATAGGCATGAGGAAATAATTTTCCAATGCCTACAGGAAGCGTTGGAAAATCATTTTCCGATGCTACAGTATTTGTATCATAAGTTAGAAACTATTTATCTATTTTTTAAGAAGTTGGGAATATTCTGGGTAGTTAAATAAACTGTAATGGGTACATATTTTATGATTTGATTATTTATGTGAAGGGTAGTTAAAATGTTAACAAATAGATTGAATCAAATGATATAGAAGAAAAATATGTTATGGAAACCTTAGATTAAATTTTATACATGTGAAATACTAAATATTATGGCTATGTTACTACTATTTTTAATGGGTTTCTTCTAAATCAATTTCCTGGATAAGAAGAAAAAATTAATAAAATTTGTGTTACAAGGAAGTAATATAAGAAACTTGAAATTGATGCTTCTAAACTTCAAAACAAAAGTTGAGAACAAAATTTAGGATTAGTCCAAAATTTGGAATGCATATATTAGAAGAAAAACAAAATTACTATGCATTTATTAGACATTTGAACAAGTACAAAAGGGTACAATGGACCCCATTGGAAAAGAATTGTGTGGATTTATTTTATTATTACAAGTTAATAAAATAAAATGGAGGTTTATCTGCAAATACTAGGTTATGATTAGAGTTCTAGAAACCAAATCCATGAGGATGGATAAGGTTGTAATACTTTCCCATTCTTCCAAAAATCCTTGGAAGAAATAAATTAAATACTAAATTTAGATTAGAGATAAAAATATATAAAAACAGATTCCCCAGTAAAGAGGAAATTACTAGGAAGAGGTAGAATAAAGCTAGAAAGTAGAAAATATAACTTTAAAGTACCTTTGTGGAAGAAACAAAGGGAAAGCCTAGGCACTGAGGAAAGAAACATCCTGATTTAACTAGACACGGTTAAGGGAAGCAGGATAAGGGGAAAGCAAGCTTAAATAAGCTGATTCAAGATAGATAAAGGGTTTTCTATTGCTAGAGAAAAGGATCTCTGCTCGGGGGTGAGCTGTGGAGAAAGAGCTCTAAGGTTGGGTGGAACCTAGTCTACCTTAAGTGGTATGCACAATTAAATTGGTCTGTTTTAAATTATAACTTAGTTCTGTTATGAAATTGCTGAGAAAATAATAGTATTGATTTATCTGAAATTCTGAATCTAGATATATTTCTATGTTATGGTAGTAATATGAATTAGAAATAAATTTTGGAGGTATGTACCTTGAACAGAATGGAGTATAATTAAATAGTCTGTTCTGTATTATTGTCCAAACATAACTCTGTAGAGGACCAACTCTCAAAATGTCTAAAACCAGTAAAAGGCTTAGATCTGAGGTTAGGTACCTCATAGGAAACTGAAATTTCCTTAATATAATTGTTTTAGTATTATGTTACCAAACTGGACAATTCATTATAAAATAAATTCTAAGCAGAAATGAATATACATGAATGATAAATGTATGAACTGTATAGTTAAATAAGTGTTGCACTGTATAGTGAAATAAATAATGTAATATAGCATAAACTGTGGAAGATAACTCATGCATTAGACTTTACTAACCAGAGACATATACACATGTATATATAGTTATTAAGTATTCCTACATTTGAACTGAAAAGGAAAATATGTATGATCAAGATACATTGATAATATGGTAGTGCAACTTAAAATGTTGCAGGGAATTTCAATTCCTTACTGGTAGATGAATAAATCCCTCTATACCACACAGTCATTAAATCCAAAATTTTAAGTAAAGATAGTACACAGTCTTGTTTAATATTGATCTGATTTATTAAAAAGGTATTATTGACATCTATGTGAGCATCTTATGTTACTTAGTGCAATATATTGATAAGGTTGCTAATAACATAAACAATGTAAGAAAATTAAAACATGGTCAAACACATTAACACAATAAGAATTTAATAACGGAGTTTACCAGACTTCCTGGCTACGTCTCTGAGTCCTTAGCTTCAAGTGCTAACCGCTTTATTTTGTCTTACAAATTCTTTTATAGGTATGAGCTCAAAAATAGAAACTCAAATGAGAAAATGGACCTCACCATTGTGACTAGCTCCAAATTTTGGTTAAAACGAGTATAAACTTGCCTATATTCCACCACGGTGACGTCCAGACCCCCTTGAGAAATCGAAAACCACCTCATCATTTCAGAAAACCAATTTTCATACACAAAAACCACCTTCACTGCAATAATACCACCTCGAACTGTACACTCACTAGTTCTGGGTGTATTCGGCTTTACTGCGTTGAAATGAGGTTTTGGGTGGCTTGGTTACAAGCTCCACTGTATAGGAAAATTGGCTATCTTACTTTGTTGAAGGAATTGTATATATGAGTTTTGGAGGGTCGACGAGTCAAAACCTCTGCTCGACCTCTTCGTCATGTATCTCGTCCGTTATGATATATATGGTAACATATATATTACATTATATATATGTGGTGGTTAGCACATATAAATGTGGCATTAAACCTTTGATAATGTTCCAAAATATCTCATTGATTGTGTATACATATGGAAATATATAAATATGGAATGTGGTGATTTAAACCATGGTAAGGTTTGGCATGATAACATTAAAGATCCAACGTTTGTGGGGTTGAACCCGACCGTCCGGCCTTTTTCCAGCGGCTAATCCCTATCCACAATAAATAAAATATCTTTGCACTTAATACCAATTGACACCGTAGATCATCTGGTGAGTGGAATCCAGCAAGAACTTCAGAATTTCAAGAGGTCAGGGGTTAGATCCTCCCTGATCCCCAAATTTTTGGAAATGAGGTCAAATTGGGAAAAATTAGGGTTACCATGTGTTAGCCCTGGATTGGCCCATTTCATCCAATCAAAATTTGACACGTCACTGATCTGTTGACATCACCCTCGACATCTGGCATGTTCCCAGGATGACACGTGTCCTACTGACATCATCTTGACTGTTGACCCTTGACTTTGAATTTTTGTCATTTTTGCCCTAATTTGTCATAAAATTTGACTGGCCACATCTTCTTCATACGAACTCAATTTTACATGATGTTTCCACCATTGGAATCCTATTGATGAGCACATTAACTTGATATTATTTTCATATGCATTTGAAGACTCTGATTCAGTGGAAAAAATGAATCCATTTTGGATCACTTCTCCCCACTAGAAGCCTTTTGACCACCAAAAGTTAGTTTGAGCTGTTGAGTAAGTGAGAATATGTTTCCTTCACTTTTCCAATTTCTATCCATTGTGATTTACTTGGATTTGTACATTTAAGCCCAAAATGAAGATACTCAACATCTCCTCATCGTGAAGTCCTTATCCTCCTGTCGAGAATTGTGTCCTCTTGCAACACGTTGAGATACTCTGGTGAAAATTCTTCGATGGAAGGTACCTAAATTTTCTCTTCTAGATCTTCAATCAATGAAGGCTCATACAATCACAAGTTTTCAACATTTACGATGGAATATATCTGCATATAAGATGGTAGATCTAAGAAGAAAACATTCTCACCAATTTTGTCAAGAATTTTGAAAGGACCATATAATTGGTTTCAACTTTTTACCTTAAACTTGAAGTATTTCTTTGCTGATGTACAACCAGAGTTGATCACCAACTTGAAAACTATGCTCAACTCGATGCTTTTCATGCCTTTCTTTATACTTTGCTTGGGTCTTTTCCAGCTGTTCCTGTACTACCTCGTGATTTTCCTGGATATTTTAAATTAAATTTGTTTCTTTGTCCACATCATTGCGTCCATCAACTGATATGCCTTTACCAAAGACAAAATCCAAGGGATGCTTTGGTACATAGAAATAATCATGACATTTTTGCAATCCCCCAACAAAATCCATGGATAAACTTTCCAAAGGACGAGAAGGAATTGGAAGTGAATTGTACAAGCCTAATATTCATTTACTTGTCTTGCTTATAGCACATATAGTACATCGTTTAATATATCTTGAAACTATTTCATTCATTCGTTCCCAATAGTAGAATAATTGTAATTGTGAAATTGTTTTACTTACACCAAAGTGACCTGAAATTAGAGAAGTATGTGCTTCTCGAATCACATTAACTCTTTTAGTTTGGGGAACACATAATTTTCCCAAATGATATAAGAGTATGTCCCTTATGAAATAATCCAATTCTTCTACCTCCTTGCCATGACTTAAAGTTGCATATACAACCTTAAAATCTATGCCTTGAGGATATTGTTCAGTATAGCTTTCATGCATTAGTGAATTAGGGTTACCTTGTGTTAGCCCTCGATTGGCCCATTTCATCCAATCAAAATTTGACACGTCACTGATCTGCTGACATCAGCCTGGACATGTGGCATGTTCCCAGGATGACACATGTCCTACTGACATCATCTTGATTGTTGACCCTTGAATTTGGCCATTGACTTTGACTTTGAATTTTTGTCATTTTTGCCCTAATTTGTCATAAACTTTGACTGGCCACATCTTCTTCATACGAACTCAGTTTTACATGCTGTTTGCACCATTGGAATCCTATCGACAAGAAATTTAACTTGATATTATTTTCATATGCATTTGAAGACTCTGATTCGGTGGAAAAATTGAATCCATTTTGGATCACTTCGCCCCACTGGAAGCCTTTTGACCACCAAAAGTTAGTTTTAGCTGTTGAGTAAGTGAGGATATGTTTCCTTCACTTTTCCAATTTCTATCCATTTTAATTTACTTGGATTTGTACCTTTAATCCCAAAACGAAGATACTCAACTTCTCCTCATCGTGAATTCCTTATCCTCCTGTCGAGAATTTTTTCCTCCTGTAACACGTTGAGATACTCTGGTGAAAATTCTTCGATGGAAGGTACCTAAATTTTCTCTTATGTATCTTTGATCAATGAAGGCTCATACAATCACAACTTTTCAACATTTACAATGGAATATATCTGCATATAAGATGGTAGATCTAAGCAGAAAACATTCTCACCAATTTTGTCAAGAATTTTGAAAGGACCATATAATTGGTTCCAACTTTTTACCTTACACTTGAAGTATTTCTTTGCTGATGTACAACCAAAGATGATCACCAACTTGAAAACTATGCTCAAATCGATGCTTGTCATGGCTTTCTTTATACTTTGCTTGGGTCTTTTCCAACTGTTCCTGTACTACCTGGTGATTTTCCTGGATCTTTTAAATGAACTTGGTTGCTTTTTCCACATCACTGTGTCCATCAACTGCTATGCCTTTACAAAAGACAAAATCCAAGGGATGCTTTGGTACAAAACCAAAACAAGTCTCAAATGGATATCTTTGAGTAGAATAATGTTTTGCATGGTTGTAACCATGTTGCATATAACAAAAATGCTCATCTAGAAAGCTTAGGATGCTTACTGCAATAGCCCTTAAGCAACTATACGACTGTCCTGTTTACCACTTCTGTGTAGTCGTCTGTTTGCGGATGAAACGTTGTGCTTTTTTTTAACTTTGTGTCCATGAGTTCCCATAAAATTGACCAAAATTTCCTGACAAACTAAGAATATCGATCATATAAAATTTAGGTGGATAACCCAAAATGAACCCATACATTTCGAAATAAAAACTTTGCAGTTTTTTTAGTTGTGATCTATTTAGTACATGCTATCAAAATACACATCTTATTGAACCTATCCACAACTACATAGAAATAATCATGAAATTTTCTATACATTGGCAATTCCCCAACAAAATCCATGGATAAACTTTCCCAAGGATGGGAAGGAATTGGAAGTGAATTTTACAATCCTAATCTTCTATTACTTGTCTTTCTTATAGCACACAAAGTACATCATTTAATATATCTTGAAACTATTTCATTCATTCGTGCCCAATAGTAGAATATCTGTAATTGTGAAATTGTTTTACTTACACCAAAGTGACCTGAAATTAGAGAAGTATGTGCTTCTTAAATCACATTAACTCTTTTAGTTTGGGGAACACATAATTTTCCCCAATGATATAAGATTCTATCCCTTATGAAATAATCCAATTATTCTACCTCCTTGCCATGACTTAAAGTTGCATATATATCCTTAAAATCTATGCCTTGAGCATATTGTTCAGTATAGCTTTCGTGCATTAGTGAATTATGCTTAGGAATTGTGGATGCATTTATGATTGGTATTGAAGATATCTGAAACCTTATTATGTATGCCTTTCTTATATCTTATTACAAGATGAGTTGCTGTAAGAAACCCATCCAATGATATTGTCTTGATTTTTGCAATTTAGTTTGTGAGTGTAAATATTGTAGTGGTTGATGATCTGTATATATGATTGTTTCTTTCCCCATTATGTAATGTTTCCACTTTTTAACACTCTGTACTAATGCATATAATTCCTTATCGTATGTAGGATAGTTAACTACTGCTAATGTGGATGTCTCAAAATGAAAGCATATAGTCTTTCTGTGCTACATCAACACTGCCCCCATGACATATTCACTTGCATCTATCTCAATCTCAAACTGATGTTGAAGATCTCGTAGTGCTAGTAATGGCATTGTATTGATCCTTTCTTTCAATGTGTTGAAGGCTTTCTCCTATTTTCCTCCCCACTGAAACACCTGTTTCACACTTGTCAAAGCATGTAGAGGAGTTGCAATCAAAGAAAAGTTAAAATAAACTTTCTCCAGTGTTTTGCTGCCCCTAAGAAACTTCTGTACTAGTATTGGGCTTAGGACAATTTACAATGACTTCATCCTTATAGGGATCTATATTCATTTCACCACCCCCTACAATATAACCCAAGTAATTTAAAGATGTCCTGCCATATTCATAGTTTGACAGTTTTACATAGAGATTTTCTCTTTTTAACACATGTAAAACCTGCTTTACATGTTCATCTGATGTATGAATAAAAACAATAATATCATCTAAGTAGACTATTACAAAATCATCTATAAATGGCCTAAAAACTTCATTCATGATAGACATGAATGTAGCTAGAGCATTGGTCAAGCCGAAAGGCATAACCATCCATTCATAGAGTCCTTTCTTTGTTTTGAAAGCAATCTTCCATATATATTTTTCTAAAACTCTAATCTGATGGTAGTTGCTTCGCAATTCTAACTTAGTGAAGTAAACTTCATCTTTTAACTGATCTAATAAACTCTCAATGCGAGGAAAAGGATACCGATTCTTTATTGTTATTTTATTTAATGCTCGTAAATCAATGCACATTCTCCATGAACCATATTTCTTACGTACCAACACAATAATCGATCTTTATGGTGAATTTCTTGGTCGAATAAACCCTTGATCGAGCAATTCCTGTACTTGCTTCTTTGTTTCTTCATTCTCTAGAGTCCTTGCTTTGTTTTGAAAGAAATCTTCCATATATATTTTTCTAAAACTCTAATCTGATTGTAGTTTCCTTGCAATTCTAACTTAGTGAAGTAAACTTCATCTTTTAACTGATCTAATAAACTCTCAATGCAAGGAAAAGGATACCTATTCTTTATTGTTATTTTATTTAATGCTCGTAAATCAATGCACATTCTCCACGAACCATATTTCTTACGTACCAACATAATAAGCGATCTGCATGGTGAATTGCTTGGTCGAATAAACCCTTGATCGAGCAATTCCTGTACCTTCTTCTTTGTTTCTTCATTCTCTAGAGTTGATAACCTGTACATTCTAATGTTAGGAAGAGGAGCATCTGGTTGCAAATAAATCTCATGTTCTATGTGTTTCTTGGGAGGAAGCCCTTTAGGCTCTTGAAACAGACTATCATAATCAGAAACAAATTTAACTAAATATACTTTCTATTTAGGATTACAACCTTGAAAAGCATCATATTTACCATGATCATTTTCTTTTACAATCACAAGTAAAAATTGTTTACTTGAATTTCTAATTCTTTTCATCTATCTTGAATTTATGAGAGTGTAGCTATATTTGAGTTTATGAGCTCTTAATACATATTCAATTCCATTTTTAGTGAGTTGATACTTATTCACCCTTCGTTAGAATACATCATCTCTATCATACAAGTATGGACTCCCTAGTACAATTCCACATATATCCAATGGGATTATATCTAACTCAACCTCATCTACAGACTTCGATCCAAATGAAAAACGAAGTTTGAATTATTTCGTAACCTATAGTTTAGTTTTATCACAAACCAAACCCAAAGGGAATGGATTTTTATGAGGTTTTGTTTCAATACACAATTTATTTACAGCTGATTCAACAATCAAACTGACTTGAGAGCTAGTATCAAACAAAGTATCAATTTTAGTATGCTTGGAAATGACTCTAATATGAAATAGCTCATTTCTTTTCCTCTCATCATTTTCATTATCAACAAAATTTAAAGAAATACTTGTAGATGTTTGATAATTTTTACCTTTTATACCTGTAGCTGTAATTGTCATTTCGTCTCCTGAATCTGATCCCAAGTCCTTTTGCATAGTAGCAAAATTCTTTCGCTCTTTATTCCAAAACTTTATAGGCTTCAATTATGGATGCAGTGCCCAGTAGTGTGCCTCACCATGTCCTTATTTCTTACAATGAGTACATATAGGCTTTTCTTTCTTCATAGTGGTCACTTTCCTTTCCTTCCATTTTTGTTTATTATTTTATTTATTCTTGATTTCAGTAGATTTAGATGGCTTTCCAACATCATGAGATACATTTTTACCCCTAGCTTCTAGATGAGTTGCTTGAACTGATATATCATCTAAGCTAGTTGGATTAAACATCAGTATGGTATGCCTCAAGTAACTATGTAGGCCACCTATGTATTTAAATAATGTTTCTGGTGAGTCCAATGATATGCCTAGTGTCAAAGCTCTTTTATGAAATTCCTGAGTGTAACTTTGCACACTTTTCCCCTTTAATTGATGAAATGTTTGCCAACTCATGATAGTTTGTTTCATATAAGCCAAAGGATTTCTTTTTTTTAATAGCAGAAACAAATTCATTCCATGTCAAAATTATTTTACCATGTTTTTGGAAATTTTCTTGTGTCTTGCCTTCCCACCATACAAGTGCAGTTCCTCCAAGACGAAGGCTAGCAAGATGGATATTCTTTCTTTCTAAAACAACTTTTTGTACCCTGAAATAAAATTCAATTTGTCTTATCCAATTATCAAGCTTTTCAGCATCAAGCTCACCATCATAAATTGGCAAATCAAATTTGACATCTAATTTGATCAAAGAGGATATCTTATTTTCTTCTTTTTAGAAGAACTAGATTTATGAGAAGAGGAAGATGATGACGATGATGGTGATGATGGAGGAGATGGTGGAAATAATGAAAGAGGCTTTTCCACTGATTCTTTATCTGGTTTAGGTGATGAGATGCTTTCACCTTTGTGCTTTTTAAACTCTTTATACATCTCTTCTACCATCACACGTATTGTCATGAAGTTTTCCATGAATTGAGATTCTATTACCAATACATTTTCTTCCGTCATATTATTTTGTGAAGATACCCTTCTACTCTCTAGATTTGCTTCAACGGGTTCTCCTTCTCCTCATTTAGACTTTTACCTAATAAGCATTCAATATTATCATGACACTGTCAAACATTTAAAAGTTAACCTGAAGCTCTAATACCACTTGATCTGATTAATTAAAAATGTATTACTGATGTATATGTGTGCAGCTTATGTTACTTAGTGAAATATATCGATAATATTACAAATAACATAAGAAAATGAAAAGACATTCAAACACGTTAACACAATAAAAATTTCATATTGAAGCTCACCAGACTTCCTAGCTACGTCTCCGGGTCCTTAACTTCCAGTGTTGATTGTTTTATTTTGTCTTCAAAATGATTTGACAGGTATGAGATCAAGAAAAGAAACTCAAATGAGAAAATGGACCTCACCATTACGACAGACTTGAAAATTCAGTTAAAACGAGTATAAAATTTCCTATATTCTGCCACTGTGACCTCTAGACCCACTGGAGAAATCCAAAACCACCTCTGCATTTCAGAAAACCACTTTTCCTGCATAAAAAACACATTCACTGCAATAATACCACCTCATACTGCACGCTCACTGGTTCTGTTTGGATTTAGCTCTGCTGCGTTACAATGAGGTTTTGGGTGGGTTGGTTACAAGCTCCACCGTATAGGTGAATTAGATATTGCACTTTGTTGAAGGCATTGTATATATGAGTTTTGGAGGGTCAGTGGGTCAAAACCTCTGCCTGACCCCTCTGTCATGTATCCCATCCGTTATGATATATATGGAAACATATATATTACATTATATATATGTGTGGTGGTTAGCACATATAAATGTGTCATTAAACCTTTGATAACATTCTAGCATATCGTGTCGTTTGCGTACATATATGGAAATATATAAATATGGAATGCGATGATTTAAACCATGATAAGGTTCGACACCATAACATTAAAGGTCCAGCGGTCATGGGGTTGACCCCGACCGTCCGGCCTTTTTTCGGCGGCTAATCCCTATCCCCCATAAATACAATATCTTCGCACTTAATTCCAATTGACACCATAGCTCATCTAGTGAGCAAAATTCGGCAAGAAATTTGGAAATTCGAGAGGTTAGGGGTTCGATCCTCGTTGATCCCCGAATTTTTGGAAATGAGGCCAAATTGGGCAAAAGCCACGTGTCAACCCCAGATTGGCCCATTTCATCCAGTCAAACTCTAACACGTCACTCATCTCCTAAAATCACCCTAGCCACGTAGCATTTTCCTATGATTACACATGTCATACTGACATCATCCTGAATATTGACTTTGGCTTTGACTTTTTGTCATTTTCCCCTAATTTGTCCTAAACTTTGACTGGCCACATCTTTTTCATATGAACTCGGTTTTATGTGCTGTTCACACCATTGGAATTCTTTTGATGAGAAATTTAACTTGATCATATTTTCATATGCATTTGAAGACTTTTATCTAGAGGCAAAAAAAAATCCATTTTGGATCAATTATTGCAGGGAGTTAAATTATACAAGTTAAGGAAACTATGTTCCATATGAAAATAAACTGGAAAATATCAACATAGATTCATGCTATGATTTATGAATCTTCAACGAGACTTGGGACCAACCTAAGTAGAAAGGGGACCCTAGTTAAGGTTTGAAGTGAGCCCGAAGCTTATTATTCAAGGTTAGATCCCGACGCAAGAAATTACTTGCATTAAATAGTACACTGGAAATTAACACTAGTTTGTATAAATAAAAATAGGCTAAATAAAAAAAAGGAAAAATAAATAGGAAATAAATATTACCTTAGTTATAGCAAAGAGAGAGACCGACCTGACAAGACAAAAGACATGTAATTAAATATAGAAATAATAAATTTGGTATAGTTAATTCAACATTATGACTGAAGAGGAATGTGCAATATAAGAGAACCTCCCCACACTTTGTTTAAAAAAATTTAGAAATAATTTCGGAAATTCCCCACAACTACGAAAAATAAAAGTGTATTGAAGTTGAAAGGAATTTTATTAATCTAATATAAATCGGAAATTGAAAACCAAGAAGTAGAACACTCCCAAATCATTATGTGAATGCTTGAAGTTTGGGAGGAAACATTGAGTTTCTTTTATATACAGTTAAGAAATGGAAGTGATCCTTATATAAAATAACAAAACTAAAAACGAAATAGGATAACATTAGACCCTTAGATTTCACTGTCTGAGACAGAGACATCTAACGTCGAGCAATAGAATCCCAAAAGTGATTTGTAATGATGAAGATAAATAAAAGAACAGAGAGTATATGTGGAATGAAAACAAAGTCCATTAAAATAAGACACAACGTGTAGTGATAAAGATCTGAAAGCTATGATTTAATTGTGAAGAAATTAGATATTACCATTTCGGTGCTTCGCATGTAAGTTCTGGAGAAGGAACCGAGCATGAGGTGAATAACTTTTGGCGTCCACCTATGTTTTATCACAATGCTATTATAAAATGTGATTGAAAAGGTGAATGTTAAATATAAACAAGTTCTATGCGAAATAGAAATAGACCAACATAAATTAAGAGGATAACACATTATTTAGTCTGAACGCAAAAGTGAGAGTTCTGAGAATTATCTCATGGTATACACGTTCATCTAGAAGTTCCAACCAAAAATTGATGGCCAAGAAAACTAACAGGAATAAAAATAATTTCAAGAAACAATGTAAAGGATATTCTCATTAAAATTTAACAGTGATAATTTGACCTATAAACCAAACCTCCTATAAAATGGAATAACTAAACCAGAGATGCGTGAAGTTCACCAGGAAGCATGAAAACTCCATTGGTGGAGTAATGGCTAAGATAATACCTATTTTATCTTTGAAATTATGTAACGTGCACTTCAAACCCTTCACAAGGAAAGAATGATGTACTGTCACCATTCTGACCAAACGGTTGCAGAAAAATTAGAACCAAAACCGATATTAATAAACAAGTGGAACCGAGAATTCCCTAAGAACAATTGTACAGTAAAAATTTGATAATGTGTTCCTTACCAGGTTATGAATGAAATTAGCCTCGGTGGGAAAAATGAATTCTCCTTGCACATATTTCGGAGTGAAATTAGATGGAATCGTAATCAGGCCAAGAGGGTCGAATGAAATTGCAAGTAATGATGGAGATATAGAGGCAAGTAGAGAGCATTAAAAAAAAATCTGAAGTGGAAAATGATACTAAAACCTTGAACGGACACATTTCATATAAAAAAAACCCTACGTAAAACTGAATATGAACCGTCCACACATCGGTAGATTAGGATTCATCCCTCAAATTTATGTATTTAGGACTACAAAAAATTGGCCATGTGATTTTGTACAATAGAATTAATGCAATGAAGTCCCGAGGAATATAAAAATACAAAGTTTGACATGATCACATAGAGCATAGTCATTTCATGAATTAATACAGACAACTGTGACTTCTCAGAAATATCAAACTCCGAACCATATCTGACAATGGGTTTAAAAACGATATGTATAGAGTACAGATGGAATTTTTAGTTCAATGCCCAGTTTAGTAGCATATAAAAAAAAATTTAGTGGCATGTTTTTTAAGCCCTATGGCATTAATAAATTCGTAAATGTAGTAAGTTAACAACTGTACAAGACCTCATACTCCATTATAATTCCAAATTTTGATGTGGTCTAATTTAAGAGAAAGTATACTCCACGAGGTCCAATGTTGGTGTAGATGTCAGAATTACCATATAAGTTTAAAAGTGGGACCTATTATGGTAATATTACTTTATACCAAGGGTAAATCAATTAGGCAAGTAAACCCTCAAGGAGACTATACACCACGTATAATGCGGTAAGGAATTATGTGTCAAGACATGTTTAAAGAAACAAATGTGAATCGATAATATATACATATGCAATTCTAGATATTTGCAAAGTAGGATTTAATAATAGACATAATTAATCTAACGAGGGAATGGAATTAGACCAAAGGTACAGGTATTATTCTTACCCAAAACCTAAAATTCATGTGTGGTGTTTAAAGATATATAGATGAGTGAATTCCAGAACTTGGGAGATAAGTGCTAGTAAATATGGCGAGGGAAAAAATATTTTTGAGTTAATTTATAGCTTAAAATGATAAGGAAAAATACTAAAAATAGTACCCAAGTAAAGTTCATATAAATAAATTGGTTGTTCAAACATGCATAGGAATAAGAAAATTGTGTTAGTGCTATGTTTAGAAAAAAAAAAAAATTATTGAAATGGAGATGTTACAAATGGTATCAAAACCCATTTTAAAACACTGTGAAATAATGTGTGCTCACACCAGAGAATTTATGTTGCTGTAAATTTCTTTTAAATTTAAGTTTCACTAATATTTAATTTTATGTACAGTGAAAGAGTGCTGAAACATACAGCTGCAAACCATGAGTGAAGGGGATGACTTGAATGTGGATCTGGGTGGTGGAGAAAATCCAGCAGATCCAAATGCTCCATTGATGGTTATGATGCATCGAATGAAAAGAGAAATGATGGAACTAAAAAACCACAATGAAAGGCTATCTTTAGCCAGTGAAGAGCAAGATAGGATAATAAGAAAATTGACCTCCCAGAACAGTCACGAAGGTGAAGGTTCTGGAAAAAAGAGAAGTGGAATTGTAAATCACTCAGAAGAGTCTGAGGAAGATGATTCCTCTAGACATCATTCTAGGAGGAATAAGGAATTACAAGGTGAATTCCAAAAAATCAAGCCTCCCTCCTAGGATGGAGAGAAGGAGGAAGATGCAGAAGCTTGGCTTCTAAACATCATAAAGTACTTTTAGGTTTATGAATATGGAAGTAACTTGAGAGCTAGGCTGGATATATATCAATTGCAAGAAAATGCTACCTTGTGGTGGGAAGAAACCAAGATGGTTCATGTCATAGATGAGAAAATTATCACTTGGGAGGATTTCCAAATCAAATTCAAACATAGATATTTGAGTGAGTGTTATTATGATGATAAATCCAAAGAATTTCATGAGGTTAGGTTGGGAAAACTTACCATTGATGAGTTCGTAACCAAATTTACCAACCTGCTCTAATATGTACCTTATTTAAGGGGAGAGAAGGCGAAGATGTAGCACTTCTTAAACTGCCTACCTACTATATACAAGGATAAGATATAATTTGATAATACCAAGACCATGGATGAAGTGGTGTGCAAAGTGAGACAGTGTCACCATCATTTCAAGGGTAGAAATGAACAAGCAAAGAATTGGTAGAACAAAGAAAAAGGTGATTCTAGTGGGAAAAGAACAAAACCAGCTTGCTAAAGAATTTTGGGAGAAATTACAAAAGGAATAAATTTACCAAAACTGGAGAAAATTAACAAGCTCAATCAAAAATAGCATCCAAATATATTAATGGAAACAATAAGAGATAAGAAATTGTTAAAATGAGGGAACCTCTTAAGTGTTGGGGTTGTGGAGAACCTCATTTACTAAGAGACTGTCCACACCAAAACATTCAGACCATACAAGTGCCGAGAGAAGCAACTACTGTAAATGACGTGGCAAGAAACATCCCCAAAATTAGTGCTACCCTGGAAGATCGTCATGCTGAACACTAGTCTACTATGGTCGAAGTAGAAGGCATGATTTTTGAACAACCTATTTATGTTTTAATAGATCCAGGTGCATATTTAAGTTATATAAGTCCTCAAATGGTGGAAAAATGAAAATTAAAATCAGAGAAATTTCAACATTCATGGCTTGTTCAGTTATCTACTGGGACAAAAAGGAAAGTGACTCACAAATTACCCTAGATTGCCATAAATCTGAATGGGTAAAAAAATGAAATGAATTTGAATATTATACCTTTAGGGTCCTACGATGTATTGGTAGGAATGGACTCATTAGAAAAAACAAAAATTCATGTTGAGCTACTTAGAAAAAAAATGCATTGCATAAATGGGGAGGGGAAACCTGTGATAGTGAAAGGAAAATGCAACCCATATCTGTGAGAAAATTTTTAGCACTTCAATTGAAAATAATTGCAAGAAAAGGTTTCCAAGTGTATTATGTGCATGTCAAAGAATTGGGACATCAACCTGAAGAAAATATTTTAGAAAAACTACGAGTCATCAGAGAGTTTAAGGATGTGTTTCCAAATGAAATTCCTCATTTTCCCCCTAAGAGAGAAATTGACTTCTCAATTGACTTAGTGCCAGGAGCAACACCAGTTTCTAGAGCCCCATACAAAATGAGTACCTCGGAGTTGATGGAGTTTAAGATGCAACTACAAGAGTTGCTAGATAGAGGTTATATAAGACCAAGTGTATCCCTATGGGGAGAAACGGTACTGTTTGTGAAAAATAAAGACGATACTTTCAGAATGTGCATAGATTATCATTAGTTGAATAAACTAAAAATCAAGAACAGATATCCTCTACCTATGATAGATGATCTGTTTGATCAAGTTAGAGGAGCAACAGTATTTTCGAAAATTTATCTAAGGACAGGCTACCATCAACTGAGAATTGAAGATGAAGACATAGGTAAAACTGCATTTAGAACTAGATATGGAAATTATGAGTTTGTGGTCCTACCTTTTGCGTTGACTAATGCACCTTCTACATTTATGTGCTTAATGAAGAGTGTCTTAAATAAGCACTTGGAAAATTTTTTGTTAGTATTTATTAATGACATTTTGATTTATTCTAAGAACAAAGTTGAGCATAAAAAACATCTTAGAATTATTTTACAAACACTCAGAAAAAACAAGTTGTATGCTATGTTTAGCAAATGTGAAATTTTCAAAGGTAAAATTCAATACTTGGGCCATATAATTTTAGAAAACGGATTAGTAGTAGACCTAGAAAAGATACAAGTGCTAAGGGAGTGACCTTTACCTACTGATGTGTCCTCTATAATATCCTTCATCAGAATTGTAGGATACTATAGGAGATTTGTAGAGAGATATTTAGCCTTAGACTACCCTATTACATCTCTATAGAGAAAAGGATTAAGTTTCAATGCTATGAAAAATGTCAAAATATTTTTTATTGGTTAAAACTGAAACTTACAACAACACCTATTTTAAATATTGTTAATCCAGATCAAGAATTTTTAGTATGCATAAATGCTTGTGGATTAGGAGGAGTGATACTAAATGAAAACTCAGTTATAGCCTATGAATCAAGGAAACTCAAGAAACAAGAACAAAACTATAGTTTTTATGATTTATAACAAGTTGTTGTAATACATGCTCTGAAGATGTGGAGACATTACCTTTTAGGGAAAAATTTTATATTGATGACAGATCACATCAATTTAAAGTAGTTCTTCACACAAACTGATTTGAACGCTAGGAAAGGTACATAGTTATCCTTCCTTAGTGAGTTTGACATGGAGATCAAACATATTAAGGCGAAGGAAAACAAGTTTGCAGATGCATTAAGCAGAAATTATTTACAAAGTGTGAGTAAGGTCGGAAGTAGTGCTAGATTTGATATTGAAGGATTTATACAAGAAGCGATGGAAAAAGATCAAAAGTATGAAAAATTGTAGGCAAAAATTCTGAAAAAGGAGATGAAAAGGTATAAAAAAACACAAAGGGGATTGATTTGTTATAAGGATAGATTATACATTTCCAATGTGGACTCCTTAAAGAGAGAAAATCTAGATGAGTACCATAAGAGACCCTATGCAGGACATCCAAGATACCAGAAATTAATTTTAGCTTTAAGAAAAAAACCTTTTCTGGCTTGGTATGAAAAAGGATGTGGAAAATTAATTTTTTATATGTATAGAATGTTAGCAAGTGAAGGTAGAACATCAACATCCAACTAGATTACTAAATCCCTTACCCATTCCATAATGGAAATGGGAGACTGTTTCCATGGATTTTATTACTAGTTTACCAAGGAATAAACATCAACACAAACATATCATGGTAGTATCTCATACTTTGACCAAGGATGCACACTTTATACCAGTACAATCTACCTTTGGCACAGATCAAGTAGCTAATGTATTTATGAAAGATATTGTAAAATTGCATGGTATTCCTAAGATGATCATATCAGATAGACATGCAAAGTTTATTGTAGCCTTTTGGAGGAGTCGTTTTGGGGGAAAGGGTACCAAATTAAATTTTAGTACGACATACCATCCCCAAACTAATGGCCAAACTGAAAGAAAAAACCAAATTTTAGAAGAGATGTTAAGAATGTACGTTACGAAGAAATCAACAAAGTCGGAGGACTTTTTACATTTAGCACAGTTTTCCTATAACAATAGTTACCAATATTCAATCAAGATGAGTCCTTTTGAAGCACTTTATGGAAGAAAGTTCCATACACCTCTACGTTGGAGTCAACTAGAGGATAAGTTAATACTTGGACCAGATGCTTTGCAGGAAATGGAAAGAAATATAAGGAAAATTCAGTAAAATATCAAAACAACACAAGACAGGTAGAAAAGTTATGCAGACGTAAAGATAATTCATAGAGAATTCAATGTGGGTGATCATGTTTACCTAAGGATTAAGCCTAAAAATAGTATGTTTCACACTTGTACGATGTAAAACTAGCTCCACGCTACTCTGGACCTTTTGAAGTACTAGAAAGAGTTGGACCAATTGCATATAAGTTGACTTTACCTAGTCACATTAAGGTTCATCATGTATTTAATGTCTCATTATTAAAAAATTATGTGCATTATCCTACTCATGTTATTGATTGGCATGTGATACAGGTGGAACTAGAAGGGGAATTCCTTCTAGAGCCACTTCAAATCTTGGCATGGGAAAAAATTGAGCTCTGAAATAGGACAGTGGCCAAGGTGAAAGTGCAGTGGAGGCACTTTTCACCCGAAAAGGATACGTGGGAGTGCGAGGAAGATATGGAGGACAAATACCCATCACTGTTTAAACAGTGAATTTTATTTTTTGTCTTTACAACACTGAGGACGGTGTTATGTTTTTATAGGGGGAATATGTAATATCCTCAGTTTATATGCTTTTATTAGACATTTGAATAGGTTCAAAAGCGTACAGTGGACCCCAATGGAAAACAATTCCGTGGACTTATTTTATTATTACAAGTTAATAAAATAAAATGGAAATTTATGTTCAAGTACTATGTTATGATTAGAAATCTGGAAACCAAATCCATCGGGATGGATAAGGTTGTAAGACTTTCCCAATCTTCCAAGAATCCTTGGAAGAAATAAATTAAATACTAAATTTAGATTGGAGATAAAAATCTAAAAAAAAAATTGTCTTAGTAAAGAGGAAATTACTGGGAAGAGGTATAATAAATCTAGAAAGCACAAAAGCTAGCTTTAAAGTACCTTTGTGGAAGAAACAAAGGGAAAGCCTAAGCACACAGGAAAGCATTATCCTGATTTAACTGGATGCAGTTAAGGGAAACAGGAAGAGGGGGAAGCAATCTTGAATAAGTTGATTTAGGATAGACAAAGGGTTGTCTATTGCTGTAGAAAATGATATCTGATTGAGGGTGAGTTGTGGAGAAAGAGATCTAATGTTGGGTGGAACCTAGTCTACCTTAAGTGGTATGCACAATTAAATTGATTTGTTTTAAATTATACCTTAGTTTTGTTATGAAATTGCTGAGAAAATAAAGTAGTATACATTTATCTAAAATTCTGAATCTCGATATGTGTCTATGTTATGGTAGTAAGATGAATTAGAAATAATTTTTAGAGGTCTGTACATTGAACATAATGGACTATAATTAAATAGTATGTTCTGTATTTTTGTAGAGACATAACTATGTAGAGGACCAACTCCCAGAATGTCTAAACCTGGTATAAGGCTTAGATCTGAGGTTATGTACTTCACAAGAAACCAAAATTTTCTTAATATAATTATTTTAGCATTATGTTACCAAACTGTACAATTCATTATGAAATAAATTCTAAGTAGGAATGAATATACATGAATGATAAATGTATGCATTGTATAGTTAAATAAGTGTTGCACTGTATAGTGAAAGAATTTCTGTACTATAGCATAAATTGAGGAAGAAAAATCATGCATTGGAACTTACTAAATAGAGACACATACGCATGTATATATAGTTATTAAGTATTCCTACATTTGAAATGAAAAGGAAAATACGTATGATCACAATACATTGATAATATAGTACTGCAAATTAAAATGCTGCAGGGAATTTCAATTCCTTACTGGTAGATGAATAAATCCCTCTATACCACATAGTCATTGAATCCCAAATGTTAAGTACAAATAGTACACAATCCTATTTAGTATTTGAGGTAGCTAAATTAGACAAGTTAAGGAAACTATGTTCCATGTGAAAATAAATTGGGAAATATCAGCATAGAGTCATGCTTTGATTGTTGAATCTTCAACGAGACTTAGGACCAACCTGAGTAGAAAAAGGGACCCTAGTTAAGGTTTGAAGTGAGCCTGAAGTGTAGAATTCAAGTTCAGGTCTCGGCGCAAGAAATTAATTGGATTAAATAGTACACTGGAAATTAACACTAGTCTGTATCAATAACCGGAGACTAGATAAAATAAATAAATAATAGGAAATAAATATTACCTTAGTTATTGTAGAGAGAGATACCGACCTATTAAGACAAAAGACATGGAATTGAGTATAGAAATAATAAATTATGTATAATTAAGTCAAGATTATGGCTGAAGAGGAATGCGTAATACAAGAGAACCTCCCCACACTGTGCTTAAAATAATTTAGAAATAATTTCAGAAATTCCCCACAACCACGAAAAATTAAAGTCATTTGAAGTTGAAGGGAATTGTATTAATCCAATATAAATCAAAAATTGAAATCCAGGAAGTAAAACACTCCTAAATAATTATGTGAATTATTGAAGTTTGGGAGGAAACACTACATTTCTTTTATATACAATTAAGAAAATAATGGAAGAGAACCTTATATAAAAGAGAAAAACTAAAAACAAAATGAGATAACATCAGACCATTAGATTTTGTAGTCTGGGACAGAGACATCTAATGTCGAGCAATAAAATCTCGGAAGTGATTTGTAATGATGAAGATAAATAAAAGAATGAAGAGTGTATGTGGAATGAAAACAAATTCCATTGAGCTAAGACGCAATGTATAGTGGTAAATATACAAAATTTATGATTTAACTATGAAGAAATTAGATATTAGCATTTCGGTGTGTTTCATGTATGTTCTGGAGAAGAAACCGGGGACGAGGTGAATACCTTTGGGCGCCCACCTACGTTTTATCACAACGTTGTTATAACATGTGATTACAAAGGTGTACATTAAATATAAACAAGTTCTATGCAAAACATAAATAGAACCACATACATTAAGAGGATAAAACATTATTCAGTCTAAATGCAAAAGTGAGAGTTCTGAGAATGATCTCATGCTATACATGTTCATCCAGAAGTTCAAACCAGAAATTGATGGCCAAGAAAACTAATAGAGAAACTGAAATAATGCTTTCAATTTTCCAAATGATACTTATAAAACCTTGAGAGGAATAGAACAAATTTAAAGCTATAATATATAGGACACTCATTAAAATTTAACTGTGATAATTCGGCCTGTAAACCAAACCTCCCATAAACTGGAATAAATAAACCAAAGATGTGTGAAGTTCGTGAGGAAGCATCAAAATTCCATTGGCGGAGTAATCACTAAGATAATACCTATCATAGCTTTGAAATTGTGTAACGTGGACTTCAAACCCTTCACGAGGAAAGAAAAATGTACTGTCACCATTCTGACCAAACTATTGCAGAAAAATTAGAACCAAAACAAATATTAATAAATAAGTAAGTGGAACCAATAATTCCCTAAGAACAATTGTAGAGTTGAAATTTGATAATGTGTTCCTTAGCAGGTTACGATTGAAGTTATCCTCGGTGGGAAAAACACATTCTCCTTGCACAGTTGCCGAAATTAAATCAGATGGAATCGTAATCAAGCCAAGAGGGCCGAACGAAATTGCAAGTAACGATGGAGATACAGAGGAATGTAGAGAGCATTAAACAGAAAATATTAAGCAGAAAATGAGAATAAAACCTCGAATTGACACATTTTATATCAAAACAAACCCTACGTAAAACTAAATCTAAACTGTCCACCCATCAGTAGATTAGGATTCATACCTCAGATTTATGTATTTGGGACTGGACAGAATTGGCCATGTGATTTTGTACAACAGAATTAATGCAAAGAAATCTCTAGGAATCTAAAAATCTGGAGGTTGACATGATCACATACGACATAGTCATTTCATTAATTAATACAGACAACTGTGACTTCTCAAAAATATCAAACCCCAAACCATATCTGACAGTGGGTTTAAAAACCGTACATATAGAGTATAGATGGAATTCAATGCCCAGTTCAGTAGCGTATAAAAAAGGATTAAGTGGTATGTTTTGTAAGCCCTATGGTATTAATAAATTCATAAACATAGTAAGTTAACAGTTGTACAAGACCTGTTACTCCATTATAATTCCAAATTTCGATGTGGCCTAGGGTAAGTGAAAGTATACTCCATGAGGTCCAATGTTGGTGTAGATGTCAAAATTACCATATAATTTTAAAAGTGGGACCTATTATGGTATTATTACTTTATATCAAGGGTAAATAAACTAGGTAAGTAAACCCTCAAGGAGACTATACAATGTGTATAATGTGGTAAGGAATAATGTGTTTAGACATGATAAAAGAAACAAATGGGAATTGATAATATATACATATGAAATTCTGGATCTTTGCAAACTAGGATTTAGTAATAGACATAATTAATCCAATGAGGGAATGGATTTAGACCAAAGGTATAGGTATTAGTCTTACCCAAAACCTAAAAGTCATGTGTGGTGTTTAAAGAGATATATATGAGTAGATTCCAGAACTTGGGAGATAACTACTACTAAATATGTTGAGGGAAAACATATTTCTAAGGAGTTAAGTTCTAAATTAAAATGATAAGGAGAAATCCTAAAAATAGTACCTCAATAAAGTTCCTATAAAGAAATTGGTTGTTCAAACTTCCAGAGGAATAAGAAAATTGTGTTAGTACTATGTTTAGAAAAAAAAAATCGAAATGGAGATGTTACATAGTCAATACTAGATAATTATCTCTATTAATTAATGAAACATATCCCCTTTATGGTATGCAAACTAGGAGCCATTTTTAGCATCATCCTAAACATAAGGCATATCATAAGTAATGGTTCAAAAAGTCAAAGGGCTTCTGATTACCCTTGATATAACTACATTTATATAAAATGGTAAACAAAAACTTTATAGATAAGAACAAGTCTGAATCTTTTCATCTTATTTTCTCTGGATACAAAAAACTCCTGCAATATGTAGTAATTGGGCATCATGCCTTTGAATTCATAACTTTTAGAGAAAAGAAATACAAAATTGGTTTTGTGTCCTTCCTTTATCAACCTGGGCACTCAACCTTATGGAACCTATGCGATATTCATGTCAAATTTAAATTATTTAATTTTCCATGCACGAGGATCACAAAACACACATCCACTTGTTCTTATGAACATGTTCATTGTTTTAAACAATTGACTTACAAGCAAGTTCCATATTCAAACATATTCACAATTGCACCTCTAGCCATAAATATTCACTCAAAGCAGCACAATATCAAGTCATAATCCTTTGCACCTTCACCCT
Organism: Pinus albicaulis; assembly: GCA_034641835.2. Classification (NCBI taxonomy): domain Eukaryota; kingdom Viridiplantae; phylum Streptophyta; class Pinopsida; order Pinales; family Pinaceae; genus Pinus; species Pinus albicaulis. The sequence continues at coordinate 938,367,928 of CM076576.1, forward strand.
TGAGCCTCAGGGATTCCTCCTACATCATATTGTCATATTCTTCTTCCATGCTCTATTTCACTTGGTGTAAACTGTCTCTTAAATTCAATCATACCTGGCTAATATTGTAACTAAATATAATAAACACCTAAACTAGGATAGATAATCTCTAATACATAAATACTAGCATTTTATATATTCCACATTTATTATGAAGTACAGGTATTATCAATGCAACCTATGCAATATTCATTGCCATCTTCTTCTTCCATGATCTGTTTTCACTTAGTGTAAATTTTCTCTTAAATTCAATCATACTTGGATAATCCAGTAATGCAATCTACTTAACACCTAAACTAGGATAGATAAGCCCTGATACATAAATAATATACTTTTATATATGACACACTTCTTAGGAAGTATAGGTTTTTCCTATGCAATCTATGCAATATTCATGGCCATCTTCTTCTTCAATGCTTTGTTTCACTTGGTGTAAACTATATCTTAAATTCAATCATACTTGTCTAGTCCTATAACTCAATATAATCAACACATCAACTAGGATAGATAAGCCTTGATACATAAATAATATCATTTTAGATATGCCACACTTATCCGGAAGTACAGGATTTTCCTATGCAACCTCTGCAATATTCATGTCCATCTTCTTCTTCCATGCTTTGTTTCTCTTGGTGTAAATTGTCTCTTAAATTCAATCATACTTGGCTAATCTTATAACTCAATCTAATAAACATCTAAACAATGATATATAATCTCTGATACATAAATAATAGCCTTTTATATATGCCACACTTATTAGAAAGTACAACTTTTCCCTAGTCTGAACTTGCATACAGTCTAGAATATAAAATAGGCATTTGCAATAATTGGAAACCCAATTACTTTTCGCAAAATTTTTTTAGGGAAACCCAAAAGCCACTCCTATCATACAACATATGAAGACATCCTTTTTAGATACCAGTAAAGTATAAATTCTTTACAAATTATAGTGCACACACAAGTTGAAAGAACACCTTCTATAATGTATATCTAATATCATAAACATTTAGAGCTTAAAAATGTAAATTATGAAGTATATTCTTGATTACAAACTTAAGACCACTAATTCCACACTGAAACATAAATATCCAGGTATGCTCTGGAAAAAAGTTATTGTAAAAAGAGTTCACACTACAAGGAAAAGACCTTCTAGTGGAGGTTATAAATGAGGTTTTTAGTTTTATAAAAATGGCCAAAATTGTCCAAAAAAAATTTTCTACAACATCCATTTATGGTTATGGAGGTTTTGGCAGAGCTTTTAACGGAAATTCAACAAAAATAAAAAACCTGGGCAACTAGAGGTTATTACAGATGTTTTTTTCATCGGTGCGCTACTAAGGTTTCAATGCACCAGTGCATGTCATCTAGAGGGTGGCCCGATGTGGTCGAAGGTGCATGCATTGGGCCGTCAAGGTATAAAACCACACCAGGCGTAGTGTTAGTGATACAACACATGGGGTCATTCTAATTGGTCTTTGGATTTGTGCAGTGCCCATAGGTTGTCTAAAATCACTGGTATGTAGAATTATAGAAATGCATCGATGCGTCCTATCACGCAAAGACATCGAGATTTATAATTGGTTTGTTATTTTTGTAGTGCCCATACGTCGTAGAAATGCACCAGTGCATAGTCTCACATAAATGCATTGGTTCACAGTATCACACAAACGTACCAAGATTTTTAATTGGTTTTGGTATTTGTGTAGTCCCCATAGGTCATAGAAATGCATTGATGCAGTGCAGCATACAAAAGCATCGATGTACAGTAACTAACACACACTAGTGTTCATTTTTCATTTTTTAGAAACATCGACCTGTGTCAATGCAATTATTGTGATTTTTTAAAATTCATTATTTATTAAAAGTTGACACATCTTATAACAATATTCATATTAATTAATTCTTTATTAGTGCATTTGAATGTGATGTTTGGATTAATTCTGTATATCATACCATCAAATTTCACATCTCTTCATTATAATATTTAATCATCCATAAATTTAATCAATGGTGTTACATTTCACAGCGACAATGGAGAACACAATAGAATAAATTAAAACACACACACGGATATATATATATATATATATATATATATATATATATATATATATATATATATATATATATATATATATATATATATATATATATATATATATGTATATATATGTATATATATATATATATATATATATATATATATATATATATATATATATATATGTAAGACATTCTTTTTCATAGAAACTAGGACAGTTATTGGTATCCCTTTGTCTTTCAATTGGGACACTATGTCCATTACATTAAACAAAATGTTTGATTTCACAGACAAATATTTCAAAAAATACAATGCCTTGCTTAGATATCCAAACATAGTGATCATTATTCTTCGCTTGAACCATTTTCACTGCTAGAGCTACTTCCATGACTTGGGTTATTTTCAGGAATGTTTTGTTCACGCTGTTGATTGCCATCGACAAACATAAAAATAAAATGTAATGAGTGTATGTAAATTGGTGAGAATAATGAAAATTGCAATATTAAATAATATACATCAATGTAAATCGAAAAGAAATGACGTACCATAGAACCAATTGAATCATAAACTATGCACATTCTTTCAAATCCATGTACCATGCTATTCAAGATTTCATCTGTTGGCACAATTCCATACTTTGTTCCTGCAAGTTTTATACCCCATAACAAATCATATATTTAATATAAAATATTTTTTTGTTCTATTAATTATAATTTGAGGTAAGTAAAACAAGATTGATAAATGCTTACAAATTCCACAATTAATTTATGATATGCCAACATATACTCACAACCCATATTTAACCCAATTTCAATCAATTCGTCTGATGGTTCTTCTTTTTATGTTAGCACCTGTTTGAATACATTCAATTATAATTTTTTTTAAACAACAGAAAAAATACAAAAATGAAATCTAGTTAAGTTTTTATAAGGAAGTAGCAATTACTCACAAACCTAGATATAAATCCTTTTCTTCCTTGTCATCCTATGTTATGTGCTGAATGGGTTCCATTTTCTTTTCTTTTCTACAAGAAAATACTTGAAAATTAATATTTAATGTTAAATTGTTTATTTTTTGCACCTAATGATCGAAAAATTCAATGATTACATATTACATTTGAAGCATGTTGTTTTTGAGATGGCTCCTCCTGTGATGCGATTTTTTCCATTTCTTTGACCATCTCCTTGTACACCTTTTTGGACATTCCTACTAGCATATTTCTGATATCCTCTCATTCATCTTTCGATATTTTCATAGTATTCCTAAAAATGTAACATGACATAAACTATTTAATTTTTATATTGGTATATGAAAAGTAGATATAAATAGAACCAAAGTGATATTTATAAATAATTCTAGAGAAACATATAAAGGAATATTAATCTTTCATTCCTTCTTTGTTGTTGTTGTATGTTTTTTCTATTAACAGCCTGACATGTCTCATTAAACAATTCTCTGGAAAATCTTCCTATAGTTTAGATAAAATTTGGTTCTTCGAATTATTGGACTGATTTTTGTATTGTAAGTGGAAAGAACATCTATACATTTGTTCCACTAGATCCCTCAAATTTTTGTAAAAGATTTTCCCCCTTTCATTAACCTCCAACACCACTCCAGATGAGCTAAGGAGCAATTCATTTTCATTTGCATGTTCTATTTTTTTTTCTTTTATTAGAACAACATTCCTTTTCTTAGTTATTGGTCCGTGTAGAACATTAAACAGATGTGAATTAATAGATTGTTTGACACATGCTATCTAATAATTTTAAGTATATTATTAATGAAAATTAAAAAAAGAAACTAATATTGGATCGATAATATTTTTTCATTCACCTTATTCATCCTTTTACAAATTTTCCATCAAGTTTTTACACTCTTTTGGTCCTAGATCAGAAATAATCTTATCGAGCTTCGTCATTGTGTGGCTCTGCATGATACATAGTAAACAATACATAAGTTAAAGTTATATATAGTTAAAAAAATAATATTTTTTGTGAGGAAATTACAAAGAAATTTTTTTTTTCTTGATGTGTTATCATTATTTTTGTTACTTGATCTCTTGCCATGCATTTCTTTATAAATCTAAAACCTGCACCATATCATTCATTAATATATTTATAAATAAATTGTCAACTTTTTAGGTAAAAAAAATATCTCAAGAAACCAGTGCACCATTCATGGTGTATGCACCGATGTCGGTGCGTGGGGTCTTATAAATGAATTGCATAAACAATATAATAGGTCATACAATGCTCTATGTCAAAAATGAGCACCAGTGCGTTACATGTTAACCACCACAACGATTAACAGAGAGAAAATAATAAAAATCATGCAGTGTTAGTTTGTGTAGCATAAACGCCGCGCGCAAACAAGGGACCACCATACAATGCTCTCTGTCAACTAAGAGACCCGGTGTGATGCGTTATATGTTAAATGGTGCACCAATTAACACAATAAAACAAGTTTTTGGGAAACAACACATTCGCAGTGGGCCATAGTGAAATAGTGCACAGGTGCCCTATTTTACATATGCCGCACTGATTAAAAATAATGTTTTTTATTTATTTTTTATTATATAGTAATTTCATGGTGCGCATGGATAATACAGTGCACTGGTGTGCTAGGTTACGCAGGGCGCACAAAAAAAATAAATCATGCAATGGTCGACATGGATTGGGATTCGGCTATGCAAGTTATCCCGTGGGTTGGATGTCAATTTAAAATGAAAAGCCCTAATTATAAAATCATAGAAACAGGGAGAAGAAGGGGAAAAAACAAAAGGAATGAAGGGTTTAGGGTAAAAATGGATTTTTAATTTTGTTTTCTTTTTGGGTGAAAATGTGAAGCTGGGTTACACTTTTTGCCCTTTTTTGAGAAAAAATTTTCATTTTTCTCGGTTCTTCAACTTTCTACAAACTATAAAAAATTTTTTGTATAGAATTTCATTTTGCGATAAAAATAAAAGTTATGAGAAATTTTGTTAGCTTTCTATTACTTATTTTTTGAAATTTTTTTATGCAGATTTGATATGTCAACTTAGCGTTTTTTTGAGTGTGTGTTTCTTAACAATCAAAGGATTCATAAGAAGTCATGTTATGACGCAATGTTGTATTCATTGAAAATTTGTGTTTTTGAAAAAACAAAATGTGTTACAGCAATCTAGGCAGAGTCTACTTTGTTTTCATCATATTTACAAAGCCAATGGATGCATATCATAATTACTAGAATTTTTTGAACTAGTCCAATACGAAAACCTGCGTATTTTGGATATGTTTTGCATCGCAAGAAATTTCTTAACATATAAGCTATAAACTAAAATTCTAAAAGCTACCCATTAGAGACGACGGACCAATGTAATGCCCCATAATTTTTTCAATTTTTTTTACAATGTATTTTGGGAGATACAAAATTTTGATTTCACTGAATCAAAATGACCCTCAGAAATTGTTTGCACCCATTTTATTAGAAAAATAATTAAAATTATTAAACGTTTATGAAATTCCATAAAAGTTATATTTCCTGAAAGTAGATTTAATTCTGAAAATTCGTGTCTTGGTTCTGACAGTTAATTAACAACCTTTCATGGAGTTTAATCATTCCAAAGTTGCAGAACCGTATTCAGAACCTGGTTTTTGCGTAATTGATGACGCGTTAGTTCGGCGAAACTATGTTTTCCGCTTAAGACCCATTAAATCTAACGTCTTAATAGTTCGACTGAACTTTTGATGAAAAGTTCGTCCGAACTATTGTGTAGCTCTCCATCATCCGGAGAGTTTTGCGGATCCCCCTACTAAAACACATTTCGCGTCAATATAAATTGGCGCGAAATGATTCACAATTTTCGCACATTTCGCACACTTCTTCTCATTTTACAAAGATAGTGGTTTGGGTTCAAAAAAAATTCTTCAAAGTTTGGATTTAAGAGCATTTCTTGGTTGATTTTACAATTTTGGGTTTAAAGAATTTTTTTGGAGGACATTTCTTAGAGGCGGCGTGATTTTGGCAAAAATTGTAAAAAATTTCTTGGACGTACATTCAAAAGACATTTCTTGGAGGTATGTACATGTTTTGAGTTGAAGTAAATCTTTTGAGATTCGTTTCATTTTTATAAGACATTTTTCTCTCAAATTTTTTAAAGTAAATGTTTTGAATTGGAATATGTATTTTTTGCTAATAATTTACACTGAATTTTTTAAAATTAAATCTTTTGTGATATTTTTTGTAATTGAGTTATTGTCCAATTTTTTGACGGAAATTTTTTGAACTTCATACCCTATTATCATGGGAAATCGAAGAACTTGTGCGAGAAAATATGATCAAAAAAGAGACCCTGAGACACGTAGAGAAGAGACTAGACAATCTCGCAAAAGAAAGTTAGAAGCCCTCTCAAATATTGAAGAGGAAAATCAACCTCAAGCAGAAATTGAAGCAGATATGTAAATGTAAATATTATGATCTATTGATATATATTTAAAATTTTCCTAATGTAAAATGTGAAGCTTAATTTTTATTTGATGAACTAGTTTGAAAAATATTTTGTTTAATGTAAACAGACAGAGATATTCCTCAAAATAGTGAAGAAGAAAATCAACCTCAAGTAGAAATTGAAGCAGGTATGTAAATGTAAATATTATGATCTATTGATATATTTTTAAAATTTTCCCAATGGAAAATGTGAAGCTTAATTTTTATTTGATGAACTAGTTTGAAAAATATTTTGTTTAATGTAAACATACAGAGATACTCCTCAAAATATTGAAGAAGAAAATCAACCTCAAGCAGAAATTGAAGCGGGTATGTAAATGTATATATTATGATCTATTGATATATTTAAAATTTTCCTAATATTTATTGACATATTTATTAATTTAGTGATTTATTGAATATGTACTATTTTTTCGAATATGTACAGATGAAATCACTATCGATAATGAGATGTTAGAAAATGTTGACACTCACGCATATGGAGATAAAAAACCTGACCATGTTATACGATATCGTGTCGACCACATTTTTTAAAAGAATTTCTTAAATGAGCGAGTGACAATTCAGGCTCAAATGTTGAAAGGTCTCCTATCATCAAGGAAATTAAAAGAAGCGACGACACTATTGGGTATTCGAAAATCAACCAAAGATAAAAAAATGAAGGAAGAGGTGATAAGAAATATGAGTAGTGCTATAAAGTCAATTAAGAGATCTAGAGATAAAGATGTTTCAAATGTACGTAGAGGAACACAAATGGCAATGGTTTCACCAAGTACTCAAGAGAATCTTTTGATAACATCTATGGCACGAGCACTGGGAACCTCGCGAAAAACTCTGCACAAACATCGAAAATTTCGACTGCAAATAGATGTAAATGATGAACTCACTTGTTGGAGAGCTATTTGTAGGCAACCATACAAATATAGACTTGGAGAAAATGTTAAAAAAATAATATATGAATATTAGAAGAACAATTCGCGTGTTTCACCAACTACAAGACATGTGATGCGAAGAAGAATATCACGAAATCAGTATGAAGAACATGAAAAACATCTCTTGGAAACCACTCAGATAGAGTTATTCAACAAGTTCAAAGAAGAGAATCGTCAAATTCAAGTTTCACTCAGTGCTTTTGTTCAACAAAAACCATGGTATGTAAAACCTATCACCGTACGCGACACTTGTTGTTGTCATTATCATGTGGAATTTGAGTTATATTATGACACATTCCTTGATTTCGGTAGAAAATTATGGAAGGATTCACCTCCTCCTTCCACTATCCGTGAACTCATATCTCAAATTCTATGTGAAAGAGAAAGCGATGAACTATTTTACAAAAAGAAATGTGTTGGTGGTAAAAAATGTGATGATTGTGGAAATTTGACTAAATTTCAAAACAAATATCATATTGATATAAATGATCAATCATTGTCCAACATGAAAGTGAAATGGAAGAGATATGAATATATCGGTTCATCGATTGAAGGTGCAAATAGTGTTAAAAGAATCGAATTACGAGAAGACAAAATTTTTCTGATAGACTTTTTGAGAAAGTTTGAGGCATAAATTTACAAATACACCAAGCATTCCCATAGAGCTCGATGGCAAGACTTTCAATTCAAAAAATCTCGTGAATTTTTTCCACCAGGGACCATTTTGTCAGTGATTGATTTTGCAGAAAACTACACATTTGTTCCACAAAAAGAAATTTTGAGTGAATACTATCATTCTGACCAAGTCTCCATGCTCGTCCATATTCTATATAGACACGCTGAACAAAATGTCGATCATATAGAAAGCACGAGTGAAAATCGACATATCATTAAAGAATATCACTTTTATATCAGTGACGATCGTACACATGATACACGTTTTGTACAACATTGTTTTGGAAGAATTTATGATTCATTGAAAAATCGTGGAATAACATTCAATGAACATTGGATATGGTCAGACGGATGCGCAGGTCAATTCAAATATGCACGATCATTCTTTTGGTTGTGTTGTCTTCATAAGAAAACCTGCATTAAACATTGTTGGAATTTCTTCAAGACTGGCCATGGAAAAGGAGAACATGATGGTGCAGGAGCATGCATAAAATGAGTACTTCGAAGATATCAAATGAACCACTCTGCACACTGACTTGTGAACGCTGAAGAAGTTGTTCAATGGTGCATCGCTACTCTAAGCCATGAGAAAAACCCATCAAGAGAAGTGCAAAGGTACATTCAATTTAATTTATATTGGAAATCTAATTTTAAACATTGTACATTTATCATGCAATGATTATTTTTAATTGTATTTTGATATCATATTTACAAATTCTTTTTCTAATTTTCCATATAAAGGTTTTTCTGGCATATTGGAATTGAAGACGTAGATAGATCAATTGGAAATGACGTTGAAACAATAAAAGGGACTTGAAAATTGCATTCAATTCAAACAAAGTTGTCCAAAAATGTGCTTGCATTGGATAAAAGAAAATATTCTTTTTTTTGTGATGTTTGCATAGACAACACAAAATCCAATGACGTTTGTGAAAACAAAATGTATGTGAATGATTGGAAACATACAGAGCTAAATACAAAGGGCAAAATGTCTGTTGCAATGTTTGAAGAAATGCAATCAGAGGAAACTAGAATATCATTCGATGGTGATCGAGTTTCTGATCTTGTTAGAGAAGGTAACATTTGAATTACTTTCTAATGATTTAAAGATCTAGAAATAAATTTAAATATGCATAATTATATGTAAAATTTTTATTTTATTGTGCAGGAGATGTTTTTGCTGTAATTGCACCTATTGAAAATGATTAAAATGTGAAGTATTATTTGATGCGTTGCACTAAACGAAAAATGAAATTATTACAAGACTATAATGATCACGGATTTCAGTATGACAGAGGGTCTATTATACTGAAAGGTTATTTTTTCAGAAAAAATCATCAAAGTGGAGACTTTGTTTACTTTGAAGACTATGAACCTGATTCCATAAGTTGTCAATATAGTCACTTGGTGTGTGCAGCACACATAAAGTTGATAGAAGTTGAATCAAAGAAAAAATCGAAAATTAAGAAATGGAAAATGTCAAAATTCGATCATGAACGGATTATTGAAGATGGAATTCCATTATAATTTTTTTGAGTGAAGTGTCCAACAATTTATTATCTTTGGATTAAATATGTTTTATAACTTCCAATACTCAACTAAAAAATGAGCTGCTTATGTTATTTGTGGTTTTGACATGTTACAAATTGTTTGGGTACAAGCACGTGCTCTAGTATCAACTGAAAGTAGTTTTTCTATACATGTGCATTGATGAAAAATGTTATATGTATTGGATATATATATTCTAGAATGAAATTAATTGTTCTTGTATATTAATTTTTCTTGTATATGTTTTCCGACCGTATGGTACAAATTATTTCACTTTATTTTGTAAGGTCAGATTCGGTCCCCATATGGCCTAGCTTCCAAGGGACGAGATAACAAGTGGTTTTCCCCACTTGCCCGAATCACAGTGTTTAAGTACAATTTTACTATTTATGGCAGACATCTCACATGATGTCCTAGCCAAGGATAGATTCTCTTTGTTTCAAGTTTCCGGTAAAAGTTGTCACCGAATGACCTACTAGGATATTATAAATACTAGCTTTGTAAGATCATTTGGCATTCGGAAAAATTCGAAAGTCTTGGACTGTCAATCAATTTAAAGTATCATTCACCCTAGGGAGTGTAAAATATTCAATGTAGGTTGGTGACAATGCTCATTCCTAGATTGAAGCAGCTCCAATGACCAATTCTTTAATGAATTCCAATGCACTAGACCAAAGTTGGTGACCCACTTCGTTTTTCACCCAAGAAATTCCAAGGTACTCTTCATACCTTTGGCCCCCAAAGCTACAATGGAGTTATAGGAAGGTGAAGAAATATTTTTTCATTAATGGGAATTTGGTCACATCCCTTATCTCCCCTTATCAAAAAGTTCCTATCTACTAAATTATCTAGCGTGTACTCAAGATCACTATTTCGGAATTAGAATATCACAATATCATAAGTTCTCACAAAAATACTTGGAATTCCATCATGACACTCATCTGACAATGGGGAGCTCAAAACCTAGAAAGCTCCTCGTCCCCTTAATAATAATGTGTTTAATTTAGTCTTTTAGGTGAGGATTAAGTGTGAATCTTGTTTTCACATACAAAAATAATTAATCGTTTAATTCCATAAATTTTATTATTCACCAAAATACATGTCATATCCACTATTTTTCTCTCCTACAAATTCCCATTATTTAATTAAAATATATGATTTTATCTCACCCAACTATCACATGTTCCTAAATTTACTCCTAATTGTTCCCTATCCCCTAAATCTACTCCTAATTGTTCCCTATGCTTCTTTTCCCTTACTTATTTTTAGAAATTTATTTTCCTAGATCCATCATAACTATGGATCTATCAAGCACCAAGAGGGATCAAATATCTAGAGGTGCAAACCTCTTTTTTGAGTGCAAAACTTGAGCAAAGGTTTGCACCTCGAGAGATTTTATCCCTCTCGGCGCTTGATAGATCTGTAGTTAAGATGGATCTAAGTTGGCTTCAGTTGTGTGCAACCAAGGAAAAACTATCGATAATATAAGAAACATATGATTAATTTTATCAATAATATGTAAATACATCTAATATTAATATAACCATTTTAAATATGCTAAATATGTTTGAGATTTATCAAGTCATTTTAATTTTAAATTTTCTTAGTTACCTCAATTTGTTGAGATGATAAATATTGTAGAATAACTTTAATAATGGAAAATGATCAAATAAATTTTTTGAATGCAAAGTGACAATGTAATAATATTGAATGATAGAATGTGAATAATTAGAATGTAATCAATTACAAATAGCATTTATTGTGATCAATCTTAAACTATGTTCTTCTTATATTCTTATTGTCACCCTTATTAGTTTTGTCATCTTTCCATATCGATTATATTAAAAAGAAAATAAAAATCATAAATCATAAACCATTTAAATATTTAGCTCAAACTCTTGTAGTAAACACCATACCTTGTCTCTCTTTCTCTCCAATATTATTAGGTTTAATTATTATAACACAAAAATCGTTCTACATTGTCAATAATTTTTTGCGCTTACACTGAAATCAATGAACACTATTAATCCAATGACTTTACAAGTAATGTACCATCATACATGAAATTATATCAAATCAGAAATCAACATATACAATGAAATCAATGGGGATTGTCTTGTTACAAGTAACATTTTAATTTACCACATGTGCAAATGTAGGTTGAAACCATCAAAAACTTTAAGTTTTAAAACCATTTTGATTATATATTGTGCAACATTAAAACATTAAACATTTAAAGTTCATTAAGTATCACATGCAAAATGTATTGAAACCATCCAAAACATGAGTTTTAAAAACTTCACATGCCATGCCAATTATAATTCAACTATCCAACAAAAACATTTAACATTAAATATCACATGCCATATGTAGTTCAGATGACAACATTACTTCACATTCACATGCTAAAAGTACTAAAATCATCCAAAAATTAAATAAAACAAATTATATAATAAAAATGTAATAAAATATGTCCAAAAATTGTAAATCTCACTTGAGTATCAAACTGTATCAAGTTTAACAAATTTTAAAACCATCTAAATTTTAAAATCAAATCTACTATAAATCATGTCCATCAAATGGAGGATCTAGCGTCTGGGTCTCAGTCTGCGCCCTATCCTGTGAATAGGAAACCTACATACACAATGCACATGTACTTGAACATTAAAATTTGAAGTTTTAAAAATGAATGAGAATATATATATCTAGAACTTCATGTAAAAAACAAAATATAACAAAAACATAATGCAATACCTCGTAAGGTTCCCTCTCCATTTGATGAACAGGTTCTCCCATAGGAACATCTGCAGTGGTAAACTGTACAATATACATGTACAGTTAAATGTAAATATATATATATATATATATATATATATATATATATATATATATATAATTTATATAAATTAAAAACTTTCAAATGAAAATGCACGTGTACATATATAAAATTATTTTCAATAATATTAAAAAAAGGAACTAAAGACAACTTGTTCAAATGCTGTGGATGTTCCTATCTCCGTCGCTAGAGTCCCCGGATTAAAAAAATCTTCTATAGGAACCTAAATTCAAAAAAATTTAAATAACTCAAAATATAGATCTCTCTCTCTATATATCTCAATTTTTAATGGAACTTTTTGAGGTAGAATATATATATATATATATATATATATATAACTTTTAAACATAAATTTTGAACTTGTGAAAAATTGTCCATACTTGTGGCACATCTCCCAATGAAGTAGAAGGTATATCTCCTAAGGAAGAAGAAGGTACCACCATCCCAAAAACATCAGACGGAATCGGTACCTGTTAAAACATTTTATCAAATTATATATATACATACATGTACATGTGTGGCAACTATTATTTATTTTAGAGTCACTTAAAAAACACTAACATACATGTGCCAACATATCATGATGGTCGGACCCATCTGCATCGTTTGAGCCAGAGGTCCCGAACGTAATATTAACATTTTCATCACGCATCATGCCTGAGAACTGCAAATGGTGTTTTAACATATAATAATACATTTTTGTTAGATTAATGTACACATACAAATAAATGTATACATGTACATACACATGTATTTATTACAAATTGTACACATGTATATGTAAATATAATTTCAAACCCTAAGGTCACTAACACATACCGTTCCGATGCCCTCTTCCTCATGAAAAATTAGGTCTTGCAGACCATTGCGACAATTTATTTCATATGTTCGGAGATCTTCAACATTCATGTTGTAAGTCTCCTCATCTGTACGATAAACAAAATTGGCACGTGAATTTTCACGTGCTCTTTGTCGATTTAAGCAAAGATCGACTCCACTCAATCCGCTATGAACATTGTCAATCATAACATCTCTTGCTTCTCGAATTATTTGAGAAGTCGCATCCATCTCTGATCACAGGGTTTCGACTCGAAACGGTTGACTCACCAATGGCGGCTCAGGGCGAGGCAACTCCACATCTCGCTTAGCGCCCTTACGTTGATATAATTGACCTCTCCCAAGGAAAAAAATTTTTGAAGGAAGGTCATTGTAGTCGGGTTTCATACCCCAAAAAAATTCTGCATAAATCATCTGTGCAAAATAAACAGGAACCTCATCGTTCCATGGAAGCCTTCCAAAGGCCGCAAGATGTCGATCATACAAATAAGCAGCTTTTTCTGGGTGCTTGAAATACTACACCTTCAACATTTTTCTTTTTGGCCCTTCCTTATAATTAAACATTGAATTGGCCTCTGCTCTTGTAACTCTTTGTTTTATGTCCTTCCATTTATCGAGACCTATCACTGTTTCTTTTCTCTTTCTCATCAGTTCTACAAATGAATCAGTCGTTGGCCCCAAATTTTTGTACACATTTACCATTTCACCCAATGAATGTGTTACTATTTCAAGGCTTTGTCTACTCTCAGCAGGTAGAGACAAAGCCTCGAGATCTCTTTGCAATTTTGCATGAAGGCTTTGACACCTTTGTAAGGTGCATTCCGCCATGTTCGTTTCCCATGGTATATCAGTAATCTCAGCCGGATAAGTTGTGTTGGGTTGACAGCCTTCTTCTTGAATGTAGCGCGCTGCCCTGCGTCTATTTTGACCACTGGCTCGAACATTTTCAGCCTCTACATCAATATATATATAATTTCGTATATTAGAAAAAACACGTGTAAAAAAAGTTGTACAAATTTAATGAAAAAATATTGAAATTGATGGCAACCTTGATGTTGTTGGTTAACATCATCTCCAACATGACCTTGCTGAGAACCAACCCCAGAATGACACTGCTGAGAACCAGACCCACTGTGACCCTGTTGAGAACCAGCAGCCATTGATTGGCCTTCGAGGGAATAAATATCACCCCCTTCCCGCAACCTGCTACCACTCATACCTTGACTGGTTGAACCTTGGCCACGATCCATGGATGGAGTAGAAACCCTTCTCCTCTTTCCTCCTAAAAATTAAAATATGAAACTTATTAACAACTAATTTCACTCACAAAGTTAATAAAAAAATCAATTCCATATGTACACACATGTATGGAGATTTAATATTATATTTAAACACTGTGAACATCCTCTGATCCCTGAACCTCCATATGGGATTCAGCTGATCTTCGTCTTTCATCCTCCATGATATATATCTATTGGTAGACATTCACAAAATAGATTTCAAAAAATCAATTTGTAATTTAGTGTACACAAATTATGTAGAACACAACTTTCAAAGAAATAATTGATCATGTCTGAAACTAAATTTAATCGAAAAATATATTATAAAAATGATAAGTTCACCAAATTGCGCTTTACATGGTGGGAGCACACTTTGTATAAAATTTACTACGTATAGACTGTAGTTTGTGGAAGAAATGACACGTGTACATAGTTTACCTTAAAGTTGTTGTGTTTTACGGATATTAAAATGAAGAACTTCTATTTAGATCCATTCCAGAGATTGATTGTAGGGGCATTTACTAGATATGTCACCTTTCATAAAAGATGAGATCCAGAGGCTAGCTGGCCCTTTACAGACTCTGCCTATAGAACTTGTAGAAGTAAACACTAGAGGAATTAACAATATCAAAGAACGTTTTCATGCTCATACATGGGAATGTGTCTCTTTCCCTAGGCAAAAAAATAGTTCAAGGTAGTTAATCTTCATAGTCATGTCATCAAGCAAGTCAATGTGATCATCCCCAACTTAATTTTTATGAAATTAGGCTTGGAATCCTCTACAACCTGGTGGATAGAGTTGAATGGGAACTAGGTTGAAAGGCCTTTACAAAATACATGCTAGTGAATAACACTTACTAGGTTATGCCAACAAATAAAGTAGGAGAAATGTTTTCTCCTCGAGGTTGTCCAATTGGGTGTGTAATACCAACTTCACACATTTCCTCACAGGTTTCTCTCTTAGGTTACAAATGTCTTCCACCTTATTAGTTATATATTTTTCAATTTCCGGAGGATTCCTTGATTTTTTTCTCCTACCATCTCCCTCTCTCACTCCCCAAATTATTGTCATCAAACATGCCCCATTGAGGATCTAGAGCAATGTTTGCACCATACCTAGAACTTTCATTGCTGCTAATTGAAATTGGAGTCATGTATACTAGATTGCTTGCTTAAGTGGCTCTTACTTGGAAAATATCCTAAGATGAGTTTGACATGATGGTCATAAGAGGTTGGAAGCTACTTAGTGTAATTTTCCTTAAATCTTCAAAAAAACAGAGCAAAAATGTCATTTTCGATCATTTTTTATTAGCTTCTGCATACAGCAAATGTTATCACAATTGCAACAAAATCATGTTCCATGAGCATGAATTATGAATGTCACAATCCAAATGGCAAGGAAATTTGCATTCATTTAGGCAAAAGAAGGCTATGACATTAAGGTCCATGCTAGAAAAAATTAGGCAAATAAAGTTGCTAAGCCTTGATACTTACCATGTGTTTCAAAGCCATAATGAAGGTTGGCTTTGAGAGTGTCCTCTCGAAGCCCTGTCTTGAGATGAAATTTAATTCAATGTCTCTTAGAGTTGCAAGGTGGAATTGATAGAACTATTTGATTTCTTTACCATAAATGGATATCTCCTTTCATCTATACCTTTCTCTACCATCTTATTTCCAAGTGAAATGGGAATTTTCACATTTTGAATGCCATTACCATGTAATTTGGTAGCCTGCTAGCTAGACCTATCATAAGTAATGTTTTTATACCAACATATTTCTCTTTCTCAACTCAGTGACCACGAATCTCTTCTCACACCTTTCAAGAATCACTAGAAGAGGTTGATAAAGAATATAGGAAGGAATTTTGTACATGAGCTCTATTATTTGACTTGAGAGTCAGTTGTTTGAAGAGGCATGTTTTGTCGACTTGTGTTTGGCTGATGGTTTTGTACACCAATATGTAAGAGTAAATGGAGATATTCACATGATGTGAATTTTTTTTCTTTGAAGGAGAAAAATGATATGTCAGCGAGCTATGTTTCTTGCATGATGTGTTTTCAGTTTGATGGTTTTTGTTTGTGATAAGACGTCAGAAGATTTTGGGAAGGTCCGCTCTTGATCGAGAGCCTCATGATTACAAACTAATCATGAGAATCAAATTGGAGTGCATCCTTATTTTGAAAACAAATAGGATTCTAAGCTACCTAGGACTCAAACCATCATTTTTAAATTTGAAATATCATGGTATGTTGTTTCAATCCCTGAATCCACAACCCTAACATAAATTGTTTTATTCTTTTTTTGCAGGATTTATTTGGTTATATTAAAATTCAGTTGAATTTAAAATTCTTGGCTTAGTGGCATGAACCAAACATATTGTACATATTAAATGAGGAATTTGGCTCGGCCAATCATTTCTAAATCACCCATATCACCAAGAAAACATGTTTTAAAAGAACATACTTTGGTATGGGAAAGAAATTAGGTTTCAAATATTATAATATTGTATAATATTATAAGATTGGATAATTATATTATTTGTCATATTATATTTTGATGCTTATAGAGTGAAAAAACTGAAAGAATCAACTTGTAGGGTCATTTTAATGGTGGGTGGAGAATTGGGGTCTAAAACCTTTTGGAGTCATTTTGAGGTATTAAATGACATTTCTGGGGGTCAAATGATTATCCCTTGTGCCGAAATCTTGACCATTATTCTACACTTAAAGACATATCCAATGGTGCAAGAAAAACATCAAAGGAAGTTCATTCAAAATTTATGCCTTTAGTAAGTTGACCTATCATGTTGACCAGGTCATGGTACGAGAGAATGACATTTTAGCTCCATTACTCATGCATGGCAAGATATCTACATGTGGAATTTTAACAAGACTCTAAAAGGTCTAAAATCACAAACCTCGTTAATGGTTGACAGAGTCAAATCTTACACCTAATTGTCTATCACGCGATGTTAAATACTAGGCCACTAGGAGGAATAAGAGTTCCATTTTGTGTTATTGTATTTTGTTCCATAGTTGAAAATACAACTAGGAGTGTGAAGTTAGAGAGAAAAATGTATGAAGTTAAGTTTTTATAGCAACCTTACACGCTAAAATTCAGTAGCTAACTTTAGAGCATGTTTACATTTTAGTGTTGTTTTTCTCCCATAAGGATTTCCTAGGGAAAAAGGAGTCTAGAGCATCATTACTTTTTAGGGTTGCTTGTCTCCCATAAGGATTCATAGGAAAATAATTTTATTGATTGTCTAGAAATATATGTATGTGTTTGTTTCATTATGTTCTCTATTTCTTACGTTGTGTTTCATTATGTTTTATATTTCTTACATTTCCGCCCTCCTATTTTTCTTTCCAATCAAGGTTTATAAAATAACATGAGAAGCAACATGACACTTGGAACAATCATTTTCATTATCTATATGGAAGGCAAGAAGGATTATATACCCTTAAGCTTAAACTTATGTAGTTTGTCAATTTTTATCACATATTTTTTGGTAAGGGTAAATGTTTTTTATCTATAGTACAAGTCACGAGTTCCCCAATTTTACCTTATATGTAAAGCATGATTCTTGGATTACTACAATTTGTACTTGGTTTTTTATTGTGATGATGCCCTATCTCAATCTAGACATAAGTGATGATGGTCTTCTTCAAATCAACTCATGTATCCTCATTAAATTTATACAAAAATTTCAAATTCATATTTTCTTTCATAAAATTCTAGGAATATTAGAAGAATCAGTAAAAAGTGAGATAACCATCTCAATATGCCCCCGATAAATCATTTTATAAAATATAAATTTGTAAAATCCCCTTCGGGAATAATGGCCGTTATTAATTAATTAAAAAACATAATATATAATAAAAAATTGACAAATAAAATTTTTGATGACAATGTGCTATGAAAGTAAAGGTTTAAAGGAAAACATGTACAAGGCATAGTTGAGTACAAGGCATAGTTGAGCCAAATTATTATCTATTTATTGAACTAGAAATGACATATAATTATTACAAATGTTTAATTTACATTCAAATGCTTCTTTGATTTATCTCCTATAGCTTAATGTAATGCTAGATATATAATTTAAGTTGAAGGCCCATGAGATAAATATGACTTCTATGTGACATTTGTATTGAATCATCTATTTGTTGTGTTATATGAACATAATTGGTACGCATATCTAATTTACATTACTAATATGTCATGCTTCTTTAATTTATCTTTTATAGATGACCGGAGCATCCATTTTTAATCTATCCCTTTTGACTTCGGATATGTGGGCAATATTCATCTGCATATTTTTCTATCATAAAGCAGTGAGTAAAATTGTATTCCATTTGTGTCAATGTTAAGGTTAAGCACATGGATTAAAGTTTTATATATTAGATGAGGAGGTTATGTATTACATATGGTCTTGAATGAGCTTTTGGACTCTTTAGATATATATCTAAAGAGTCCAAATGCTCATTCAAGACCATATGTAATCCTCATCTAACTTAGCTAGGGATTTGCAATACTATATTTGAGTTGACTAGCTCCATTTCAAGATATTATGGTTATCCAAGAGGGGATATAAAAAATGGAAAGAAGGATTTTGTTGTAGGTTATCCAAGTCGGACATAGAACCAGTGGAGAAACCTAAGGAAAACCTATGTTTCCAGGTCGAACCTTTGTAGAGGTTCCAGTACCTGAGACTAAAATCCAGTTTGGGGCTGTTAAATTCTAACTGTACTGGTAATTGTGCTAGGGGGGAGAAATAGGATGTAATTTCCTCTTCTCACGGTTGGGAGTCTTTTTTTTCATGTGGATTCAACCAAACATATTGTACATATTAAATGAGGACATAATTATTACACAGGTTTAATTTACATTCAAATGCTTCTTTGATTTATCTCCTATAGCTTAATGTATTATGCTAGATATATAATTTAAGTTGAAGGCCCATGAGATAAATATGACTTATATGTGACATTTGTATTGAATCATCTATTTGTTGTGTTATATGAACACAATTGGTACGCATATCTAATTTACATTACTTTAATATGTCATGCTTCTTTAATTTATCTTTTATAGATGAACGGAGCATCCCTTTTTAATCTATCCCGTTTGACTTCAGATATGTGGGCAATATTCATCTGCATATTTTTCTATCATAAAGAAGTGAATAAAATTGTATTCCATTTGTGTCAATGTTAAGGTTAAGCACATGGATTAAACTTTTATATATTAGATGAGGAGGCTATGTATTACATGTGGTCTTGAATGAGCTTTTGGAATCTTTATATTTATATCTAAAGAGTCCAAATGCTCATTCAATACCATATGTAATCCTCATCTAACTTAGAAAGGGATTTACAATACTATATTTGAGTTGGCTAGCTCCATTTCAAGATATTATGGTTATCCAAGAGGGGATATAAAAAATGAAAAGAAGTATATTGAACTGTAGGTTATCCACGTTGGACATAGAACCAGTGGAGAAACCTAAGGAAAAACTATGTTTCCACGTCGAACCTTTGTAGAGGTTCCAGTACCTGAGAGTAAAATCCAGTTTGGGGTTGTTAAATCTAGTATGTTCTATATTTCTTACATTTCTGCCCTCCTATTTTTCTTTCCAATCAAGGTTTATAAAATAACATGAGAAGCAACATGAGATTTGGAACAATCATTTTCATTATCTATATGGAAGGCAAGAAGGATTATATCCCCTTAAGCTTAAGCTTATGTAGTTTGTCAATTTTTATCATATATTTTTTGGTAAGGTAAATGTTATTTTATCTATAGTACAAGTCATGAGTTCCCCAATTTTACCTCATGTAAAGCATGATTCTAGGATTACTACAATTTGTACTTGGTTTTTTATTGTGATGATGCCCCGTCTCAATAACTTGGCCATCTCTTGATGGGTAGTTAAATCTTTATAACAATACTTAATTAAAATTTATATCTATTTGTATTATGTGAAATTATGCAAAAAATGGTATACTACTTTTCATAAAATTGGGTTGAGTTTATCATATATTTCAATGAAAGTTGATTAAATATGTTTTCTTTAAAAGGATATAACAATTTTGGTAAGGTATGAATTTGCAATTTTGTGTGGCTCTCTATCAACCTTCACTTTATCATTTCTAGAAAAAATCCACTTGCTCATTTGTATACCCACTTTCTATTCAAATGCATGAGTTTTGAACTCTCAGTAACTATGTTTTTCCATGCAGGAAAATTATGTCACATTTTATACCAACTCTAAATATTATTTTGAAGTTCGAATTACTATTATTCTTTTATATAATTTAACATTAGATATAAGTTTAAATTGAAAGCTACTTGGATGAAATATAGCTTAGATATTTGTCACTCCACCATAATCAGAGAAACCCAAGTTCAACTTAACTCAATTGTTGGCTAGAATGAATCTCCTTTCTCCTTCACTTTTACTTATGTGGGAGATATGTAATATCCCATATTTTTAGTTCATTATGTTTTAGATTTTAAATTTTTGTAGGAATGAAAATTTACTATGTTCGACCAAAGAAACAATTATAATGTTTTAAGGATTATTTTATTTGAATAATATTAAGAAAATTTGAATACTAATCTGGAAAATACGGAGTTATAGAGATGCTAAATTCCAATCGATGTGAATAGGATGGAATTTTGACACTTTCCAAAAATCTCCTAGGAAAAACCCTTATGGAGTAAGAAATTATTAAATTTAATTTAGATTGGAGAAATATATCAAAGAAAACCCCAGTGAGGAGGAAATTGCACTAGGAAGGGGTAGAAAAAGCAACATTGTGGAAAAAACAAGCTTTAACGAAGGAAAACTATACTTTTGTGAAAAAAAAGCCTAGGGTAAGGGGATCATCAACCTAGAATAACAGAACGTTGTTATAGAAATAATCCTTGGGGAAAGTAGGCATAAAAGTGCCTTCACCAGAATAAGAAGAGGTTGTTAGTTCTAGGGGTGGAGGTCTCTGCTCCGGGGAGAGATGGGAGGAAAAAGCTCGTGGATTGGAGGAAATTTTTTCTTTCCTAGTTAGTATGATTCTTTCATAGAATTCCAGTATTTATTCTTTGTGTGTTATATTGATGATGAATTGGTACTGTGAATTTATTAGCTACAAGTAGTGTGTTTGAATAGAAATGAACTGTCATGAAATTATGATGAATTTATGTAGATTAATAGGTGGGTACAGAATGTATGTTAGCTTGGTTGAGAATATGTTATGATTTTACCCTTAGTGGGTATTACTTGCTACTTATAACTATTTTTATTTTTCATGATGATTAGTAGTATCCAGGTTATGCCAAAACATAAACACATGATAGGGTTATCATAGTAGGTATACCTTGTTGGGACATAGTTGTCCAAGCATACATAAGACATGAGTATGTGATTTTATTACAGTAAGTTAATTATGAAGATAATATGCTATCCTCACATGGATTTTTTTACCAAGTTATCAAATTAAATTCGAGGTGTAAACTGATGTAAGTGGTGGTGCGATGGAGGTAAGCATGTGAGTAGAGTTTTACTTATGTTGAGTCTTATTATCCTAGTATGGTAGCTCTCTGTCCCAATTCCACCAGGAGACACTAAGATCAGAGGCTTCATGTCCTTGCAAAGAGAACAAGTTAGAAGAAAAAGGACTATAGGAAAAAAGTAGTATAGTGTCATACGAAAATAGTACATGCATGCAATGAGTTACCAGGAACGACACTGACTAATAAAAGTAAGTTTAGAAAATGCAGGACAAATCTTGCAACAGAGGCTATCTAAAAGGCTGAGGAGTTGATGTAGGATTTCCGAGTTGAACCCAGTGACAATGTAAATGAGGAAATTGATACACTAGGCCACTGTATAATTTTTATAGAAATAAATAATGTAGAGAAATAAGAAGCAACTAATCTATCCATTTTACATCATTTCTCTGCAAGAAAATTTCCTATTAATCTTGAAAACTGAGACCAACTTATACCAGTTTTCTGTAAACACATATTCTATGAAAATTGACAACTGGGACAACTTTTAGTGTCCAATAAATATCAAATGACTATATGAAAATACAAAGCAATGAGTTTGGGTTGTACACAATTCATCGCATAGTGACTCTGTTGGCAGAAAATCCTACTAATAAAAATCGAAGCATCTTACGCATAGATAGACACATAACATGTATATCATCCCATTGAAAAACACCACTGAAATTCAGATGGATCCACAATATATCGATACAATTCCAGAGTTGTTAGATGCATATTAATTATATACGATAACGGTTACAATACAACTAAGATCAGAGAGGTATAATTTTTTTTACATGTATATATAAATATATTAAAATTCAGTTACATATAGAATTTCATTCCCCTGTCAGTAAACACGGTTTTATCCAGTCCCAAAATTAAGGGAATAGTGGAGTTACCACAAAATTTTAAAGTATGAAAGCTGAAAGATCATATCGAAACCACTAGAACGGGCCAAAATAGAGGTCGTGTCCATGGGGAAAGAAGATTTTCCCATCTCTCCAGGAAAAACAAGAAGGCAAGAAGTATCTTAAAGCCAGAGGACCAACCTTACCCGCGCGGACGGCAGGAGCAACAGGGCGGCGACAGCAGCACCAGGGCGTCGGCAGCAGCGACAGTGTGAACACAATACACCGCAATAACAACGCGCAAACAATGAAACAGTAAACCATAAACTTTCACGCACGATTTATTTATAGAAAATAGTTTGGCCGAACTATTTTAAAAGTAAAAGTTTGGCCGAACTCATAGTTCGGCCAAACTTCTTTAGTAGTTCGGCGGAACTTTAATTGCCAGTTTTCCAAACTCTGGCAAAAATTCTGTTTGCCGGCGCCGTCAGTGTGCCGTCATTGTAAACGGAATCTAGAGTTCGACTGAACTTTATAGGAAAGTTCGGCTGAACTTTGTAATAGTTCGGCCGAACTTGTAAAAAATTTTGGCCGAACTATTGTTGGAAAAAAATTTCAGGCCCCGATTCTCATAAAAGTGTAACCCAGCTTCAAGTTTCCGCCCTTTTGGAAATGAAAAAAAAATTGAAATTTTTTTCTTACTTCGTAAAAAAACTACAGAAAAAGTAAAAAAAATAATCAAATTTAATCACGAGATCATTTGAAATTCTATGCTATAGGGTATGAATCACCAGAGGTTTGGAATCTTGATTGTTTCAATACTTCTATTTGAACATATTTCACTTCTCCACAGTGCTCTTGTGTTCTCTTTCTCCAGGTATCTCTCATGGAAATCTCTGGCTGAATTTTTTTGCAAAAATAGTGAAATATTGAAAAAAATTTAGTATTTAAAGAATTTTTTATGAAATTAGATTTTTGAAAATGTTTTGCCGCCCATTTTTCAATTTACCACTTTTTTTTTCACTTAAAGAAAATAGAGTTGCACTTTTTTTATTTGCAGTTATTCATCACCGATGTGTGACTTAATAGCACTACGCTGGTGTGTCCATTAGTAACATGGAACCGGTGTGCAGTAACTAAAACACACTGGTGTGGTTATATGTATAGTAGCACTAATTTACGGTTAAGGCACCGATATTACTTTTAGGTGTGTACACCAAAATTTAGTGAACTCCAACCATAGAAATTGAGAATTATAATTTTTTTTATTCTTGATGGAAATATGCAATTAGAATTAGAATTTTGTTTATTATTGAGAATTAGAATTAGAATTAGAATTGATGATTAGAATTGGATAAATTCTTAATGGAAATAACTATTCTTCCAATGCATTTTGTTTATTGCAGGAGGTCCCCATTGATTATGTGGAGAGAATGCAATGTGGGGCGTGTGAAGATTTAATAATACAGTGCCCAAGTGGGCAATTGTGGAATGTGAACCTATGCTATGCTAAGACATGTGCAATTTTCACAAATTGTTGGGAAATGTTTGTTTCTAAGCAGTTTATTGAAGTTGGGGATATTTTAGTTTTTAGACATGTTGGAAATGTACATTTTGCTGTGAAAAAATTTGGGCCATTTCCTTTCAAAACTACACCTCTTCTTCTTTTAGAAAAATAAACTTGAACCTTTCCACACCCTGCAACAAGAAAAGGTGCCAACGGGAGCCTCAGACATGCATATCTACTTCTGACATGCACATCTATTTCTTTTATTCGGGTCTCGGAGGAATTGATTATGGCCAGTCTACTTTGCTAAGGAATCTGCCTGAATTTTCTTTGGTTCTACCAAAGGGTGAAGTTACAAATAGATACAGGATTGTAAGCTCCCTCAACCACTCATTAAATTGCAGAATACGGATACAACTCCTTATAAATGCCTATCATTTTCATAAAATGCCTCGAAACATAGAATGAAGTGTTTTCTTTTTTGAAAGTTGTCTGTTGTTATGGTGAAATAAATTATTGTTTCTATTGTGTGCTAATATGGTGAAGAAATGGAACAGTGCATAGCTAAATGGTGAAGTATATGACAACAGTCTTCAATCATGTTCTCAAAATATATGGGTTCTCTGTTAAATGCATCGCTACAAGATTCGGTCATATCGCTGCTAGAAAAAATACAACTGAAATACTAATACGACAGGTTCGGTACTTTCTACTGTCCCTTGAACCCATAAACCCCAAAAAAAATCTCAAAAGCCTTTTAATAAAATGCAAAATAGTCCATTTTTTTTTCTGTATTACATTCTTGACACTCGAATTCTTCTAAAATCTGTTCATGGAATTAGCATCCATAAGAGGCAATGCAATGGTAATATACTCGAATTCTTCTAAAATATGTTCAATGGAATTAGTACATGTGTTATTTCATCAATATTTATTTTTTAATATGGGTTGTTATAAAGAAGAGGAATTAATTACCTTATACCTTATAAGACTCTTTTTTTCGAAACATTATAATATGTATTTTGAATTAATGTTAAAATTAATATTTCAGTGGATAATTTACAATTATGTTGATCTCAATAAAAATGGTGTACCATATAAAGTTTTTTTTTTTTTTTTGTATGTAAGATCATAATAGAATAATGATAATTCTAAAGTACATGAATTTATTTGCATTATTTTCTAAACTTTATTATGTTACAAAAAATAATATTATTCTAGATTTATTATTTTACAATTATTTAGAATTTTACAAATTTACAAATTTACAAATTTTAATAAAATCATTTCACATTAATACAATTAAAATTTACAAATATTTTGCATACAATTACAATTAAAATTAAAATTACAATTACAATTACAATTACAATTACAATTTTACAATTTCACATACAATTACAATTAAAATTAGAATTAGAATTTTAGAATTTTACATAGAATTACAATTACAATCATTTCACAGTAATACAATTAAAAGTTTACAAATATTTTACAATTACAAGTTGTGTGTTACAATTAAAATTTTATAATTTTATATACAATTACAATTACAATTTTAGAATTTTACATAAAATTTACAATTACAATTACAATTTTACACATATACCATTACAAATGCAATTTTAGAATTTCACAAAGAATTACAATTTTAGAATTTTCCATACAATTAGAAACAGAATTGCAATTTTACAATTTTACATGTATACAATTACAATTAAAATGACAATTACAATCATTTCACAATAAATTAAATATTACAACTAAAATTAAAATTTTACAAATATTTTACATACAGTTACAATTAAAATTACAATTACAAATATAATTACAATTTTATAATTTTACATACAATTAGAATTATAATTACAGTTTTACAATTTCTCATATAAACAATTACAATTAAAATTATGATTACAATCATTTCACAATAAATTAAATATTACAATTACAATTAAAATTTTACAAATATTTTACATACAATTATACTTAAAATTACAATTACAAATACAAACACAATTTTATAATTTTACATACCATTAAAATTAAGATTTCAATTACAATTATGACATAATATTTAATAAATATCATGGTAATTTAATATTAAATTAATTAATAAACATCATGACGATGATAATCATTGTACATACATCATATTCGACTAAAAAATAGATTCAAATTCACTAACATCATCGTGATCATGACCATATAAGAAACACAATTAACATTGTATAACATCATCACAACACAAACATAAAATATACATCCCATGTGAAATAATTGCTATCAGATACACATCTATTTGCAAGTTGCACATTAAATGAACATATCTAACATGACCTAACAATATACACATCATGATGATCACCAACATGTAATTTAAGTACAGTTGCAACATGAACATAAAATACATGGACCATATATATATATAACTAAATAATTTCAAAAATATACAATTGTAATATAAATTTTATGGATCAGCTGGTGGTACATCATGAATAGCAGTAGTAATCGAGGCCTTCTTAGTAAATGGTGCAGCCTCGACAAGCTCAAATACATGTTGATCATCATGTGCTTGTTGATCTAGATCAACTGTCAGCTGGTCATCATGATGACTCGACATGGTCGATGGTCTAGCCTGCTTATGATCATGAGTACTTCTGGATGTTGCAGGCTGTCGACTAGATGTGGCTGATGTTCCAACCTAATCTCCATGATGACTGTTGCTCGATGCTAGTGGACGTTGATCATCTGGCGCGGTGCGAGGCGAACGGTCATCAGATGATGCATCATTTCTCATGGACTGTCGATCACATGCTGCGTCTCGACCATACCTATAACGTGAAACGGTCCTCCTCAGTCGTGTAACTAAGGTCGTAGCTCCTACGACATGCTGCATCAAGCTATACATGTCACGCGTCATGCCTCTCCACATATGTAACAACCTACCATAGGCCTGTATGTCTCTCATAGTAGTAGGCCTAATGCTTGCCTCAACAATCAATGCAGTGAGTTGGTCGCCCAACTCCATCCTTTATCTGCTATCAAGCCTATTGCGCCTAGAAAAATGTGGTACCAGTGCACCAGCAAGAGCAGGTCTCTCTGCACCGGCCCGATGCTAATGATCCTCGACATCTAGCATACCCTAATCATCATCAGGATCCACACCTAGATCATGTGGTGGTGCTGGCATGTCCTCTCCATCAAAAGACAGAATGCTTGCAAAATATATACAAGTACACAACAATTTTTAGACAATTTCATTACACCATTTAATAAAAATAAGTTAAAGAACATGTTAGAATAAATTTAAATAAAATAGTAATATTACCTCTATCATATGGTGGCTCATCATCTATGAAGAGGATGTTGGCACACCCTCGCCAATCCAAACAAGCATAAGGAAAGGGGATAATAATGAAGGTACACTCATCAACACTAGCTAGAAACTCCAGTGCATCATGTGATATCCTCGCTGGAAAGATAGTCTTGCCTCTCTTGGGCATCATCTACCCCCACATGTGCATATGTGCCTCGAAAATCGACCTATGAGACTGCCGAAAATAAGTAGGCGTTCTATGTGGAAACCTCTCAAAAAAAAAACTAAAAAGATCTGAAGAAAAAGGAATTTGACCCTCCCTTATGCATGAGCATGACATCTATCTAAGGTTGTACAAAACTGCTGCAAAAAAATGGTATACCAGTTGACAAGTCATGGCTCCTATACTAAAGAATCAACATAATATAGAACTCAGCAAATAATATGTTGTCCATCACTGGTGTTGTGTGAAATGGTCAAAATCAGAAATGAGAGGAACTTCACCTCCTCAATATCAAATTCACAATATGTAACTGACCTCGAGAGACCTGAAAATATGAAGGAGATAGTATATCTCGGAGTACACCAACTGACTCCCTACTGCATAACCAACTGGAAACTTTTGGAACGAGAGAAAATCCACCCCTCTCCTCGATAGCCCTATAGCTAAATATATGTCCTCCTCAGTGGGTGCGTATGACTGGTTAGGACCAACTTGGAAATGCTATAGGTGGGCATTCCACCTACAGATAATATGTCTCAAAAACATACCATGACCCTTTAGGGAAGTAACCTCCTCATAGAACTTGAGGAGGCCTACCTACCATAGGAGCCCCTGGGTGGCTGCTATAATAGGGCGAGGGTACGCATCTCTCTGCCTCTCTCCTTTCACGTCTCTAAATGATTCACATATTAAATACAATTTTTTATTAAATGAGACATGTATTTAGGAATATACATATATAATTATTTTATGGAAAAAGAAACATCCAGTGTGCCAAAAAAAATAGGCATGCATCGGTACCAGTGCGTCCTTTATTTCGGGCACCAGTGGCGGTGCACCAAAAAATATTCAGCGCATCTGCCACGGTGCACTTGAAAATTTTCAGTGCATCGTTGAATATGGATGGTGTTGGGAGTGTGGTGCACTGACTAAAATCTACACCCCAGGGCATACAGTTCGATCAGTGCACCGACCTCCTGAAATCATTACATAGTCAATGGTGCGATATTTTACGAGGTCGCACCGTTGACCCTATCGAAATGAGGAATGTGTGTACTAATAAAAATACTTGCCCCGGGGTGGATATTTAAGTCAGTGCACCGCATTGCCACTATTCCACACGGTCAATGATGTGGCCGGGTAACCGAACACACCGCACTTTTTTTCAAATCTTAAAATAACACAGTGCGCCTTCAGTACAGCCCTAGAACCGGTGCATATACCATTTGCACTAGTTGCGGTGCGGCCTATAAATTTAAAAGAAGCGCTGGTGCAAGATGAATGGCTCGCGCGCACTGCATGACAAATATTTTATTTTATTTTAAGTGCTAATTTTAAGGTAATTTGAAATTATAATGTGCTAAAAGGCTTAATTATGGAAAAAAAAGAAAAATGCATGTACATTTGGCCGTCGAGGAGGCATATTGACTATATAATTTGCAAAAGAAAATTTTCCCACCGTTTTTCAAAATTCAAGATTGATATCGGTGGGAAATGAATAGAATCAATGTGTTCAGTGGGTGCAATGGGAGCACTTATGTCAGGGCGGCTCAAACAAGGATAAATTGCACCAGTCCTTGAGGGCTCTCGAGCACTAAGAAAAGTGAAAAATGTGGTTTTTTGTCCCTATTTTTTTTTTTAATTTAACCCTGTTCTGGTGTGCAGGGTTTTATAGGTGCACTGGTGCAGTTGCTTAAGACCGCACTAGGTGGTTTTTGTTTTGGCGCGGGGTTTTATGATGCACCAGTGCAAAATATTTGTAAATCACTAGTTTTCTATAGTAATAAGACACACCGGGCAAGTGTGTAAGGCACGCACAGTGTCTGGTGTGCCAATGTTTTGTGCGCACCAGTGCTTTCCCTTGTTGAACGCATCAGTGCAGCTCATAATGACAAGCACACAGAACGAAAAACATCCACAAAAACCTCCACCCACCAAACTCCTCTAGTAACCTCCGATAGAAATAGATTTCAGGAGTATTTTTACAAGGGGTTCCTCAAAAACATCCGCTAGAGGGTCTTTGCCTTGTAGTGTCAACAGGGGAAATCATAGATACAGGTCAAAAGGAACATGGACAAGTCATTTTTTTAAAACCTGTCAAATTCAAGAGGGTAAAGGAAAGGGTCGACCTCTATGGGGGCGCCAACTACTACACAACTTCTTGTAATCGGAGTTATCTTCACCGCTCTAGCACACTTGTCTGGATAGGAACATTTTCTTGAGTGGTTGTGCTTGTTATGTTATGGCGGAATAGAGCGACAGTTTGGAGAGCCACATTGATGGCATTAGATGGCTATGCATTGTGGTGTGGTGGAATGGAGAGTGTGGGAGGGAGTGGTCATGGGGGAGCATAGGGTCATGGGGGAGCAGAGGGGAAGGGGGTGGTAGAGGGGAGGGGAGGGGGTGGCGGAGGCAATGGGCACAGGGGAAAGCGGGGTGCACCAGCAGGTCGAGGTTCGTCGGATGATGGGGACCAAAGTTGTCCCATAACCCAGAGTGTGCTCCATTTCATTGAATGGAAGATAACTCCCTTTATAATCGAGGTTGTGTAAATTTTTCTTCACTTCTCCAGTACCACAACTTTTATTTTTCTGGGATTGTAAAATATAAAGCCCAAAATGTTTAGTCTTATTTACCAAATTTGATGGTGTCTTTTGCTTGATCGTACGCTGGATTTCTAGAGTTTTTCAGGTTTATTTATTTATTTTCGTACTTGTACACTTCGAAATTTAAATGCACAAGTACAATTAAGTGCATATTTCAAGAACTAGTCACCAAATAAAACTCAACGAGTAAAATTTATTATTTTTCTTGCGAGTATTCAAATGTACAATTAAGTGCACATTTCAACAACTAGTCAATAGCTAAAAAGTCAACGAGTAAAAATTTTGATTTTTCTTGTGGGCATTCCAATTGTTTTAGGTAAAGAAAATAAATAGAATACATATTTCTTGTTTCTTTGATTAGTTTTTTGAATTACTGGAATTGTAAATATAAGTTATTTAGATTACACAGTTTATAAATTTTCCAATGTCTAATCAAATTATATATTAACATATGAGTAATAGAAAAATGCAATTACACCAACGGATGTATAATCAATTTTGAAAAAAAACTCAAATTTCTATCGACCACTTTTTTGTTTTTTTCACCATATTTTTAAAAAAAACTAGATTTTGGTTTGTGATTATAGGTACTGGTAGGACTTTCTTTACTAGTGTTAGCCATCTATAAATTTTGTTATACCTCATGATGGCTAAAAGGGTTCTTAAGCTTTCAAGAAACGAACTTTTATGAAAAAAAATTGTGAGTTCTTGAAAGCCCACTATGTTCTTTATCCCAAGTCTACCAATCCACTGAAAATCTTCAATCAAAGCCTGTAAGTTGCCTTGCTTATACCAAAAGAGACTGTTTCCGAAGCCTGTTTCATTCATTTTTCCTACTCATTCTCACTTATCCAAATGAATCATTTTTTTCTAAAAAATCCCTTTAAACCCTTTCATTTACCCCTTTAAACCATTAAAACCCCTTTATAATGGCTTAAACCTCCTTTTTACACTTATCGGAACACTTGAAAAAGCTCAAAAAACCTTCATTTTCGTCTTAAAACACTCTTTTTAGCATAAGGCTTTAAGGGCCTTTTCGGTTAGCCTTAGCACCCTTTTTTCATCATAATACTGTGCTTTGTGACCAAGCACATCGGCCCATCTGCCAATCGGCAATTCGGCTTTTCGCCAGTCCCCGCGAACTTTTTTCCTTAAAAAATGTTCACCGCCAATGCGAAATTCTGATTCTAACTAGACCTTTCATTCTCCCCAAATCGGACGCTCTACGCATTTTTCCATCACATCGATGTATCACCCTTTCCTCATTCCCACTCATTTTTCCTCCGATGTAATTCCGCGCCAATAAAATCTCGACTGTCAATCTCCCTCAGATCGGACGGTCCACATCACATCGGCCATTGCACATCGCATCAGTCGTTAAACATCACATCGAGCTTCTCCCTTCCCCTCTCTACTAATGATCACCCCCGCGATGAAATCCTAACCATTGATCCATCATATCCAATAGCCATCTCTCCTTCGCTTCTCTGCCTCCCTCTGCCCCATTCATTCTTCTTACGCAACTACGATATAATCTGGACAGTTGATCTTTTAGATCCAACGGTCAACGCAATCTCTCATTTTTTATTTTCACTCCGCGTTGCCTTCTACCCACCTTTCTCTCATAAAATCTTGACCATCAATCCTCCAGATCTGACGACCATCGCATCATCCACCCTCTCGACCATTCTTTCTCGCCCACTCATTCCTTGGAGCAATCCTGGCCATAGATCATCCCGATCTGATAGCTCTCACCCAGGCTCCCTCTCCTCTTTCCTTTCCTTCCCCACTCTATTTTTTTTATCGATTCATCCTCACCATAGATCTAGAGCCTCAAGCTCTAATCCAATGGTCGTTATACTCCCGACGCATCAACCATTCATCCCCGTCTGACTACTCCACGGGGCAATCTCCACCATGGATCTTCGAGATCCAACGGACATCATCTAGTATTCCTCTTCTCCCACTCCATCTACCATATTCCCTCAGAATAGATCACAACTATTGATATTTACGATCTAACGACTCCCGCTTAACCTCATCATTTCACCCCGCCAACCAATTTTTCCGCTACACGACAAAATTGTTGATGTTACCATCGGGCCCCACCATCCATCCATCGTAAAACTCTTGAACACTTACATTGATTAATAGCCCTCGATCTGGATTGCCCATATTAGACAGCCTTAATTCCTCTTTGTGCCCGATTTTTCCAAACCCTTCCATCATGCGACTTCCATGCGAAATGGACAGTTTTTGGATGATATGTGTCACCTTCTAACCCATATCACATTCGATCAGCCCATTTCCGCTTACCACCTTTCAGCCATGTTATTGCCTAAATCTACCTCAGGCTGAAAGAAGGCAGAGTTCGGGGTAACATAAAACCACGCTCAGTCTGGTAGCTAGCCCTACCAGATCAGGAGAGGGCTCTCTCTGGATCAATCTCAGCAAAAATAATCAATAGAGCTTGAGAGGACTTGAAATAAAGGCTAATTTTAGGCTAGGTATATAAGTAAAGGATTTTCAATTTGATTTTGGGGGTTTTGTTGGAATCAAGGGGAAAGGGAGTTTTGGGTCCAGGGATAGGGCCTTGTTTTTGCAGAGTTCTGATTGGGGCAAGGAAGGAAATTGTTTTTATGCTTTGTATTGAATGAATGGATGGTTTAGACTGGTGAGGAGCTGAAGAGGGAAAAAGGCTTTCAATAATCCTCTTCAAACAGATGAAAACATGGAAAATTAAACAAAACTGAAGGCAGAGCAAAGCAAGCTAATGAATTCCACCTTTATAACTTGTTTGTTCAATTTAAGAAGAAAGGAGAAGGGAAATGATACACATAAACATCAATGAACTTACAATTACATAGAGAAAAACACCATAAAAGCACAGAGCCACATGGATCCTAAAGAGTGCTGCAAACCTTGGTCTATTCCTTTTCCAAAATGTAGAGATGAAATGTACAATGAAGTGCCAAGCAATCCCAAATGTCCAACCCTGAAAATGACTGAAGAAATACATGATATAGAAAAGCCTAACTCATTCCCATGCCTCTAGGGGTTTAGATCATCATTCTAGGAGCTATTTCAACCATATCTAAACTAAGAACTAAAAAATAGGCAATGAAACAACTTGCCTCTATATGATAGGAAACTGATTCATTCACTTACATTTCACCTTTTGGTGAATGAATCTACTAAGATAGGTAAAAATGTGCCAAAAATACATCATGTTCATGAAATTACATCAATTTTCATCAATAGTTACATGAAAAAGTCAAACTGGCCAAAAATAGGAGAAATTGTGAGTCGCTGAGTGAAAAATAGGCCAAATTTCTATATGCGCCGCGCCTAAAAGCTCTATGCGTAGCACAAGTTTGAGGCTTATTTTGAGGGCCTTCCCAAAGTCCAAATTAAGTGTAGGATGGTTTTTTGGAAAGCCCCACCTGTCTAATTTCCAACCCAAGTGGAATTTTTGGATTTGGTTGCCATTCACCCCTCCAAAAGTTCAATCTCCCAACACTGCTTCCTGTGTGTGCAAAGAGTGGCAGAAAGGTCATTTTTGAGGTATTTTTGACCCTTTAGGCAGCCCAAAACTTGATGAAATCCCTAGGTAATCCATATGCATGCATAAATTTTGATGGAAAAACTAGAAATGCAAAGTTTTCCTCCAAAAGAGCTGCCATTTATAAGCGCGTGCCAAGTGGCGCTACGCGTCAGGCAAGAAAATCTGTTTTTAGGCCAAAAAATTCAAAATTGACAAAATTTCCCCAAATTTCTTGAAATTTGGGCTGAAGGTCCCTCATCAAGCACTATGCTGGGCCAAAATAAGCTTTGGCCAAAATTTGGAGCCTATCATGCCTTTTGCGACGCTTTAGTGCCCTCCTTAGCCTTGCCTTCAGGATCTTGATCCTCGCTTTGCAAACATGATGTCGCGCCCAATAATGGTTCTTCATGTGTCTGAGCATGTTATTTTCCTTCTTTTCCTTCTCCAAAAGCTTCTCAAGATGCATTTTGACCCTCTTAAGCCAATTCTCTCTATCAGCCTCAATCTCCCGCTCAATGGGTGTCATTTCGGTTGGGCTTCTTCGGGCATCTTGCTGATTCTCACGGATGTTTTGCAACACCATGATCGTCTGATGATCCTCCAACTATTTTTTCCACTGCTCCAGATAGTTTATGATCCATTGAGCTCTTTACAATTTTGTCAGTTAATGTGTCTATCTCAGCTTTCTGTTCCTGAATGATCTCTCTCAACTTTGAGCTTGGAGATCTCAAATCCTCATCAATCAATATGAAATCAGTATCCTGGCCTCCTGAAGGGCCCTCATCCTACATAGGCCTCTTACCTCTATCCTGTACCTGTACCTATGCTGCTGATGATGGCAACGAGACCCCTTCCACCCCGGGTGGAGATTGTACTCGTCGGGTTGCTGCAAATAATGCTCTGGTGCCTCTCTGATAAGTAACAAACACTGGCACACTGATAGGCTTTGTCTCGTGACCTTCAAGCTGATCTGAAGGTTCACCTGCATCATAGAAAACCTCCGGAGGAACCTAAGGAGCTGTGAAAAAGTCATGGGAAATTAAATCCTCCCATGCAATACCCTGCAATCCAAGCTGATGTACAACAACAATCTTGATGAGTGCATAGTGATAAATATTGATGTACTGCTGCTCGGGAGTCTTCTTCTGCACAAGAGTGTTCATTCGCTCGATGTTTGGGCACATGAAATAAAGTATGTTCATCATCCTCACTCTAGTGAAATGCATCAATAACCTGATGTGGTATGCATAAAGGCGTGAGAACCAGCCCTCACAACTGAAGTATCTGATAATGAGTTTCATCAAAGGTGCATAGGATTCCTTTAGGAACCAGAATGGCAACACCCTACTGAGCTGTCTCACATAGCTAGGCCTGATGTATGGTTCATAATGCACTCTGTCCACCTGATGTCTCTTGTTTCACTATTCACTCACATTCGGTATTCCAGTTGCTTGAGATATGGTTTCCGGTGTCAAAGTGAAATTTACACCAGCAAGAGTTACCTGACCATCATTCAAATGTAACACAAACAACCGAGCCAACTACTGATGATGCTGAATCTGAGCAATCATCTCACAATACTGATAACATGACTGCTCTTGAAAACATGCCATGGCAAGCGAGCAAGCCTGCAATTGAGTCAATGAGGTGGGCTCTTCTCTCACATGTTTTCCACCTTTATGAGGCCTTCTCGGGGAATGTAGCTCAGTGGTAGAATCAATATCTCTGTCATATTATGTATCAGTGTCTGTCTCCATAATTCCCATGCAAGGTGTATGTTTGGCTTGTTGAAAATG
This sequence comes from Pinus albicaulis, assembly GCA_034641835.2. NCBI lineage: Eukaryota > Viridiplantae > Streptophyta > Pinopsida > Pinales > Pinaceae > Pinus > Pinus albicaulis. The sequence goes on from CM076576.1 coordinate 938,403,998, forward strand.
AGAATTTGGTGCTTTGTTTCAATTGCCAAATATGTGCCAACTGTGTGGTAGTATGGGAGGGAATGCAGGAGATATAGGGCAGTGGGAACAATGGGTTTAATCAAGTGATATTTTTCCTTTTGAAAATTTGACAAACTTTGGGATAAGGGACAGCCACTGAATTTTTGGGATTCTTGGGGTTTTGGGGATTTTTTACAAATGAAATGGGAAGGGGAAAAATGATCAGAAATGACTTGGGATATAAGGGAATAGGGGAGGAGTGTAATGGTAATATTAACAGTGATGATAGGATTACAGTGAGGGAAGGGATGAACAAGATGGGAAATGAACAAGTTGGGAACCACAATTACTTTTTAAATGGCCAATTTTAAAACCCTAAGGAGAAGTTTTAAGAAAGGTGATAGGGTTTATAGTTTGGCATTCAAATTCTCAAAACCAACCTTTCAAACAACACCCAACACTGAATAATGGAAATTCCAAGATGATTTGAACTTACATGGAGCAAATGGGACCGAGGAATTTGGAATTTGTTAGAGGCAATGACAAAATTTGGATGTTGGCCCTGTGCACTGCGATAGAGGCCCAGTGCGTCGCGACTGTTATGTGCGCCATGTCGGTTCATAATTGCACAGTGAGAAACTGCCCTGTGCGCTGTGACTGTTATGTGTGTCGTGACCTCCACCCAGTGTGCCGCGACTGTTAATCTCACCCACAGTCCACCTTTCAAACACTATTTTTTCTTCCACGTTTTGACTCTGCTCAATGATGTCTCTTGGTGTGAAAATGAATTTTTTGAATATGAAAATATCTTATATACACAAAGGATTTTGATTTTTCAATTGGCAAACCCACTTTTCTAATGTTGCAGACTTTAGCACTTTTCACACAACTCTGTTTTTGTTTCCTTTTTGATTTTTTGAACTGATGATGAAACTCTTGTCTATTTTTTGCAGGGATAGCTGGCATGGGATTTCAGCAAAGGCGACTAGGGCTGCGCCTGAGAACTTCACAACTGAAACAACTTTGAAAATCACATTACAATTATTACAAAAGATGAAATTGACAATTTTTCTTCAAAACAGAGTTTTGAAGAAGAATCATGATTAAGCATTATGACGATGAAATTGTCCACTGAAAACTCATTTCGAACCTCCCTCATGTGCCTGCTGACATTATTAGAAATTTTGAAGACTAAATTTGCGAAACCCTAGACCTAATGAGACTAAAAACCCTAAAATGAATCTTTGGCAAACATGAGGCCAAACATGACTATTAATGACTTTAAAATTGATTTTGATGAATGGACACGGACCAGCAGGTACACGACATGAGGGACATGAGGGAAAATACCCTTTTGTCAGATGATCCATGCTCCTAATGGAATGCAGCTAAATGAACTGAATGAGACACCTAAAATGAAATGCAACAAAAGAGATTTTGATCTTTGACAGAGGGATGAAGATACCGACTCTAACAGGCCACGCAAAAACCACCTACGGTTTTATGTAAAACTGCCTACCAAATGTTCCATTCCAAACTCAGTTTTTAACTGTGGTTTTCATGGTTTTTTTCCATGATACCCTTTTCCGCTGCATCCACCGCCTCTGCACGCTCTTCTACCCCTTGTCGAGCCCTATGAAATAATTCAACCACAAATGTAGGGTTTTATTTAATAAATTGTTTATGTTGCAGGTTTTAATGGCAGATAGAAGTCTCCAGGCCATCCCATAGCCAATCCAAGTGGCCTTCTGTCTTTGAATAAATATCCAAAGACAAAATACATAAATAAAGGGATAAAGGGTCTAATTCAAAGCTCCATTCAACGCTTCATTACCATCGATTCATTCATAAAACCCTCCATCACACCAAATGGAAACCCTACACACAGAAAACCAAAGAAAAATCAGTGAAGATATGAAGAAGCAAGGGATCAAAGACTCAATCACGGTTTAAGGATAAAGGATAAAGTTCAATGACATAGGATTAAACTTAAAAAAACCGAAAAAAGAAAGAGGACAGCGAGGCAGGTTAAATAGAGGTTAAAGGTTAAATTCAAAAGAAAGAAGATCAAGAGCTTAAACTATGCATATTATGTATAAAGTGCAGTGAAAGACAAAGGATTCAAAGCTAAATCATTCAACAAAGTGAAAAATGCCCGAAATATGATTAAATAATTCCTAAAGCAGAGTTAGGCCAAAATTACTGTTTAGTGGTGAAATGAAGGAAAATTAGGCCAAAAGGCCTCGAAAACATCAAAAAAGGGAGCAATTATTTCATTTGATAAATCAAACTCACACCTTTGGCCCACCTTTTATTTGTAAAGTAAATCAACAGTTGTTACACCAAAGAATATATTTTAAACTATCAAGAAAATTATTATAAAGATGAGGATAAAGCCTCAAGGTCAACTTTTTCTCCTACAGTTAACACAGAGTTATTAGTAGAGAAGTAGTTGCACACATGTTCCTACCTCAGGCCTTACATGGTTTTCAAGGCTACGAACGTATTTACTCTCCCATTAATAACATTTTGAGCCCTAGAATAGTTCCACCTCCTCATTTTCAGTATAAATACTACATTGGAACTCATTGTAAATTTTGGATTTTGATGACTGATGCTAGAATAATACATATTCCTTTGAAGCTCTTGAAGAGAAATTGATGTCTTGGAACTCATGCATGATCTGATTTGCTTTTTGATGGAGAAGGATTGCTTGCAGGATCCATAGGCTTGGTTGATGGTGAAGTTTTCTTTTGTTTATGTTTTCTAGTTTTCCATTATGTTTTCCATCTTGATATGTTACAATAGGACAAAGAATTTAGATTAAGAAATGTTTTGTAATGCCACCTTAAATCTATTTTTCCTTCACTGCCTTAATGTTTTCTTCTGCTTAGATACATTAGAGAAATAAATCATTTTCTCTCTAACAAGTTCTTAGCTTGTCCATTTCTTGAATAATTTATATCAGTTAGAATCAATTATGATTTATGGTTAACCCTGCATATTGTTGCCACTGAAATATTATGTTCTTGGAATCATCTCTTTAAAGCAACTTTGTCTAGGTTTGTCAAAGAAGTTTGTCAAAAACATGCTCTTTGCCTTTACTTAGCTAAATTTGTTTTAGGGAAACGTTATAGTTGTACCTTTGGATCTTAGAGTTTTTCACTCCTTCTATGGTTATAGTTACTTGTGTATCTTAAATGTTTTCCTGCTCTAGATGATAAAAGCTCTGAAATTTGGATAAGTTTCTTACCTTTCTATAGTTTTTATATGAATGTTTGTCTCATTTAATTATTTTTTTTCGGTCTGAAATAAAATGGATTTGGTTCTGGTTATGCCTTTGATTCTCTTGTTTTTATTTTCAATTTTTTAACTCCCTTAGTTTACAGGTATATAAAGGATTATGTTTTAGCCCTTTATTAGTTTTTTGTTCTCAATATTTAATGTCCATTTCATAAATCCATCATGACCTTAAAATATCCACCAACCAAGTAAACTTTCTCTGCAAATTATCTTAACACCATTGATGAACTTATTTGGACCTTGTTAGACTCCATTGCCCAATAACTTAACAATTTTCCATGTTTCCTATCTAAAATCTATCAAAGTATCATACCCAACCAAAAACAATCAAAATACCTTTCACTTAACATCTAGCCTAAAAATCAACCTCTTTAATGCATCAAGATACATCCTTACAAACATATTGAAAGATCCCTCTCTGAGACTAGGAGGGTTAGATCGTAGAGCTCTAAAGCTTGCTTTGATGTTACCCTTGTCAATTTGTATCTCAATCAATCTAGAAAATTAATTTTAGCTAACATAGTGGAGATCACGTTGGGACAGAGTTCATAGTAGTCTGACAAACTTTTATAGACTCATATACATCCCTAGTTTGGCTTAAAAACCAACCCATATCCAGAGTAAAAACTAATTACTTCATCATCCTAGCAATATAATGACTTAGTTAGGCGATACTCATTAACCTTAAGGCTGCATAAAGAAACTAAAAACCCAAAAGAACTCCCTAGATTGTTTTTTTACCAAGAATTTTGTGGTGGACCATTGTTTACATATCTTCAAAATTAAAAAAAAAAATCCACCTGCCGACTCCACTAGCCTCCAGTAGGCCTTCCTCATCCCACTAGTCCCATAGGTTGTTTTAGGATTGTGTCAAATCAGTCCAAATTTTTTTTTAAAGCCTAGTTATACCTTGTGTGAATAAAGAGATATAGCTTCACAAAGAATCTATACCAGACCACACCCAGACCCAAATCCTCCTGATATAGTTGATAATCCAGAAAGTATCCTTAGAAAATCTCCTAAATCCAAGACTTCAACTATTTTCATACCAATTCATAGAGCTAATTTTGTTCCTGAAAATCTCTCAACTCTGCAAGATACATAATTTTACTTACCATTCATAAGAAATCCATCCAGAACTAAGTCACTTAGTGATATCGATCAGATAGACTTTGAGCCTCTACACTCACCCCAACATAGTGGTGAACATACTGATAACAGAGAAACCACCCCACCCGATCTGCATTTCATTCATAATTTTGGTTTCTCTCATCCTAGATCTGCTCAATAGTCTCTTGCTGGTCCAAGTAATTTTGTTATCTATACACCCACTATTCAAACTACTCCATTCCATCCTCCCCCTCCTTTCATAAACCCTCCACTTGTAAACCCCCAATTTTTTCCACAACCTCCTATCATGGCAGCATGTTATGCTCCTCTAGTCCTTCCTTTACCTTTAGTAAATTTGACATAGGACTATCAGTCCAAGATTCCATTATATGATGCTAGTGGTTCTATTACTGATCAACTACATGTGGACAAGATGAATGACTATTTTGATAGAAATGAGATAGATGATGAAACCGTTAAACTCATATTGTTTGCTCAAAGTTTAGGGGGAGAAGAAATAAAAAGGTTCAAAAACTTAACCCTTAATAGTATTAATGACCTCCAAGATTTCCATCAATCATTCATAAACAAACAGGAAATTGGGAAGAACCCTTTCCAAATACTTTCAGATTAAAACAACCTCAAGAGAAACACTGGGGAAAGTGTTCAAAATTAGTGCACTAGATTTAATAATGTTTATAACACACTACCCCCAGATTTGAAACCTCCACAAGGGTCATATTTGGCTAAATTACCTGAAGGATTTGATCCCGAAATGGCCTATCAACTCAGAAAAAGGGATCCCTTAACTTTAGAAGACATGCAGAAGGGAGCTCTTAGTGTGGAAGAAAATATGATTGAGAAGAGAGCTACAATGAATACTGACAAGAGGATATCATATAGGGATTAAGCTGCACCTTCAAGATCTGACTCAAAAATGGAAAAGATGATGGATGAGATGATGAAGAGGATGAACATTTATGAGAGAGAATAATCTAGAGAAAATCAATCAGCTCCTCGAAATAGAAATCAATCCCAAAATCAAAATCAGAACTTTAGAAGAAATCAGCCTCGAAATAGACAAAGAGATGTTGATCAACAAATCAGACCCCCTTTCCAAGACAACTATGTAGATGGAGAAGAAAGAGAGCGTTAGCATTTGGAATAAGACCATGTAAATTTCATAGGTTCGGATGATGAGGATAACACATTCCTTACTAAATAAGAACAAAGGATGTTTTCTTCAAAATCAAATGAGAAATCTTATGAAGATTCCGAAGACTATAGATTAGGATTTGAGAATGCCATAATGGAAGTCCATAGGCAGTATAACCTTGGGAGAAAGAAGAGTCAAGATGTTCCTACAATAGATCAGCCAAGCACTACTATTATAAAAACCTCTGAACCTATGCATCAAAAGACAGTAGAAAACACAAATACTATGGCTAAGAAAATTGAACTAAACAAGAAAAATACTAGCCAGCCTAGTAATAATTCAAACTGCCCTAGTACTTCAAATAGTGGTCCTGAAAAAACCTTACTATCCAAACAATCAAATCAGAATCAGCAAATTAAAATTGTAGAATGGTTCATCACCTCCATAAAACTGATCCCTTGATAGATCACTATACCTCACTAAATTGGTAAGAATTGGTAACCCAGGAGCTATATAGATCCCAGATTTTGAAATTGTTAAACATAGTCAAGGATATTGATACCTTAAACTTAACTGATGATAAACCATAACTTTTGTTTGGTCCTAAAGTGGAGGGAATATATCAAGAAGGAGAATTCCCTCGTTTCTATGTAAGTATGAACATACATGACAAAATTATGTATAATGCTATGCTAGACTCCAGTGCCTCACACAATCTGATGCCAAAGGTTGTGATGGAGAGATTGGGCCTAGAAATCACAAATCCCTACAAATACTTCTATTCTTTTGATTCCAGTAGGGTTAAGTGTCTGGGCCTAATCAAAGATCTATGTGTCAATCTGGCACAAATCCCCACTAAGAGTCTAGTCATGGATATAGTTATGGCTGACATCCCCCCAAAGTATGGCATGCTTTTATCTAGGTCATGGGGGGGAAAAATCCAGGGCAGTCTTCAAATGGACATGACCTATGCCACCATCCCAGTATTCAATCAAACAATAATATTGTACTGGTAATCCCACATGAAATACATGGTGAGTAACATAGATAGGCCAAATAACACACTAGTTTATTCCATTCACTCAGATCTCGACTCCTTCATCCTGTAAATGAAAATGACATAAGTGAACAAGTGAATGACAATGAGAGAGAACTAAGTCCCCTAGAACAATCAAATAAGCTCTCTAACCAAGAAAAGGACTCCCAAAACTCTAGCAGCCCCGAAGTACAGAACATTGAAAAAATTGAAATTGACACCCTTTGGACTATGAGATTTTATGGTTCTTATGGTAAGGCCGGATCAGGGGCTAGTTTTTGGATCCACAACACAAATGAAGGCCATTCCTATAGGTTAGATTTTCAATGCACCAAACTGTTGTAGAGAATGAGGATCTCATTATTGGTCTATACTTACTTAAAAATCTCAAAGCCAAGAAAATCTTGATCCAAGGAGATTTTGAACTAATCATCAATCAAATTGAGGGAGAATATTCAGCCAAGAACCCTAGGTTAAGGGAATATAGAAATGCTACCCTAGACCTTCTCAAAACCTTTAAGAAATATGAGCTTACTTTCATTCCTAGGGCCCAAAAAGGCCTTGCCAAGGAGCTTGCCTTTGTTGCCAGCAATTTCTCTTTACATTACGAGAATAATCAATGCCTCATCAAAATAAAGAACAGGCCTACTGTACTGGACAACTTGAACCATTGGCAATTTTTTGACAATGATGGCCAAATAGATGATTTTCTGCAATCTAGAAATGACTTTGCAAGCAAAAAACAAAGTTTTATATTTGAAAGAAATAATTCTACTAAAAAAGAAACTCCTAAAAAAGAGCTACCCTTTGATGATGATATAAGCCACCTTCAAAACCATTGTGTTTCAGAAGTATTTGATAAATCAAATCAAAGAGAACTTGAAATTCTATAGTACAAATATGACACCTTGCCAAGAGACCTTACACCACTAGAAGAGTTGTTTGATTTTAATAATGTAGCTAAAAGAACCAAGATGGAACCCACTGAAACAAATGTGGAGGAGTGTAACATTGGAGGGATGAAAGAGCCCAAAATAATCAAGCTATCCAAAACTCTCCCATCTCACACAAAATAGAAATACATTGAGCTTTTTAGAGAATTTAAATATGTGTTTGCTTGGGGGTATGAAGACTTGAAATCCTATGACACCAAAATAATCCAACATAAAAATCCTCTTAAAGAAAATCAAAAACCATTTAAAAAAAAGGTTTAGAAGAATAAACCCCCTCTTGTTACCCTCATTTGAGAAAGAAATAAAAAATATGTATGATGCCGGGATCAAAGTCCCTGTCTGATACTCAAAATGGGTGTCCAACCTTGTGTCAGTTAGACAGAACACCGACGAAATTAGGCTTTGTATTGACTTCAAAAATTTGAACAAACCCTCCTTGAAAGATAATTACCCCTTGCCTAAAATTGATCACATACTCCAAAAATTTGTTGGTTCACAAAGAATCTCAATACTAGATGGCTTCTCAGGTTATAACCAAGTTCTAGTCTTTCCAAGTGACCAACTTAAACCTTCTTTCACTACACCTTGGGGTACGTTCATGTATGTTAAAATGCCATTTGGTTTAATGAATGTAGGGAAAAATTTCCAAAGGGCAATGGACATAGCTTTTTTAGAAGACATAGGTTACTTCATAGCCATATGCCTTGATGACATCACTGTCTACTCTAAGACCGATGAGGAGCACTTAATCCACTTGAGAAAATTCTTTGAAAAATGTAGAAAGTATGGCATGTCCCTAAATCCTAAGAAAACTTTGTTTGGCCTTTAGGAAGGAAAACTTTTAAGTCACATCATCTTTGAGGAAGGAATCAAGATAGATCCCAAAATAATAGAAGACATCTTACAAATCAGCCATCCTAGGAACATTAAAGAGCTACAATATTTCATTGGAAAGATTAACTTCCTAAGAAGATTCATCCCTAACATTTTTGAGCTCCTGTGAAATATCACGAATATGTTGAAAAAGGAAGTAGGAGTGAAGTGGAATATGGAAGCAAAACAATATTTTGAGCTGGTAAAACACGCACTCACACAAACACTAGTCTTAATGAGCCCTTACTTCACCAAGGACTTTTACATTTTCTCCTTTGCCTCTGAACATACTGTGGAAGAAATATTGTTGCAAAAGAGCATCATGGGGCAAGATAAGCCCATAGATTTCTTCAGCAAAGCCTTAAGGGATGCCCCTCTAAAGTATAATATTATGGAGAAACAAGCCTTTGCCTTAATCAAAGATTTGAGGGATTTTAGAGTTTATATTTTGCATTCACATATCATAGCCTTTGTCCCAAACACGGTTGTCAAAGATATACTTAATAAAGACCCTAATCGTAAAAGGGGAAAGTGTATTTCTACCATTTTAGAATATGATTTGGAAAGCAGACCCACTAAATTGATTAAAGGACAAGGACTTGCAAAACTCATGGCTGAGTCAAACTTCCAAGCTTTAGATATGAACATGGTTGATATTTTGGAAGAAATGGAAGAATGCACAACACCATTCATTGAAGAAGCATTCATGAACTCTCCTTGGTATGCTGGCATCATATATGTGTTGCTTTATCTAAATTCTCCTCCTTCTTTGTAAAAAAAAAACCTATATTTTTCCATCAAAAGGCTTTAAATTATTGTATATTAGATGGAGTTTTGTATTGGAAAAATGTTGTGGGGATTTTACTTAAATGTCTACTTGACGTTGATGCAGGAAAAATCATGCATGAACTACATGAGAGAGAATGTGGAGGACAACTTAACTGGAAGACCACAACAAAGAAGATCCTTAGGCCTGGATACTATTGGCCCACCCTCTTCCCAAACACCTGTAATTTAGTCATGTCCTGCCACACGTGCCAATTTTTTTATGGCAAGAGAAAACTCCTACCTTTACCCTTACATCCCATCAGTGTTGAGGCCCCCTTTCAACAATGGGGCTTGGACTTCATTGGGGAAATTCACTCATCTTCTTCAGCCCAACATAAGTGTATCCTCACTTCCACTGATTATTTTACCAAGTGGATAGAAGACATACCTCCTAGGAATTCTATTGAATCTGTCATTATCAAGTTACTTGAAACTAACATACTATCCAGATTTGGTTGTCCTAGAAAAATTATCACAGATAATTTTGTTGCTTTCAAGTCTAAAAAAATGGTTGACTTCTGTTATAAATATCATATCACATTGGGTCATTCTACTGCCTACTATCCCCAAGGGAATGGATTAGCTGAATCCTCCAACAAAAACCTTGTCAATATTATCAAAAAATTGTTGGAGCATAATCAGAAATCATGGCATAGTAAGCTTATTCATGCTTTATGGGCTGACAAATTAACCACCAAAAAGTTAATAAATATGTCTCCCTATCGACTAGTTTATGGTATCGATGCAGTATTCCCAACATCCTTAGGAGTTCTAGTCATGAAACTTCTTCAAGAAGTGCAAAATGAAGAGAATGATATGAAGAGAAGAATCAACCAGAATATTCATTTAAAACAATCCAGAGAGGAAGTATATAAGAGAACACAAAAAGTCCAAGAAAGCATCAAGAATTTATTTGACAAGAGGACTAAAGAAATTGATTTCCAAGTTGGAAATGTAGTTCTAAAGTCGGATTCTAGAAGGGAAGAAAACGGAAAACATGGCAAATTTTAGAATCTGTGGAAAGGGCCCTACATCATTCATTTTATCAGAGGTCATAATGCATTATTCCTGCAATAACTGAATGGATAAGATCTATTTGGAGGTCTTACCAATGGCAGGATGCTCAAGCACTATTTCTGCCAAGAATCTTAGTTTCAAAACTTTTTAATTGTATATAACATTGATTTTTAAATTTGAAAAATAAAAGCACAAAAACAATAGAAAAAGGAAAAAGAGGGCAGTTAGAAGAAAAGGTACAACCCCATACCCAAAAAATAGAATTTCTGAAAGTGAGCTAGTCTAAATGCCAATACTGATTCAAAGAGATATTTTTTTCAGTTATATAGCCTAATCATGGCTGAACATGATTTAAATTTATGTTGATAAGTTAGTAGAAACTTTGATTGATAAAACATTATTTTAGACTTAATTTATTCAAAGAAAGATAGATTAGGAGATTGAAAAGATACTAGTTCCACATGCTTAAAACAAAACCAAAGAGATAGATAAGGATGCCTCACAAAAGAAAAATCATGGCCTTATCTTTCTGATTTACTTTTATGAAAAATAATGTTGTGTGCAAGCTCAAATGCCACTACTTGTAAATTATTGAATCATACAGTCTAAACATGATTGAGTAAATCTGAATTTCATGTTGATAGGTTAGTGAAGAATATTTTCCAAAATGTATAATCTTGGCTTATCACTAGAATATATTAGGATAGAAAAGAATGGTTCAAGCAAACTCAAAATATGAACCAAGAAAGAGAAAAATATAGCTCTAAATAGATAAAAACTTCAGAAAAAAAGAAGAAGGATGTCTTTAATTTTTAGATCTTAAGCCTTCAAAATTTTGTTTTAAATTTCTGAAAATAAAGTCTATGTGGAGCTTTTACATAATGCTATAGACACCATATCAAATTAGACTACTTAATCATGAATTATCTATGTTTTAAATTTCTGTTTTAGAATATAGAGAATGCAGATCTATCAAATAGCTTAATATTGACAGATAGTAGCTTAGGTAGAGAATTGTTGAGTTCAACTATTTAATCTAAACTCATGGAGGTTATAAGGGTAGCAATAGATCAGTTCTTCCTATTTTTGAAAAGAATAAAATTTTGATGTAAAAGGGTTTGCAGGTCCATGTGCACCCACTGAAGAAAAAATGCTAGGACAAGTAGGATTGGGTAGGTAGTGATGTTGCTTTGAAGAATGTCATATGCTATAGATTGTTGAAAAGTTCTCAAATCCAAAGATAGCCAAAAAAAGAAAGAAAATAATGCTGCCCAATGAGTCAAGACACTGGTCTTCTTCCCAGAGATTTATTCTCTGAGGTTCTTGACACCTCCAAGGAGTTGCCTTTCCCAAGTGGATCCATTGTTAGCCATCTATAAATTTTGTTATATCTCATGATGGCTAAAAAGGTTCTTAAGCTTTCAAGAAATGAATTTTTATGAAAATACTTTGTGATTTCTTGAAATCGCACTGTGTTCCTTATCCTAAGTCTACCAATCCACTAAAAATGTTCAATCAAAACCTCTAAGTTGCCCTGCTGATACCAAAAGACACTGATTTCAAAGCCTATTTCATTCATTTTTCCCACTCATTCTCACTTATCCAAATCAATCATTTTTTTTCTGAAAAATCCCTTTAAACCCTTTCATTTCCACCTTTAAACCATTAAAACCCCTTTATAATGGCTTAAAAATCCTTTTTACACTTATTAGAATCCTTGAAAAAGCTCCAAAAACCTTCATTTTGGCCTTAAAACACTCCTTTTAGCATAAGGCTTTAAGCGCCTTTAGGCTTAGCCTTAGCCCCCTTTTCTCATCATAAGACCGTGCTCTGTGACCAAGCGCATCGGCCCATCGGCATTTCAGCTTTTTTCTGGTCCCCGCAACCTTTCTTCCTTTAAAAATGTTTGCCGCCGATGCGAAATCCCAATTAAATATGGACTGTTCATTCTCCCCATATCGGATGGTTTGCGCATCGTTCCATCACATCGGTGCATCGCCCTTTCCTTGTTCCCACTCCTTTTTTTCGCTGATGGAATTCCCTGCCGATAAAATCTCGACCATCAATCTCCCTCAGATCGGACGGTCCGTGTCGCATCGGCCATCGCGCCTCGCATCAGGCTTCGCCCTTCCCCTCTCCGGCGATGATCACCCTCATAATGAAATCCTGATCATTGATTCATCAGATCCAATGGCCATCGCTCCTTTTCTTCTCTGCCTCCCTCTGCCTCATTCATTATTTTTGCGCATTTGCAATATAATCTGGACCGTTGATCTTTTATATCCAACGGCCAACGCACTCTCACATTTTTTATTTTCACTCCACAATTTCCCCTTCTACCCACCTTTCTCTAATAAAATCCTAACCATCGATCCTCCAGGTCCAACAACCATCACATCATCTACCCTCTCGACCATTCTTTCTCGTCCACTCATTCCTTGGATAAATCTTGGCCATAGATCATCTCGATCCAACGACTCTCACCTAGCCCCCATCTCCTCTTTCCTTTCCTTCCCCGCTCCGTTGTTTTTATCGAGTCATCCTCAACATAGATCTAGAGCCTGAAGCTCTGATATGACGATCATTATACTCCAAACCCATCAACCATTCCCCCCCATATAACTACTCCATGGGGCAATCTCCACCATGGATCTTCGAGATCCAACGACTATCATCTATTCTCCCTGTTCTCCCCCTCCATCTTCTATCTTCCCCCAGAATATATCACAACCATTGATATTTACGATCCAACGGCTCCCGCTTAACCTCATTATTTCACCCCACCAACCAATATCTCTTCTACATGACAAAATTGCTGATGTTACCATCGGGCCCCACCATCCATCCATCGCACAACTCTTCAACATTCACGCTGATTAATATCCGTCGATCTGGATTGCCCAGATCAGATGGCCTTAAATCCTCTTCGCACCTGATTTTCCCAAACGCTTCCATCATGAAAATTCCATGCGAAATGGGCGATTTTTGGATGATACATGTCACCTTATAACCCGTATTGTGTTCAATCAGCCCATTACTTCTTACCACCTTCTGGCCACGTGAAAACCATCTACGGTTTTATGCAAAAATGCCTGTCCAATGTTCCACATCAAACTCAATTTTTAACCCTGGTTTTCATGCTTTTTTTCCATGAGATCCTTTTTTACTGCATCCACCACCTCTGCACACTCTTTTACCCCTCACCGAGCCCTATGAAAGTAGTCAACCACAAGTGCAGGGTTTTATTTAATAAATTGTTTATGTTGCAGGTTTTAATGGCGGACCGAGGTCTGCAGGCCATCCCACAACCAATCCAAGTGGCCTTTTGTCTTTGGATAATGATCCAAAGACAAAATACATAAATAAAGCGATAAAGGGTCTGACTCAAAGCTCCATTCAATGCTTCATGGCCGTCGATGCATTCATAAAACCCTCCATCACACCAAATGGAAACCATGCACACATAAAACGAAAGAAAAATCAGTGAAGATATGAAGAAACAAGGGCTTGAAGACTTAATCATAGTTTAAGGATAAAGGATAAAGTTCGATGACAGAGGATTAAACTTAAAACGGTTGAAAAAAGAAAAAGGATAGTGAGGTAGGTTAAACAGAGGATAGAGGTTAAAGTTAAAAGAAAGAAGTGCAAGAACTCAAACCATGTAGATTCTGGATAAAGCAAAGTGAAAGACAAAGGATTCAAAGATAAATTAATCAACACAGTGAAAAAGGCCCGAAATATGATTAAAGAAGGCCTAAAGCAGAGTTAGGCCAAAAGTATTGTTTAGTGTTGAAATGACGAAAAATTAGGCTAAAAGGCCTCGAAAACATCAACAAACGGAGCAGTTATTTCATTTGATAAACCAAACTGAATCCTTTGGCCCGCCCTTTATCTGTAAAGAAAATCAACATTTATTACACCAAATAATATATTTTAAACTGTCAGGATAGTTATTATAAATATGATGATAAAGCCTCAAAGTCAACTTTTTCTCCTACAGTTAAGACAAAGTTATTAGCATAGAAGTAGTTGCACACATGTTCCTACCTTAGGCCTTCCATGTTTTTCAAGGCTAGGAACGTATTTACTTTTCTATTAATAACATTTTGAACCCTAGAACAGTTCCACCTCCTCATTTTCACTATAAATACTACACTGGAACTCATTGTAAATGTTGGATTTTGATGACTGATGCTAGAATAATACATAGTACTTTGAAGCTCTTGAAGAGAAATTGATGTCTTGGAACTCATGCATGATCTGATTTGCTTGTTGATGGAGAAGGATCGCTTGCATGATCCATAGGCTTGGTTGATGGTGAAGTTTTCTTTCGTTTATTTTTTCTATTTTTCCATTATGTTTTCCATCTTGCTATGTTCCAGTAGGGAAAAGAATTTAGATTAAGAATTTTTTGCTAATGGCACCTTAAATCTGTTTATCCTTCACTACCTTAATGTTTTCTTCTGCTTAGATACATTAGAGAAATCATTCATTTTCTCTCTAACAAGTTCTTAGCTTGTCCATTTCTTGAATAATTGAGATCAGTTAGCATCAATTGTGATTTATGGTTAGCCCTACATATTGTTGCCACTGAAATATTCTATTCTTGGAATCATCTCTTTAAAGCAGCTTTGTCTAGGTTTGTCAAAGAATTCTGTCAAAAACATGCTCTTTGCCTTTACTTAGCTAAATTTGTTTTAAGGAAACCTTATAGCTGTAACTTTGGATGTTAGAGTTTTTCTCTCCTTCTATCGTTATAGTTACTTGTGTATCTTAAATGTTTTCCTGCTCTAGATGATAAAAGCTCTGAAAGTTGGATAAGTTTCTTACATTTCTATAGTTTTTATCTGAATGTTTATCTTGGTTAATTATCTGTTTTCAGTGTAAAATAAAATGTATTAGGTTCTGCTTATGCCTTTGATTCTCTTGTTTTTCTTATCAATTTTCTAACTCCCTCAGTTTACAAGTATATAAAGGATTTTGTTTCAACCCTTTATTAGTTTGTTGTTCTCAATATTTAATGTCCATTTCATAAATCCATCATAGCCTTAAAATATCCACCAACCAAGTAAACTTGCCCCGCAAATATTTTTAACACCATTTATGAACTTATCTAGACCTTGTTAGACTCCATTGGCCAATAACTTAACAAACTTCCATGTTTCCTATCTAAAATATATCAAAGTATCATACCCAACCAAAAACAATCAAAATAACTTGCATTTAACATCTAGCCTAAAAATCAACCTCTTTAAAGCACCAAGATACATCCTTACGAACATACTGAGAGATCCCGCTCTGAGACTAGGAGGGCTAGATCCTAGAGCTCTAAAGCTTGGTTTGATGTTACCCTTGTCAATTTGTATCTCAATTAATCTAGCAAATTGCGGGGAGCTAACAACTAGTTTGCAAATTTTCTGACGAAAATATATGATAAATATATATTATGATAATAACGATATTCTTCTGAAATATGAATTTGATGAATAATATAGTTTAAAGTATTAAGTTTTGATTTGAATTCAATACAATAAAAAGATAAAAAATTGAAATAAAGAAAATTCAATTCCCAAAAAATTCCATAGTGTACATCTTTAATATATATATCTATATATATATATATATATATATATATATATATATCCTTTAAAAATGAGAAATGATATATTGTGATCATTTTCTTTAGAGTTCATTTTAAATTTTTAATAATTTCTAATAACTTTAAAAAATATATCAATATTAGAAACACAATTAAACATAAAAGATAAAAGCAACTTAATTTTCTCTTCTCTCCAAAAAGTAAATCTAATTTTGCTCTTGAAAACTTATTTTTTCAAACTTCTTATCTAATAACTAAATACAAAAATCTTTGTTCCTAACTTATTTATTTAGAATTTGTCTGAATAAAATAAAAATCAAATTGAAAAGTAGAAACTTTCCCATTTGAAAATTGTTTATATTTCCTTATTGGTTTAAAATTTGTCTAAACAAAAATAAAAACTGAAAAATATAAATTTTCCAATTTAAAAAGTATATAAGTTTCTTTTTCTTAATTTTTAAGTACACACAAATATCTATATATATTCAAGCCTTACTTTATATGCCCACGAATTCTAAATAGAACCATCTCCTACGAAAAATTCCAGATGGGATCTCAAGCACTACTAGATTTATTTATTAATTAAAACACTTTTACTACTTTAAGTTGCCAGTATTCCTTTACTTTACCAGTATTAACATACGAGTATTGTTCCAAGCATAACACTCTTATGTTACAAGCATTAATTTGTTCGAAGAGGTTCCTGTTGTAGCCGCTAAAACACCAACCAACATTTTGGGTGTATTCAAAATTTTGGGTTCCCCTCTGCTCCCTCAGCCCATTAATTTTTTGAGTCAGCCTTCAATCGGTAGTATCCCTTTGACCTATTTCAACCCAGTGCTATCACCAAACCCTCTTGGCTTGTTTTCTCTTAACTAAGAGTCTGGGGTTTACTGCTTCAAATAGCATTGAGAGTTCCTTCGCAGATTCAAAGATATGTTCCCCTTGTAGGCATCACCAATAAATGGGGTGTTGGGCTCCAGTAGGTGAGGTCTCAAGTCTGGCTCATATTCTTAAACACTAATCATGTTAGGGTTTGGGAGAAACCCTAGTCTGTAAAAAGGATGATCTTCTTTCCTGTGGTTGCAATCTCATTCGCTTCGCACGACATCATAGTGAAAGTTAATGCCTAACCTATTCCCTTAAGTGCTTGTTAGGTTATACCCTTCAATGTGTGAATTGGGGTTTGTGTGAACTGCATGCCCCTTTATGCCTGCGCAACCCTAGATGAATGTAAGCCAACCTTGCTTTGCATTTAATCCCCACCATCCAAGAGCACGTTCCTGGTTATTTAAAGAAGGCCTTCTATTTGAATGAATAATTACCTTGTGGAATCATGAAGTGTCAATGTATACTACAGTCGATGGTTGTATGAAAATATAAGTTTTAAGCCGGTTTCCAGACTTAGGTATGCTCAAAAAATTGACTTAATTTGCAATATCTTACCTTGTATACTGAAATGTTACTGCTTCTCTAATGAGCTATATTTTTTAGTCATTTATTTTTTCTCATTATTACCAAGAGCTGACTTATTCTCATACTATTTCTTTCAGGAAATCAGTCAAATATGTCATAACCATTGCACACTAACTTATGTAGCTATTTCATGAATGTTTTAATTTTTCATTTGAACTTTTCAAACCCTCGAAGGAGTTTTGGGTACACAAGAATATCTTCTCTTCAACACGCGTTAAGTATTTGAAATATGGTGTGGTGGGAGTTTGAGATAGGCCAATGGTTAATGCTTTTTGAAATGAGCATTACAACAGACCTTTGGGACTCACACGAGTAGCCACCATAAAATAAGAACACAATTTAAAGATCATCGAAAGTCCCTTCATCGATTCAAAGGTATTTTAATATATTTTCCTCGGTGGCATATGAAGGAGCATGAAGTAGGGTAAAGTCATTGTCATTTATCGTGAACTTACGATGGCGATATAGACATCAAGCCACGACCCATGTAAATAGATATTTTGTTAAGGGTGAAATGGGGATTATATCGTGTAGGCTTGTCTCCTATGCCGCATCACACGAAGCGCATGTTTACCATGCATACCAGTGAGGCAATTCCTCTTGCACTAGCGATAAGTTTTTTTGCTACACGCAAAAAAATGATAGTGACAGCTGCCTGAGTGATTTTTTAAGGTTGTGCATTAGGAAATATATTGAGAAAAGGTCATGAGCCAACATGGGTATAATTCCAGCTCCATAAAATTCACGCCTTTTTGACTACTTGAATACCCATATGGCGTGGAATCCTTAAAACTTCTGCATGCCATGGGCACATATGTGTCGAGGAGCCTTGTTAACTAGGAGGAAAGTTTCTCAAAGGTATTTTTATGGCACATCCATGGCATCTTAGTGTAGCGTTACTCTAGGCCATGCAAAGAAGAGAGAGCGCAACATGATGGAGACCATTTTCAGGTAGCCTGAGAGGAGGAATGTGATTAGTCACAAAATTGCATGTGGTTAGGGCGTGACGTGGAATGCATCTTGTGGAGGTTGTGACTTGGCGACCTCGTTGAGTTGTGATGCCAGTACTACATCCATGTGATGTTATTTTAAACATCCAACCAAGTCATGAGACTGGATTCGAAATACATTCATCGAGAGGCTATCGAAGTTGTTTAGAAGTAAAATCAAGTTCAACCTTGGAAAGAGACAACGACAGCTTATGGGAAACCTTACCTGAAATCATGGCACCGGTATGCATGCAAGAAACGCACTCGACGTAGGCACAATGATAGAAGCTCCTGTGTTCAGAAATATCTAAGAGGACATGATGTGTTAGCCTCAACCACGAACTCACGGGAGGCATCCTTCAAAACACAGCTTTAAAAGAAGCGCTGAATATACTTTCAGTATTAGCTCGTGTTTCAAATTTCTTCAAGCACATTGTGCATTGCTGTCTGGTCTATTTTGGGTTGGTAAAATCAAAATATATTCACAAAAGGTACCCAGCTCATGGATTTAAAGTTGGCGGTCCAAAGGTGTTATGGGGAGACGCATTTCCCCTCCATGGTCGCATGGTCGTTGGTATTATTACCAAAATGGCTATTGAATTATGTGACTCAGACAATGTCAGACTTCTCAATGAGGTATGCCTCATGCGATAATGCCTTGAAAGAGTATACACAGGTCCATATTGAAAATTCGCAACATATGACACTGGAAAGCAGGTGCGACCCAACCCCAGCATGACTATGCGACCTCTCTGAGGTCGCAAGGTCACAAAAAGGTTCACACAAGAGAGACCGTGACTAGTGCGACTCTCCGACTGTACGACCTACGCACCAAGAGTGCGACCTCACTAAAAGGCAACACCCATTCTCATCAAGACATGAAGTCACACTCTTATAAATTCAAATTGCATAGGGTGGGCACACACTTAGATTTTAGGAGCTGGTAGGTGCCTTAGGAAAATAAAGGGAACGTTGTGTGTTACGCACAAAAGAGAATTATCATCGGAGGTGAATTTGTATGAGGATAAACGACATTGGGTAGTGTGCTTGCTTGACCACATACGGTCGATGTGCCATAAGAATAAGAAGAGGAATCACCTTGGCGCATAGTTGAGAAAACACCAAGGATGTGCCAAGGAGATGTGCGCGTGTACACATAGTGGTTTTTTGAAGGACGTAATGCCACACTGTGTTTTAGGCATGCAAAGAATATACAAGGGAGTGACCAAGGAAGCAACACGTAAATATAAGTGTGCTTGGTGCAATAAGCTTTATTCGGTCCTCTTTACTGTTATGCCATAGAGAAGAAATATGTCTTGGGTAAAAGGGCACAGGGTCATCATATGAAAACCACATACACCAATAATGTTGCAACATGAAAAAACACTACACAGGGGTCTAAACTAATAGAATTTTTTTAAATTACTCTTGCAATTAATTGAATACGCCTCTAGAATTATTATTCGATCATAAATAAATGTGACCTATGATATTTGGTTGTAGGTAGAAGCTATTGGTTTTTTTGAAGAGCTAGGGTTTCCCCAACAAGAAATGGGGATCCCTTCAAAGCTCGAAAGAACAAATCCATTCGCACAAGACTGCTACTAATGGAAAATAATCGTGTTCTACAAGGGACGAGCTCCCCGAAAGGAGAAGAATAGAACGAGTGGCCATAGGTCGCAGATGACCCCAGGTCGCAGGTCATAGATGGCCTCAGGTCACAGGTTGCAGATGATCTTAGGTCACAGGTTGCAAGACGCAGATTACCCCTGGACGCATGTCATGGATGACCCTAGGTTGCAGGTCGTAGATGAACCTCGGTGCAGGTTGCAAATGACCCTGGGTCATAGGTCACGAATGGACCAAGTCACAAGCCAACCCAATAGTTGGGAAGACCAGGAGTGAAGGGAACCTAAGAGTCATCTCAGCTTATATGTACAACTTTGAGAGATGAAGTGAGGAATTTTAGCTCTGCAATTGAAACCAGGAAGACAAAGGAATTGGTGCTTGAGGGCTAAAGGCACTCAGCTCTTGGTATCAAATAGAGAGAGAGGTAGTGAGGCTAGGGTTTTGGTATCATGCATTGAGATGAATAGCCCATGTTCCAGTATTGGGTTTTGACAAGTTGTAAATATGAATTTGATGTTGCAGAAACATTAATAATATATTCTCTTTTTAGACACTGATTCACGTGCTTGCTTGTGGTGATAGTACTAGTTTTCTAATATTACACTATGTTGGACAGTTACTTTCATGCATGTAATGGGTTATGAAATAGTTCATACTAGTTGCATGTACATTTTCTCTTCAATCAATGTTTATTCATTCCTTGCCATGTTAGTGGTATATTGTGAAATACTTTGTAATTAACTTCTGGCGTGTTTTCTTTCATGTATGTTTGACTAGGTTTTTTGACTCACCGATCCCACTCACGCCATACCACATTTTTATTTTGCTACTTATAATTGATTGTATATTTTTTTGTGGTTTGTAAATATTGGGCTGATTTTTCTTCACAGCTTGTTCATTTCACCTTTGCTTCCGCTTCATCATCTTCTCATTCGACAACCAAGAGTGGAAACACTTATGGTGGAATTTAGGCCCACATACCGGATGGGGCTACTATCCCAAATAGTGTGAGCTATAATTCGGACCTTTTACCCGGGATACCCCATTTTTGTTGGAAGTACAATGTTTTTAATCAACAAAATGGTGCTAGAAGGAGGCCAGGTGACAAGCTGAGCCCTTAGAGCCTGCAGTTAGTCTCATATCTTTAAATGGCTCATTCCAAAATCATTCTCTCGAGATGTTTATTGGATTTATCTATTCCTCGATGCTCAATCCCCGATGAACCTCTCTATCACTTGTCTGAGTTAAAATTCAATGGTGAGAATGGAATTTCGATAGCCGAGCACCTTTCAGATTTCTTTGAGTTTTGTGAGAGTTATGAAATTGACGATGACGAGTTGGCTTGTGTGATTTTCTCCCTCACTCTTAAAGGTTGCATTAAGAAATAGTGCCACACATTCTAGGCAACTTCCATCCATTCATTTGAGCAGCTCGCTGGTGAATTACAATAATGTTTTCACACGTACAATTTTCAAAATGTATTAATTAGTTTAAATGAGATCAGAATGGAACCTCAAGAGTATCTAGAGGATTTTTCTATCAGATTTTTTCATTTTTTTTTATTTCCCTGAAAGGGATGTTGATTGGGCATATTTAATTGATCAGTTTCAAAATGTGGTTTTCGTTTCCATAGAACCATTTCAAATGGCAACAAAGCTTGATCCCAATGTTTGTTATGATAATCCTCAAGTTTCCAATTGTTCGAACTCTGTCCCTAATATTTCCTTGCCTATCTCCCCAAGTCCAGAACACATCCAAGCCTCCAAGAAGAGTATTATTATTTTTGAAATTCATTTTCCTCCTCCTGAATTTCCATGTAATGGAGTTTTGGTCACAAAAGCTATGAGTGATGATAAACGTGTATAGGAAAATAAAATCTGTTGTACCACCCCTCAATATTTCACGCACCCTGTCAAATTAGAGCTTGAAAACCATATTGGCCTAACATCTCTCCATATTAATGAAGCCTATCTCGAGTCCATTGAACATTTACCTGGGTACAGTTCTAAATATTATTCACATACTGATAATAAATTGAGTCTTGTCCCTGATAAAGTTGATTTCCCTACAAAATCATTGGACTATGATGGGCATGCAGGATCATTGGCCTCTCTCGATGACACTTATTTACGAGATGAAGGTCCTTGTATGGTTGATACCCCGCATTTGAATCATCTCATCCATTATTCCTTGATTCATTTCATGAGTCTGCCACAACAGTAATTTCTTTAAGTCATTCAAAGATGTCTTATACTAGTGTTGACGAAAATCACGAACACGCGAGTGGTGTTTCAAAATCACATTACAAAATAGATGAATCTCTTATGGCTGATCTTTTCCATCTGAAGTATTTAAACAAACAAAAGAGTGAGTGCATGTCTTGGCAACCTCAAGATGTTTCTTTTATTGATTCATCCCAACTGTTAACCCTATGGGAGCCTAACATGCTAGGTACCCAACCTGATCAAATTAATGGCTTGAATGATTGATACTTATCTAAAAACATATTCACTCACGCCTCTAATAATTGTCATTTGTATCTGTCTATCGACCATATGAAGCCACTGAAATTTGATGATCCGCTTTGTGATGATTCAGGGACCCATCAAGAAATCAAAGCAATTAAGCTTCTGTTGGCAGTTATCTCAAGCTCTTACGATCCTAATGAGACCCCCGAAGCAAGTCAAACTAGGGTTTCTTGAGTTGGGGTTTCTGAAATGACTGTTCCCACATACAACCCTCCTCTCAGCATAACCCCATCGAATGTCAGATCATATGGGCAAGCCTTTCATTCAAGTGATGTTTCTTTCAGCACAAATGTCTATCCCCTAATAGTTGGTATGCAACAAGTTATATGCCCTAATTTATTCACTGGAAGGAAAACACCAGTCATTATCTCTAATATTTTTGGCTATTTCTCAGCCAGTACCAATTGCATTTAGGCACAAGCATGTGATGTCTTGCAAACCTCTCTATTACCTGAAAATTTTCTAGTCAATTCATCCCATCCTAGGAAATCTAAAGAATATGATACATTGGATTGTCAATATGTCAGTTTGTGAACATTTGGCCAAATTACTAATAAGCCCACTCATGGTTTTCCAATCACCAAAATTCATGATCAAATCCATTTGCCAGTTGATCTCACGAAAACATCAAAGTTTTGAAGCCCCCCACTCGAAGGTCCAGAGTTTGTCCAGGACAGTGAGGCATGTCAGCCTCTGATGAAGGTTACTTCGGATCCTCACATCCTCAATGAAACCTAGGAACAAATTTGAACTAGGGTTTTCAAAATTAGGGTTTTTGTGCTTGGATTCTTGATCACCTCAAATTTTCTTGGAAGATGCTTATTTGTCCCATTCCATCAAATTAATCATCCTCAACATCATGATGAGATTCCCGGCTGGTTGGACGGATCCCATCCGATGAATATACCTGCAAATTGTCAATGTATTCCCCCACTTCCATCGGACCTAGGGTTGTGTGTGAATGGATGTTTGTCATTTATAAATGATTTTAGGTTTCAAGTACATATTTATGTGTATCAGGATGAAAGTAAAATTCAACTCAAAAAATCCATTCTCGCATGCTCTCTGGTAAGTAGCCATGACCTTCTTGTTGTTGCACATGATTTTCGTGTAAGGCTTGTTTCTGATCCATAATTTTTTATGCTATCTCTTCTAAAAATTTTTGTTCTTACAGGGTAGGAAATAATGCAGTGGCTGCACTAGAAAGTTGATTTCACGTAACCTAGACTCCTCTCTAGTTAAATTAGGATTTTAGGTTTAGGCTAGCCAGGATCTGTTAATAAAAGTATGTTAGGTAAATTTTTTAATTAGGTTTGCTTGCTAAGGTTTTGATTTATGGTTTAAAATTATGTCTTTTGTCTTTTCTTACGGTCAATAGCTTTATGCATTATAATTTTCCATTTATTTTGCACTCATGTTTTTTCAGTTTGGTTATTGCTGCATAATATTCAAATAATTACTACATGTGCTTTTCCTTCTTTTTTACCTGTAACAAGCTCATTTTTATCACACATGGCATTGCATTGTGTCATAGGCCTTCTCTGTTGCATCAGGTTTTACGCTTTCTTCCTCACATCATATGCACTAGTTGTTGAACTAGCTTTGAAAGTTTCCGTACATTGCATACCATTGCATGAGCCCTCATTGAACTCGGAGCCTTGAAACCCTTGGTGCCCCAACTTGCCTCCTTACTCCTCCTTGTACATGTTAAATTTGGATGGATGCATTTCATCTATTTGAACGCATAGAAACCCTGTTGATCTTTATTACTTATTTTTCCCTGATTGCTGAAACCCTAACTCCATTGTTTGTGTGAGGTTGTGGTGGTTACCTCAAGAGGCATCATCTCTTAGACCAAGTCACCAAAGTCACGTTCTCAACATAATCCCTATAACTCTAAATTCATTAGCCAGGGAGATAGGAGTAAGTTTCTTATGGGGAACCCTAACGAATTCGAATGGATTTTATCAGTAACCTAAGGCTTGTGCCCAGCATAGTCTTGAACATCTTAATGATATATATTTTCACATTTTTCCTGTGGGTGTTAGATGGGATGTGAAGGCTTGGCATGAGGGAAAACCCAAATCAGAATATGTTTCAGTTTCTGTCAAACAAGAAACAACCTCTCTTGCCTGTAAAATAATTCAAGATCCCTCATCCACCCACTCAAAATAAGTGCTACAAGTGCATGAAACAAATACAGGTAAAGGATTGAGAAAGGCTTCCTCTGCAAAGAGGTAATGCAATGATTCTGCTGGGGTACTGACCAGGCTTACTGGCAGCAGAGCAATGTTTTTGATTTATTGAAACGAGTCTGCCGGGGTACTATCCAGGCCTGTTGGCAGTGGAGAAACATGAAGACTTATTTTAAAATTATGAATATAATAAGCCCATTTCCTTGCTCTCTACGTAATCATCAAACTACTGGCATCCATGATCTTTTGCTTTGACATTTTCTAATTAACAAGAACTAGCTCAGGCACATGGATTTGGCATATCTGTAAAGGTCAAAGTAATACAAAGGGTACCCACAGAACCTTTTCAATATTCCCTTACTATCGAGACTCAGATTATTGTTGGGATGTTGACAGAGATGTTACATTTTACCACTCATTTACCATTTGTTGTAGCCACTACAACACCACCCAAAGTTTTGGGTATATTCAAAATTTTTGGTCCCCATATTCTCACTCGGCCCATTAAGTTTTCAACTCATCCTTCAATCGGTAATATCCCTTTAACCTATTTTGACCCAGCCCTATCACCACACCCTCTTGGCCTGTTGTCTCTTAACTGGGCTAGATTTTGGGGTTTACTGCTTCAAAGAGCATTGAGATTTCATCCACGGATTCAAAGATATGTTCCCCTAGTAGGCATCACAAATCAATGGGGTGTTGGTTTTAGGTAGGTGAGGTCTTGAGTCTCGCTCCTATTTTGAAACCCTAATCATGGTAGGGTTTGGGAGAAACCCTAGTTTGTGAAAAGGATGATCTTATTTCATGTGGTTGCATTCTCATTGGCTTCGCACGACATCCTAGTGAAATTCAATGCCTAGCCTATTCGCCTAAGTGCTTATTAGGTTATTCCCTTCAACGTGCGCATTAGGGTTTGTGTGAACTGCATGCCCCTTTGTGCCCACGCAGCCCTAGATGAATGTAAGCCAACCCTGCTTTGCTTTTAATCCCCATCCTCCAAGAGCATGGTCTCGGTTATTCAAACAAGACCTTTTATGTGAATTAATCATTACCTTGTGGAATCATGAAGTGTCAAGGTCTACTACGGTCGATGGTTGTATGAAAATATAAGTTTTAAGCCGGTTTTCGGACTTAGGGATGCTCAAACAATTGAATTAAGTTGCAATATCTTAGTTTTTATATTTCAATGTTGATGCTCCTCTAATGAGCTAATCTTTTTATTCATTTATTTTTTCTCATTATTATCGAGAGCTGAATTATTCTCATACTATTCCTTTTAGGAAATCGGCCAAAGATGTCATAACCATTGCGCACTAAATTATGTAGCAATTTCATGAAGGTTTTAATTCTTCATTTGAACTTTCTAAAACCTGGAAGGAGTTTTGGGTACACAAGAATTTCTTCTCTTCAACACGTGTTAAGTATTTGACATATGGTGTGGTGGGAGTTTGAGATAGGCCAAGGGTTAATTATTTTTGAAATGAGCATTACCAAAGACCTTTGGAACTCATATGGGTAGCCACCATAAAAGACAAACACACTTCAAAGATCATCAAAAGTCTCTTTGTCGATTCAAAGTTCTTTTAATATATTTTCCTCGGTGGCATATGAAGGAGCATGAAGTAGGGTAAAGTCAATGTCATTTATCATGAACTTATGATGGTGATATAAACATGAAGCCATGACCCATGTAAATAAAGATTTTGGTAAGGGTGAAATTGGGATTATATCGCGCAGTCTTGTCTACTATGCTGCATCACACGAAGAACATGTTTCCCATGCATACCATTGAGGAAGTTCCTCTTGCACTAGCAATAAGTTTTGTTGCTACATGCAAAGAAAGGGTAGTGCCAGCCACCTGAGGGATTTTTTAAGGTTGCGCATTAGGAAATATTTTGAGAAACGTTCATGAGCCAACATGGGCATAAGTCGAACTCCATAAAACAGATGCCTTATTGACTACCCGAAGACCCATATAGCGTGGAGTCCTAAAATATTCCGCATGACATGGGCACATATGCTTCGAGGAGCCTTGTTAACTAGGAGGAAATTTGGTCAAAGGTATTCGTATGGCACATCCGTGACATACTAGTGTAGTGTTACTCTGGGCCTTGGAAATAAGAGAGAGCGTAGCCCAATGAAGACCATTTTCAGTCAGCCTGAGAGGAGGAATGCGACTAGTCCCAAAGTCGCATGTGCTGAGGGCGTGACATGGAATGCATCTCGTGGAGGTTGCGACTCGACGACCTCATTAAGTTGCGGTGCAGGTGCTGCATCCACATGACTACATCATGCAATGTGATTTTAAATATCAAACCAAGTCATGAGACTAGAGTGGAAATACATTCAGCCACAGGCTATCCTCGTTGTTTGGAAATAACATGAGTTTCAACCCTGGAAAGACACAACAACTTCTTGTGGGAAACCTTACCTGAAATCATGCATGGTATCGACAAGCATGCCAGAAACGCACTTAATGCAGGCACAATGATAGAAGATCTTGTGTTCAGAAATATATAAGAGGACATGATGTGTTAGCCTCAACCATGAACTTGCGGGAGGCATCGTTCAAAA
This sequence comes from Pinus albicaulis, assembly GCA_034641835.2. Classification (NCBI taxonomy): domain Eukaryota; kingdom Viridiplantae; phylum Streptophyta; class Pinopsida; order Pinales; family Pinaceae; genus Pinus; species Pinus albicaulis. The sequence goes on from CM076576.1 coordinate 938,431,264, forward strand.
CGTAGCATTAAAAGAAACATTGAATATACTTTCAGTATCAACTCATGTTTCAAATTTCTTCAAGCACATTGTGCACTGCGATCTAGTCTATTTTGGGTTGGTGAAATTGATATATTCACAAAAGGTACCCAGCTTATGGATTTAAATTCAACGGTCCAAAGGTGTTTTGGGCAGTCACATTTTCCTTGCATGGTCACACAGTCATTGGTGTTATGACCACAATGGCTACCGAGGTACGCGACTCGGGCAATGGAAGAATTCTCAAGGAGTTATGCCTCATGCGATAATTCCTTGAAAGAGTATACACAGGTCCATATCACAAAGTCACAGCATATGACACTGGCAAGCAGGTGTGAGCCAACCCTGGCACGACTATGCGGCCTCTCTAAGGTCACAAGGTCACAAAAAAGTGCGCCCAAGAGAGACCACGACTGGTGCAACTCTCTGACTATGAGACCTCCGCACGAGGAGGCGACCTCAGTCAAAGGTAGCACCCATGTTCATCAAGACGTGAAGTCGCACTATTAAAAATTCAAATTTCATAGGGTCGGCATGCACTTAGATTGCAGGAGGTGGTAACTACCTTAAGAAAAGAAATGGAATGTTGTGTGTTACGTAGAAAAGAGAATTATCATCAGAGGCAAAGTTATATGAGGATAAATGGCACCAGACATTGTGATTTCTTTTCCACATATAGTCGAGGTGCCATAAGAATAATAATAGGACTCAACTTCTCTCACAGTTGAGGAAACAGTAGGGATGCGGCAAGGAGATGTATGCATGTACACATAGTGGCTTTGTCAAGGATTTAATGGCACACCGTGTTTTAGCCATGCAAAGAAGATACAAGGACGTGACTAAGGAAGCAACACATAAATAGAAGTGCACTCGGTGCAAATAAGCTTTATTCGATCCTCTTTACCATTACGCCATAGAGAAGAAATAAGTCTTGGGTAAAAGGAAACAGGGTCATAATATGGAAACCAGATACACCAATAATGCTACGATGTGACAAAAGACTACAAAAGGGTTTAAACTAATAGAATTTGTTTAAATCACTCTTGCGATTAATTGAATATGCCTCTAACATTAATATTAGATCATAAATACATGTGACCTACACTATTTGATTGCAGGTAGAAATTATTGGTTTTCTCAAAGAGCTAGGGTTTTCCTAGCAAGCAAGGGGGATACATTCAAATCTTGAAAGAATCGATCCACTCACATAAGACTTGTACTAGGGAAAAGTATCGTGTTATCCAAGGGCTGAGCTCCCCAAAAGGAGAATAATAGAGGGAATGGCCCTAGGTCGCAGATGAACCCAGGTCATAGATCAAAGATTACCTTGGGTCATAGGTCATAGATGACCCTAGGTCGTAGGTCACAAATGTCCCTGGGTCGTAGGTCGCGAATGGCCCAAGTCAGAAGCGAGCCCAACAGTCTAGAAGACCAAGAGTGAAGGGAACCCACGAGTCATCTCGGCTTATATGTAAAAATTCAAGATATGAAGTGAGCACTTTTAGCTCTACAATTGAAACCAGGATGACAGAGGAATTGGCGCTTGAGGGCTAAAGGCAATCAACTCTTGGTATCAAGTAAGGGAGAGGTAGCGAGGCTAGGGTTTTTGTATCATGCATTGATATGAATAGCCCATGTTCCACTATTAGGTTTTGACGAGTTGTAAATAGTATTTGACATTGCAGCAACATTAATAATATATTCTCTTTTCTGGCACTGATTCATGTGATTGCTTGTGATGATAGTACTAGCCGTCTAATATTACACTATGATGTACATGTGCTATCATGCATGCAATGGGTTATGAACTAATTCATAGTGGTTGCATGTATGTTTTCTCTTGAGTCAGTGTTTATTTGTTCCTTTCCATGTCAGTGATCTACTGTGAGCTACGTTGAAATTAACTTTTGGTGTGTTTTATTTCATGTATGTCTGACTGGTATTTTCGGTTCACTGATCCCACTCACGGCATACCCCCTTTTTATTTTGTTTCTTAGACTTTTTTGTATATTTTTTTTTGGTTCATCAATATTGGGCTAATTTTGCTTCTCTAATTGGTCATTTTACCTTTGCTTCTTCTTCATCATCTTCTCATCCGAAAACTAAGACTGGAGACACTTATGGTGACAACCAGGCCCACATACCAGATTGGGCTCCTATCCCAAATGGTGTGAGGTCTAATTAGGACCTTTTACCAGGAATACCCCCTTGTTGTCGGCAGTAAAATTTTGTCTGTCAACAGTTCCGTAATGGGAAAAGCCATCAAAGAATTTAATCGAACTAAATCTAATTGCACGAAATACGTCGCCATTCAAATCATATTGTCGAATTTCCAAAAAAAATTCTCAATTCGCGCGAATTTCATGAATATGAGCTAAAGTATTTGATAGAAATTTTAGTTACTAACAAGGTGAGTTGAATTTATTGCGACTCTAATGTATTGTTTACTCTTCAAATGAACTTTCTATGGATCGAAGAACCCAATAAAATATGGCTGAATAATACTCAAATATTCCATGTTGTTGATAGCTTAGTTTATGGAACAATCTATGGAAGTGGTTCTCTTCCCTGCACATGAATTGTACCCATTTTTTTATGGTTATAGCACCCAGGCCTAATTGTCTACTAAAAGAGCTTACGATTTACATCAAGAAAGTGTGTAGAATGATACTAGTATGCTTTTGCAAAAAGGTTGTTAAAATAAGGTAAATAGTCTTTTTTTTTTGGTAAACGATTCTAAATTATATTGATTAAAAATATATATTAGAGTCCATGGTATAAGATGAGGAATTTATCCAATTCCTACTCACAATTGTCTCCAAAATATCAAAAGGAGGGGCTGCCCATGACATGGAAACCAACCCTTAGATTCTCTAGAAGATTTTGAAACATATGTATTCACTAAAAATCTAAGTAAAATTGAAAAAAATACAAATATCAAGTATGTCTAGAACTGAACTGTGGTGAAAAAACCTTCAGTCATTGCGTGCTTCCCCATGCTCATTTGCTTCAGGTTCCGTCAGTTCTTCCTCCGTCAGTAGACACCTGTAGATATAATTTATTTCGTCTTCCTCCTCCATGAAGAAGTGAGGGACCTTTTTCGGCTCTCCATTCTGATAGCACCTACTCCAGCCATCTTCTGAATGTGCATATAGGAGGCCTTAACAGGCATGCATTCCAACTTCTTGGGAGGAGGCGGTAAGATACGAGGGATGGTGGATTTGCGATATTTCTACTTGAATCTGGGCAGGGCCGACATGGAGGGTTCAGAAAAGGATATGAGGGGGGATGTGGTTGGATCAAGAGGAGCTATGAAGGTGGAGGAATAGTGAAAAGTCATGGCCATAGACTAAGCGAAGGGGGCAGAGGACGACTCTTCTTCAGAGTGGAAGAATTTTTTGGTTGAGTCTCTAGTCCACCTGGTAGGAAGGGTGCCACTTATGGTGCCTATATGGGCTTTTGTCATTTCCTTTACGCCATATAGGTGCAAGCGAAGTATGAGACAAGGTTGAGGTGCAGAGAGCATGCTAAGCTGGGGAGGAGAGTTGTGACAAAGCTGCACTAGAGATAAGGGGGTAAAATGCAAGGGTGAAGGATCTACGGAGGATTTATGGTTGTGCCTATTTGATCAAGGTCACAAATGGCCCTCATCTATAGCATTATCACTATTAATTGAAACCTCCAGTGAAATGATGTGCCTTTCCTGTCATGGCGCCACCGATCCCATGTCGGTTACGTCATCGCATGCCTTAGGATAGCATGTTCGTCACGTCACCTGAATCTGGGAATTCATTGTCGTTGTGTAGGAGAGATGCAGTTAGATCTGAGAGGTTCCTCCATTATGGACTAGAAGTTCGAGGTGAAGAGATGAAGTTTTCTACCGACGTCGTGGTTGGCTAAGTAGTTAGCCACATCATTGGATTTTCTTCTCAAATGAAGAAATGTGATGGCTTTGTATTGATGAAGCAATAGTTCCAATTTTTGAAGGCGATGAGTCAATCTCCAACTCTTGGAGAGTTTTGTAGAAAAATACCCTCATGCGAGATGAGTGGCTATTTGGATGATGACTTGGTAGTCCCCTTCAACTTCAAGGGGAAGAGATTGAGCTTGATGGAAATGATTAGGCACTGGATGAGTCCCTCCATATTTACTTAGTTGTTTTTTTCCCAACCAATCTGTCCATAGAAGAGACGAAGTGGGTTGACCTTGTAGTCTCTGAAAATGCCTCCAAATCCGGCTTTCCCTGGATTTCCTTTGGAGGTTCCATCAAAGATGAGTTTGACCAATCCTGATGGGGGAGGTGAACATATGTCCTGAGTAGTGGTTTGGGCCTTTGATGACTTAGGGGAGATGCTCAATTGATTGAGATTTAGGCCCCAATTGTTCCAAATTAAACATTCTGCATTCGATTATGGGAGATCCGAGTTCACCCATGGAGACAAGGTAAGAGTTTCCTTCAAGCAGCTAAATTTTTTTTGCCCACATCCCTTCCTCAAAGGTTTCGATGTCTTTCAATATGGAGCTATTCCACTCCTCCAGAAGTTCCAAGTTAGAAGCCGAGGGATGAGCTTCCAGAGGCAATTAAGGATATTACTGGAGAAGGGAAGCTCTTGTCATTTGCTGAGTGTTTGAAGTATATTTCCCTGAGATCTATTTGTTCTTCTACATAGAATCTCTATTATGTACCATAAGAGGTTGGACATGTTGTATAGGTATAAGAGATAGTCAATTGTTTCCCTGCTTTTGTTGCATAAAGGGCATCTTGAAGGTCCATAAAAGCCTTGCTTTAATATATTATCCTGTGTGAGTATTCTTTCTTTGCTTAGTAACCATAAGAAGGTGGCTACCTTGGGTCAAATTTTGGTTTTTAAAATATTCTTCCAGAGGTTATTTGGTTGACCAAGATCTCGACTGTGGAGAATTTGATAGGCCTCCTTTCTAGGGAAGGTTCTACGTGGAGAATATCCCCACCAGAGAATATCTGGTCCCTCCTACACTCTGATTTTCCTCTTGATGATATCCTCTCTGATATCAAGGTGTTGTTCTCTGTGCTAATCATCCTGCTAATCAATTTCTAGAATCCAATTTCATAATCCGTTGGTACCCTCCTACTTCCAGAAGTGTCATACCTTATTCTTCTCTCTTTTTTTTAGGACCGCTTGCCATAAGGGATGCTGAAAAGTGGATGACATACTTGGCATCTTCTTCCAGGAGTCTTCCTAAAAGCGATCTTACTTCCCTGATCTTATTTCCCATAAACTATGGGTTTGTATAAGATGTTTATGGTGGCCTTATGAATTCCATATTAGTGAACCCTTAATCTCATGATTGAATCTGATTAAGCTTTCTTCTATCCATGTAGCAACCTACTTAGATTTCCATAACTCAGCCCAAGGACCATGAGTGTTGGAAACCCATTTCCAAAAAATTCTTGCTCCCATGTTGGTGTTTCTTTGCTCTAGATCGCTAAGTCCAAGACCCCCTTTATCCTTCGGGGAACAGAATTCATTCCACTTGAACGATGCCCATTTTTGTTTTTCCTTGTTTCTGCCCCCTAAGAAGGTTCTTTGGAGATTTTTGATAATTTTGAGGACCCATTTTGGAGCAGAAAGGACAGAAAAGAGGTAAATAGGTAGGGATTGTAATACCTACTTTATGAGAATGAGGTAACCTACAATGATTAGGGATATGTAGGTCCAGGAGGAGAGTCTGGATTCCAATTTGTCTAGAAGATCTTTCCACGAAGATTGCTTGATGGCAGAGGTAGTGAGAGCGGCTCTAGTATACTTAGATGGTAGGGAGGCCACTGAGAAATGAAGAATCCTGGTTATATTCCTTTGAGTGAGGGGGGGGGGGGTGGTGTTGAAAAAAAATATCTAGGATTTTTGAGTATTGACGATGATACTTGAAGCTTTGGAGAAGCGGTCTAAGAAAAATTTAAGCGTTATAGATTCCTGCAATGAAGGATGGCCCATGATCATGTTTTCATCCAAAAACTTCTCATGAGAGGTGGGATGAATGACTTCATGGGTGAGAATTATGTCATATAGGATCTTCCTGCCTTCCACATAGCCCATTTTCTCAAGGGAGATGAGTAAAGGAAGTAGAGGTTTCAACTGATAAGCAATAACTTTAAAAATAATTTTGTATATGAAATTGCAAAGGGTGATAGGTCTGTATTTACCTGGAGTTTCTTCGTGGTCCTCCTTTGGAATGAGGGTGAGGAATGTTACGTTTAAGGAGTGAAGGAAACAAAGGATGTTGCAAGATTCTTCAACTATTTCCCAGAATTATTCTTTTATGATGTCCCAGAAGTCATGAAAGAATGTAGTTGTAAAGCCATCCGGACCTGGGGCTTTACCTTGTTTTAACTGGAAGACTCCAAGCTCTACTTCTTGCAAATTGGTTGGTTTGAGAAGCATCTGGTTGTGCTCTTCAGTGATAATCCTTGGAATATTCTGAGTTATGCTATCGATGGCCTCCTTTTAGTGATTTTTGGGTTCCCTTAGGATGTCTTTTAAGTAATCCAGGAGCTCTTCTTTGATTTCTTCGTGTTTCTCCAAGCATTCTCAATTCTGAGCTTTGAGTACTGAGATCTTGCTATGCATTCTGTATTGAATGGTTGAGAGATGAAATAATTTTGTGTTTATTTCACCTTCCTTTAACCACCTGATCCTTGATTTTTGCTTCCAAAGAATTTCTTCTTAGAGCCATGCTTCCTCTAGTTTGTCAGTGAGTTTGGATTCTAGGGCATTGGATTCCTCTGTTCTCCCTATTAGTATGATTTCTCGCTCGAGATTTTCCATTTGTTTTTCAATGTCTTTTTGTGTGTTGAATATATTGCAAAAGGTGTGATGGCTCCAATTTTTTATTTTACATTTGAGAAATTTAAGCTTCTACTGGAATTGGAAGATCTTGGATCCATCCAGGGGTGAGAGAGAGGACCACCATTCTATGATTATTTCTATGAATCTTGGATGATTGAACTAGATTTCTTCGAATCGAAAAGGCATGTGGAGTAGCAAACCTAGCTTGTTCCATTGTAGCTGGATGGGCCAGTGATCTGAGCCAACTGCTCGGGAAATAGTGGCACTCATCTAGCCACCCAGTTGAATGAAATTGTCTATGATCAAGAAGAAATATAGGCATGAGGAAATTTTTTGTGAGTCGCCCCTTTTGTTTTTCCAAGTGTAGACTCCATTAGAGGTGTGGAGATCTATCAGTTGATTATCATTGATAAATTCCTCAAATCTAAGGTTGTGAGAGTCTAGATTTATCCTTCCCCCTTTCTTTTCTTGGCTATTTGTGATCATGTTTAAGTCGCCTCCAAGAAACCACAGAGGAAGGGCACAATTTAAGTTGAGGGATTTGATGGCAATCAAAAGTTCTATTTTGGTTGTAGCTACTTGAGGAAAGTTTACATTTTTCAATATACCATGAATATTGGAGCCCATAAGATGAAAATATGCTTGAATTGTATTGCAAGTAGCATGGAAATTATCTAGAGTAATCAGTTTCGGATTCCAGATTATTTCTAGCCCTCTAGAGGCTCCATGAGTATCTACCGATACAGTTTGACATCCTTGCCAAATCTTGGTGAATATCTTGTCTAGAGTGTGGCCCAAATATTTTGTTTCCTACAAAAAGAGCATTGTGGGGTGTTATTTAGTGATTATAATTTTAATTAATCGATGCTTAAACGGGTTGTTTATCCCTCTTATATTCCAGGATGTGAGCTTCATTGAGAACTTGGAGAAAGGATGGAATAGAATCTGGTAATATTTGGGTACCTACCAGATCCTACTAGTTCTTCTCCTAGTATGACCATTCTTTGCAAATCTTTTCATCTCCCTCTTTTCCTTGATTCTATTAGAATGCTCTTGGTGTTGAACAATGTTACACCTTGAATTCCGAGGGTGGGGAGTTATTGAGCTTGAATGAGGACTACCTCTAGTTGCTGGATTTGGTGGATATGGATTTATTTATAGTCTCTCCATTTACATGCATCCTCAAATCCAAATATGTCCAGATCTCCCAAGTCTATTCTTTGTGGTTCCTCCTCCATCATGGTCGGTTGATATAGGGATGTGCCTTTTCCTTTACCCTCCTTTTTCTGGGAAGAGGTCTAGATCTGAGTGTTCTTGGGAGAATCCTTCAGAGGTGATGCCTTTGGATGCTCCAGGGGATGTTCTTGGGGATGCAGATTATCCTGAATTGGTGGGTATGAAGCACTTGGGATAGCCTCAATATATATGATCAGATCTGCCAACATTTCAAAGTTATTTCTTGTTGTGGGAGCTTTGGTTGAGGGCACATTATGTGACCTTCTAGTGTGCCTTCTTTTTTTGGTAACTCTTGTTAATCCTTCTAGATCTTCCGTTGCCATGTCTTTGTTTATGGAGGCACTTGGATTGATGGGGAAATCCTAGAATAAATTCCCATGCATGTGGCATTTTATGCATCTGAATGTTATATGTTCATAATCCATAGTTTGAATCCATTCAAAATTGTCATGTAGGAGACTTACCTCATCCGGGAGAGATTTGGAAATATGCATGTAGACGCATATCCTTGCATAGGCTGTGTGCTTGTTGATTTGTGTTTCATCTGCTATTTTTATGAATTCTCCCAACGCATCGCCTATTTCCCTCAGGGTTTGGTCATCTCAATATTCATGGGGTAGAGAGTAGAGACGAACCCAGACCGGAGCCCAACTGAAGTCTTCCTTGTCTGGATTGAAACGTTCCACCCATTTTTGGAGATAGAGGCTAGCTGAATTGAAGAAATATGGACCTCTGTCAATGATTTGGTCCTTGTCTTTGATGCAAGTAAATATTATGTTGAAGAATCTCTTTAAGCCTAGCTATAGGTTAATGTGTCCCTTTGGTTTCCATTTGGCTACGATCTTGCCCAGGAGGGTGTTTTCAATTGGCCAAAATCCCATAAACTTGTCGATTAGGGAGTGATACTTCATGAATTGAATCGTTGCATTGATTTTATGTGCCAATAGCTCGATCTTTAGGAACTCTGCATATTTTGGGATGCAAGTGGAGGAAGTGAATGTAGCTTCTCTTGCTACATTATGAGGGTGGGATTTCCCATTGGAGGTGTCCCAGAAGGGCCATAATGTTGTCCTACTTTGTTAGATTTCATTTCCGCATTGGGGAAGGGATGGTCAGAGGAGGGGGGAACCACTATACCCCTTTGGAGATCCACCATAGGGCTCTCTATCAAGCATGTGCCTTAGTGTAGGTCTGTGAATCACAGGGTGGAGCGGGATGGGAAGCCATAGGCCCAAGGTTCAAATAACCCTAGGTCATCATAGTAGGAAGCTGCAGAGAGAAATTATCTAAGGTAAATAATATTAGACGTAATTAACAATTATAATGCTACAAAGGGTTCTATTTTCTTTATTTATTTTTTATATTGCATATATTAATTCAATGTCTCAAGGTGGGATAATCTGAATTTTTTTCGAATGTTATTCACTATATATACATAGACAGAAAAGTGATTAACTTTCCCTCCAAAATATTGACACTCATGTCCCTCATCTTCTTGTCATCCCAATGCAACTTGCAATTCAAATTGACATATGATCGACTTTAGGTTCCAATTTGTTGGACACAACTCATCCTTACATCAGAAACATCACTTACGGTATGAGATGAAATAATAAGCCACAGTGGATTATTTGTAGACTCTCGAATTCACAGGAAATTCAATGAAGTTTAAAATTTCTTGCATAAACAGGGAATAAAATGACACTTTTATAGTCAGTGAACAATATGTTAGAAACCATTCTAGATCCATTTTAATTCAGATCTATCAAGGTCTTAGGTGATCAAATTTCTTGAGTTGTAAACTTTTCTTGAAGTTTTTCACTGAAAAAGGAGGTTTGCAAGTCAAGAGATTTGACCTCTATGCTGACTTGATAAATTGGAGTTAAGATGGATATAGACTCGTTTATTTTAATTTATAAAAAAATAGTTGAAATTTTTTGAATCAAAGTAGCTCAATTACATTGAACTTTTATTTTGATAATATAATCATAAAATTGTTAATATAATTATATTAAAATATTGTTAATATAATTATATTGATATGGTTCAGTTATTAGGAAAACCTCGGATAGTCTAATATTTGTAAGATTTTCCTATGTATGTAAGAAAACTTATTTTTCCTATTTATAGAAGAAAACTAGTTTTTGACTATTAACAATCTTAATACATTTCTTTTAACAATGGTTTATGATACATAATTAAATTAACACTTTTAAAACCTTAAAATTCTAATAAGAATTAAATTAAAAGGGGTCTATGGATTCATTCTTACACTCTTAACTCTCTCTTTCTCTCTCTCTCACTATATATATATCTATATATATATATATATATATATATATATATATATATATATATATATATATATATATATATATATATATATATATATATAATCAAACTTAATAACTCAATTTTTTCTCTAATTAAATATTCCCTTTTAACTTGACATAGATTTTGGTGTGAATTTAAAAGTGTTAAAACACAGCCTGAGTTAGAAAAGGCTTTAAATTAATTTAAATGTAAATATTTTTCGACTGTTCTTTAATATTTTTCATACCTTTTTGCGCCATAAATAAGATATTATTTTTTACTTTGTGTTTGGAATTAAAATTTTAAACTTAATACCAATTATATTCATCCACACACTATCACACAATTTCTTCCACTTCTCTCAGCAAAAAATAATTAATTTTGGTTTTACAAATATAGATATAGGATTACAAAGTTTTTTAACTCTTCTGAAAGGATGCCCAAAAAGGTAATAATTAATTCTGGTTTTACAAATACAGATATAGGATTACAAAGTTGTTTAACTCTTCTGAAAGGATGCCCAAAAAGGTTGTATGTTTAACCAAACTGAATCAGTCAATGTTTTCTCTAATTAAAAATGATCTTTTCTCTAATTAAAAATTATCTTTTAACACAACTGAATAAAAGGAACGGGAGAACAACATAACTTGAAAACAAAAACTAACAAAAAAAAAAAGCATAAAATGCATGCAAGGAGTAAGAGAAATCAAAATCAAACCTATAAATCAATAAAAATTGTACTCACACCAAAATCCATTCTTACAAATATTATTTCCCACTTTGATCCTTCCTCATAAATATTATTTCACACTCACTTCACACACTAAAAAAAATTCTTCCTCACAAACAGAATTCCACACTTTTTGGTTTTATTTATATTGATAGACAGAGAAGTGATTTTTCATTAGGGTTGACATTAGTTAAGATTAGATTAAATTTTTAGTAAATGTTAAATATGTTAAATGTTAAACATTACATGTTTATGTTTACATTTACTTACGTTAAGCTTTTATTAAATGTTAAGTTAAATATAACATTGCATTTTAAAGTATAAGTTTACTTTAAATTTTTAGTAAATGTTAAACATGTCAAATGTTAAACTTTACATGTTTATGTTTACATTTACGTTTTTACTTGACATCTATCTCGATAAACATTACATTTTTCATTTACATTTACATTTACATGAGATCTACCCAATACGTGTTAAATGTTTACATTTTTACTTGACAAATACTCCATAGGTTTTATTTATTTACCATATCTCTTTTTTTAGAGTTAGTATAAAAAGAGATTTTATTTAACTACCATGCCTCCAATTTATTAATATTTTTATTTATTTATTATATCTCTTTTTTTAACTTTTTGTATAAAAATAGGTTTTATTTATTTATCATACCTCCCATTTATTTATATTTTTATTTATTTACCATACTTATTTTTTGAGTGTTTGTAACCCTCTATATATTTTAAGTTTATTAAAAAATAATAATTAGATTTATTTTTAAATAGGACCAACATTAAATTAAAAAATTTAAATGTTAAGTTTACTTCTAGGACCAACATTAGATTAAGAGAAGATTATGTTTACATGTTTACATTTGAGTGTTAGTAACTTTCCTTATATTTTAAATTTATATTTTAATTATACAAAATAATAATTAGATTAATTTTTAAATAAGATTAACATTAAATTAAAAATTTTAGATGTTAAAAATTATGTTATATATTTATATAAAATCTACCCCATAATGCACTACACTTTAGAGCACCTACAAACACAACAAAACCAATACAAAAAATAGTTACTTTCCTTAACATGAAATTGCCCAACTTGCATTCTTTAACACTGTAAAACTATAAGTAACTACCACAAATCAATGTTTCCAAACATATAAAAACATAACCAAACTATCCCAAAAGATGATCGCATGCACTATTAAACTCTCACACTAATATTAATCATTTCGTGCAGCTCATAGCAAATAAATATCGAATAGAACATTTTAACTTATCAATATTTGCTAATTCATCATTGAATAGAACATTTTAACTTATAAATATTTGATATTTCATCCAGGAGGATTATTTAGCTAAAAATTCTCACTTAACGTTTAATCTTTCCCTCTATGTTTAATTGTAACATACACCAATAACTCACATGGAAATGTAAGGATTTAAAAAAAAAATTATACAAGCTACTCACGAATAACTATGCAAATAACTATTAAATATTCCTTACTAATCATTAGATAGAATGTTCACAGTTCATAATGTAACCATAGTTGAAGAATAATAAGTTTCTTAACCATTAAAAACCTCTAATTTAGTACATTAACATAAAAATGTATGATGTAACCTTGTATTCATATCATTATTCATGTAGTCATCACATACTTGGAATTATGAACATCACAAGAAGAAAGGAATCAATATCATCAATTTGACACAATAATCAATCACATCTTTGAACAACAATATACACTGGAAATCCCTAGGGTGAAAACCAACAAACATCCTAGGGTGAAAACCAACAAACATTTAATTTTATTATTAAACGCTCGTGAGGGTGTTCACCCCTCACTCAATAAATTATAAGGGAGACATTCCCTTAACCATTGCTATAAATATTACAAGGAAATCTACAAATGTCTAGCTTAAATCCATTACAATAATTATGATATAATTTACCCACTAATCTTCATATCTTCATATATTGATGGCATGGATGTAAATACAATGGACCATCATACATTGGACCATCCTGTAGCTCACACTCATCTACATGAACCATTAATAATTTACCTGCAACCATGTTAAGCATAATATTTCCTTTGTACAAGTTAACATCATTTCCTGCTAAGGTTGTCTTTAACATATATTGATGTCAAGATTCATTAAGTATTAAACAACATGTTCATAAATCTATACAAGTGATGCTTCTCCATCTACTCATGTGCATTCATGACATGCAAGTAAAATATCTTGACATGCTCCCTTTAAATGCAATACAAATGTGCTAGTTATAAGCAATCACATTTACAAATATTTCCCTCATAAGCACACATTCCTACAAGACAATAGCTACATATGCCAAGAATTGTTTTAGAAGAAAATGATACATCAGTTATGATCTTCGTGCATGAAATTTACATAAGTTTAATCCAAATAACTAACCCTTAAGGTATTACTTTTGGTTCATGTAAAGAAATATAACATGATAAATGTTTTTTTTATGCATACAAATGCATGTAGATTCGAAAAGAGTGTTACCAAAGTAATGCCTAACACAACAGAGCACATAGCTTCCAAAAGAGTCTTCCCAAAGGAGTTCATAACATAATAGAGCATGGAAATGCATGTTCTCTTTTCTATAAAATTAATGCAATAAAGCATACAAATATATGCCTTTTTTCAAAGATTATACTAACAATATTTTCCAATGTAGTCTGACACAACATGTTATCTTTTCCCACATTAAAATATGTATATTCTTTCCAACAAAAGCTAATGCAAATATTGCATGCATATGCATGATATTATTCCAAAAGAAACTAACATAATAGTTATGATAGCATAAAGTACTCACATATAAGTCTTCCTAAAGAAACATTATAACTCAATATTTCTTCTATCCTTGCGAAGAACATATTTCTATAACACAATGACTGTTATTTGTGCATGCAAGAGCTTGTCATAAAAGCTATTCTTTAATGCCACAATATTGCTTTCTTTGTGCATGCAAGAGCTTGTCATAAAAGCTATTCTTTAATGTATGCACAAAATATTGCTTTCTTCAGAATTCTATCATAATTTAGTTATTATTTTCATGTAAATAAATACACACTTATTTTTCAAAGGAAATTAATATAACCTAGTTTCTTTGTCTTTCTTCATGTATTCTTTCCATGCTTACCTTTCAAGAAATTATCATAGATAACCATATTTTATCCATAAAACTAGGCAACCATAACATTGTTAACTTAACCTTTTATACACTTAAATAAAGAGCCTGCCATGCAATCTTTTCAAGAGGTTACTCTTTTCAAGAAAGCACCATAATTAACCCTTATTTTGTGCATAAGAACTAGGAAGGCCTTTTTCTTTAAAATAATAACAAAGTTAATATTTTAACACAATGGAATTATCTTTCACACACAAGATAAAAATATTATTTCCAAAGAACATCCTATGACTTATGTTATCTATGTGTATAATTTTTAGAAGGTATTTCCATAAGATATTATCTTTAATCACAATTACACATTTCACCTCAAAAACAAAAATCCAAACTTATTATGTCTTCCCATGAAAATTTTTCTCATTTATTTATTGCATCTTGATATAGGAATAAATCTTGTTTCTAATTAGATTGGAAAATAATTCAGGTAAATAATAAATAGTGGATTTGTTTCTGTCACATCCCAATAAACTGATGAAATACCCTTTTCTTTAGTATATGTAACCCATCCCAAGAAATATGAGCAAAATAACTATTATTCTTTACTATTTTCCCATTTCCCAAGAAAAGCTATATATATATATATATATATATATATATATATATATATATATATATATATATTTCAACACACATAAGATTATATGAATAAAAAAAATAGCAAACATTACTTATCTTGGAAGTCAACTCTCATAAAAGAAAACGAATGACATATGTTGAATGTCCCTCCACTTCATCATAGCCTTTCCTAGATGAAGGTGATAAATTCCCTTACTCACCCAAAATGTAAGGCCTCAACAGTCTCGCTCCTTCCCTTTCTGCCGTATTTCGCTTTCCTTTTTGGGCATGGCCAAAGTTCCTTAAAAGCTGAGAGATTAACACCTCATCCAATGGCTCCCTTGAAATTTCACCCGTTCAATATGATGTAATATCATTTTAATTTCATGCATACAAAGGTTATTCAAAATATGAGAGATTAGAAATCGCATGTAAATGCTCCTTTAAAATTTATGCACTTTCCAAAATGCTCCTCCCCCCTTACCTCAAGATTTTCTCTTCATGTAAAAGGAAAATGTTACTCTCTAGTAGTATCAACATATCGAATCCTAACTACCTCATTTATAGAAAATCACAAATTTATATAATGTTAATAATATTTTAAGAATGAAAGAGGTAAATGTGTTGGTCAATGGATGTTATATGCTCCCCCCCTTAAGATAACACTATCCTCGGTGTTCATCCCTTACTAGGAATTAACTTTTATTCATGATATAGAATTCTCATCAAACGAAAAGGGGAACCTTCCCATTAAAAATAAATCACTTTCATTTCCAAGGAATACCATTAAAAATAAATAAATTAGAATCTCTCTACCTTGTTACCAATTACAATTGAAAGTAATGATAACTTTTACACAAGCACTCTGAGAATGATTGAACAACCCTTCAACACTCCATGGAAGGTAGCATGTAATGTAAGACTAAAAAATTCAATCACATTAGTCACACCGTTTCCAATCAAATAAAATACTTTAAAATATCAATCATTCATGCAATTTCAAGTGATATTTTAGTCGCAGTACTCTTCCTAGTATTCAGAGAGCACTAACCCTCTATTCATGATAAATCATAAAAATTATAAATCACTACACCACGTGCACATTGTCTTAGCTCCCTGTAAATACATCCCCACAGTACTTCAAAAATTACTCAAAGAGCACCTAGCTCTCTAATCGTACAACTGGTCAGTAAATGAACCATGTACATACTGTCTTAGCCCGTGCTAAGACATTCAAAAGAATAGTAATAAAATAAAGGAACTTATACTTTAAGTATTCCTTTTCAAGTGCTAGGCTCCTTTCCTCTCAATATATACATAAGATATTTACACAATCATATAAAAATTCATGTTAATTAACACATAACTGATTACTTAACTTATTTTGCTATGAGAACCACAATGGTAAACAAAATCCTCCTCCCAACCCATGGGAATTGGTTTCCACTACAAAATCGAGCCATTTTCACATCTAGATGGTTATTTGACAAAAAACCATTTGAGGTCCAGTATGTAATTCCACTGGAAAACTAGCTTGAGAATTCCAATGGCCAGTAAAGGTCTAGTATATGATTCCTCTTGGCAAGTCATGCCTATTCCTCTAACAGTGTCCCGTCTATGAGGAATTTTGGACCTCCTCCAACAGGCTCCAAAATCAATAGATTTGCCTCAGGCTTTTCCCTCTTCACCATCTTGGCCAACTCTTTTCCCTTACTAAGATCATGTATCTCTAGGGAGAGGAAATTTGGGTAGGTAAGCGCCATCAACCCTTCTAGGCAGGCAACAAACATCAACCCAAGGCCTTCTAGCCTTTCATAATTTTTGACAATTGTCTAGCATACTAAGTTTCTCTTTTAGCATTATTTCCCATAGTGAATTACATAATGAAATATATGCACATTATACACAAAGAAAAATAAAATTTATGTACATCATACATCATACTTGGCCCTCCACATGGGTCCAATGATATTTAGTTTAACAAGAAAAATTAATAACATACATGTGTTATACATTATTATTTCCCAAATAACACAATCATGCATATTATAACATGATACATTGTCAATTACCATTGCAATTTTCACGGGAAAATTTTACTTTCACAGGTTTTCTTGTTGTCATTAAGCTAACCATGCTTAATCTCATCAACGACACTAATCATAAATATGCATTGTTAAAAAAGATATTCACTTTCAAAATAATTTTAGTTTCATGCATACAATTATATAAAAATATTCATTAATGTGTGTATATCAATAATGTTTAGGGTAATAGTGCCACGGGTAATAGTCCAACATTTCCAATTCCAATAGCGTACTGTTACCAATAATCTGACACATGAAGTAACTACCTGTTCACAATTTGCAATAATATTTAATCAAAACCAATTCAAGCATATAGGTTTTATTAGTTAGTCATACAACACTAACTAATCAATGTCACTAATAACCTTAATGCATCCGTGACATGACTCATTCAAAAACTAGTCATTCGACAACTAGTAATTATAGTCAAGTCTCACTAATTGACCCATTGTGTATTTTTAACATCTAAAAGGGTTCATTCAATTTCATTTTAAAACATTCTATCATCCTCTTCAAGGACTTTCCCCATATTTTTCATTCATGCATTAGTTTCACACACCATCGCTATACACATTCATCTTTTTCAAGTAGTGCATGGTAACTTTAATTATGTTCATTAAATGTATGGGTAATATGTCATATACCTAAATTATATAGTCAACTCTCACTTTCACTAGTGAGTACTCAAGTTGTTCATAACTACAGCAAATATATTATTGTCTTTTATCCTCAATAGTATTCCACTATTATGAAAATTGTTTTACTATTTATTACTTATTACTCTTCAATGTGGTTATAACATGAATCACACATCTCATGTCAAAAGTAGAATACTGCATATATCAATCAGTCTATAAATTTCTAGAATCATATATCAATCATTATGTAAATTTCTAAAATCATACCTTAATTGATGTCCATTAGTAGCATACCTCAATTTTATTTTCTCTTAACAAATCCTGAACGTGCCAATGTTGTAACCTTTAGCTCTGATTCCACTTCTAACATACACCGATAACCTTACATAGAAATGCAAGGAGTTAAAAAAAATTATATACAAGTAATCCATGGGTAACTATGCAAATAACTATTAAATATTCCTTACTAATCATTAGATAGAATGTTCACCAGTTCATAGTGTAACCTTAATATAAGAATAGTAAGTGTCTTAACCATTAACAACCTCTAATGTAGTATGTTAACATAAAACTCTACGATGTAACCTTGCATTCATTTCATTATTCATGTAGTCATCACATACTTGAAATTATGAACATCACAACAAGAAAGGAATCAACATCATCAATTTGACACAATAATCAATCACATCATTGAACACCAATATACCCTGGAAACTAGATAGGGTGAAAACCAGCAAACATTTAATTTTATTATTAAAGACTCGTGAGGGTATTCACCCCTCACTCAATGGATTATAAGGGAGAGCATCCCTTAACCATTGTTATAAATATTACAAAGAAATCTACAAATATCTTGCTTAAAGCTATTACAATAATTATGATAGAATTCACCCACTAATCTTCATATCTTCATATCTTGGTGGCATGGAGGTACCTACAATGGACCATCATACATTGGACCATCCAACAGCTCGCACTCATCTGTATGAACCATTAATCATTTACCTGCCACCACGTTAAGAATAATATTTCCTTTATACAAGTTAACATCATTTCCTGCTAAGGTTTTCTTCAACATACATTGATGTCAATATTCATAAAATATTAAAAAACCAGTTCATAAATCCATACTAGTGATGCTTATCCATCTACGCATGTACATTCATGACATGCAAGTAAAATATCTTGACATGCTCACTTTAACCGCACTACATATATGCCAGTTACAAGCAATCACATTTACTAATATTTTCCTCGCATAAGCACACATTCCTGCAAGACAATAGCTACATATACCAAGAATTTATTTAGAAGAAACTGATACATCAGTTATGATCTTCGTGCATGATATTTACATAAGCTTAATCCAAATAAATAACCCTTAAGTTATTACTTTTGGTTCGTGTAAAGAAAGCTAACACAACCAATGTTGTTCTTATGCATACAAATTCATATATATTCGAAAAGAGACTTCCCAAAGGAATGCTTAAAACAACAAAGCACATAGCCTCCAAAGGAGTCTTCCCAGAGGAATGGTTAACACAACAGAGCATGCAAACGCATGTTTTATTTTCTATAAAATTCATACAATAAAGCATACAAATACATGCCCTATTTCTCAAATATTATACTAACAATATTTTCCAGTGTAGTCTAACAAAACATGCTATCTTTTCCCACATAAAAATATGTATATTCTTTCAAAAGAAAGATAATACAAATATTGCGTGCATATGCATGATCTTATTCCAAAAGAAAGTAACATAATAGTTATGATAGAATAAATTACTCACATATAAGTCTTCCTAAAAAAATATTATAACTCAATATTTATTCTATCATTGCGAATAACATATCTCTATAACACAATGACTATTATTTTTTCATACAAGACCTTGTCATAATAGCTCTTCTTTAATGTATGAACAACATATTGTCTTCTTGAGAATTCTAACATAATTTAGTTATTATTTTCATGTAAACAAATACACACTTATTTTTCAAAGGAAATTAATATAACCTACTTTCTTTGTCTTTCTACATGTATTTTTTCCATGCTTCCCTTTCAAGAAATTATCATAGATAACCATCTTTTATGCAGAAAACTAGGAAATGAATGTGTATTTTACAATTTCCAATGTTAGATTAATGTTGCCACCCAATTGATTGTATAATGAAATGAATGTGTATTTTACAATTTCCTAGGTATTGGAGTTTTATTTCAATTAATAATAATAAAATAGAGCAGTGTTTCAATAATAATAATAAATAATCTATTTCAAACCACTATGATAAGTTTATTTCTGAATAAAATTATTAATAATTAAAAAAATTCATTAAATATGTGGAAAGAATTAAAATAAAATAAAATAATAAATATTTTTATTAATAAATATATAATTATATAAATATAAATATTTAATTAATAACATTTTTTTAAAATATAAGATTTAGAATTTCCAATGTTACTTACTCGAACCAGTAATAGGTGTGGTGGAACTAATGGTGGTGGTATGTTGCGGACATATTGACTTTCTGGACAAATTGGAGTAGCTTGAGGATGAGTTGGCTCACCTAGAACATGTTAGCTACCCATTTCACCTTCCACCGTGATGCGCAGACAACCCACAGCTTGTCAACTCGTTCGTCTTGAGTATGCCTTTTGGCAATTTTTTTTTGGTTTTTGTTTTTGTTTTGGGTGTGCATTTTGGAATTTTTTGCTCTTATGGTAGGAATGGTCGTGGTCATTGTGAAAGAAATAGGCATGTAAATATTTTAAAAGAAAGTTCTGACTTACTTAAAAAAATATAGAGATGTGAAATATTAAAAAAAATAAAAAAAAATAGTAATTTCAAATTAAAATGTATTTTATTATATAAATTGAAATAATAATTAATATTAATAAATAAAAAAATAAAAAAAAATAAAATTTAATTAAATAAAAATATTAAATAAATTTATATATATATATATATATATATATATATATATATATATATATATATGTATATATGAGAAAAATAAATTTAAATAATTACAATAAAAATGATATTTCAAAATATATAATTAGAAGTAAATTTAAATAAGAATATTTATCTAAAAGACATGTGAAATATGTATAAAAGTATAAATATTTAGTATTTAAATTTAATTGATAACGGAAAGAACCTCACACCTATTTATTTTTTGATGTTTTGTATTAAAGCTATGTTTTGGACTATGAGACTACTTATGTTTTGTGATTACTTTTAAGTAGTAGGTGGTTGGCATAACAAAATATTGTACTATGTTTCAAATATTTTGAGGTAATAAAAAATTAATTTACAAAAAAAAATTATATATATATATATATATGATTTTAATAAAATAAAAAACAAGAATATTTATATGTATGTATGTATGTTAAACTTATATTGATATAAATAATATTATTAAGAATTAATATAGATTTATTTTAATTATTTTTTTTAAATTTGGAAATTTTCTTGGAAATTTATATTCAATAGAAGTTTGAAAATTTAGTCAATACTATATATATATAATATTAAAATTTTTAAACTAAAAACAAGTATAAAACTAGTAAAAAAAATGTGAAACTAACTATATGTATTAATATGACTTTAATAAAAGTAAAAAATATATATATCTTTTTATAAAGATGTGAAATTTATATAAATAGAAATAATATTTTTAAGAACTAGTATAGATTTATTTTAAGCATAGATCTACCAAGCAACCATAGGGATCAAATCTCTTATATGCAAAATGTTGGAGTTAATGCTTACATTCTATATTTGAGAAGTTGGTTTGATTGTTGAGAAATTCTCTCAACCTCTCTCTCTCTAAATTAGAAATAAGTTGGATCTCAGCAACTCTATTTAATAGAGTTATCTGAATGTAATCAGTGTGTGAGTGTGTTTACACATACACCATTTGTGTATAATATATGAGTGTTGATTAGTAATTGAGTGTTTTTTAGTTATTTCTATCATGGTATTGCAACACAAGATCAGAAGCCTGTGTGTTGTGTCAGTGAGAAAATTTCTAAAGCCGCGTTGGCAGCTCCATGATTTCCGTTCGTTGATAGGAAAATCAAGAACAATATAAACAAAATTTATTAAAGAAAAATTTCCTGCACTGAATCCAAGGCATAGATTTTGTGGATGTGAAAAAGTAGTTTGTGAAGCATCAATATGATCTATGTGAGAAATATTTTTTCACGTAAAACGTCATGTCGGAGGTGATGGAAGCACACAGAGCGCACAAGAGTTGCGTTTACAGCATCCTTCACTTTCCTCTTCGCGGATGGCCTTCGCTCGCTATGGAAACCCTCGCCACATTTGTCGCCCATGCCATTTTTATCGTACTATCAAGCGAAAAACGCGTCGAGACCAGCGTTGTAGAGAAAGCCGTGGAGCCCGATCCGAGGAGACAACAGTCAATGATGCCTAAAAACTCGTGACTTGAGAAGAGATGAGCCGGATTAAGATGAAGGCGGTTAACAAGAGACTCAAGCCGAATTTCAAAGCCGAACCTTGAAATGATACGTAGATATTTTTCAAAAGGGAGAAATTAACCTGCTCTCTACAGAGGTGAGTGGTATTGCGTTAGATCTATGATGTGAAGCTTGAGATCTGTGTTTTCTAGAAGTGAAAACATGACGACAAATGGGAGTAGTTATTCAAGGGCCAATGCCAAACCGTGTAACGTTTTTCCGTGGAGAGGGAGAAGGAGCGAAGAGTAGATTGTTTTCAGCACTTCCAATTTGTTGTGGTTAAGTAGTTTTTTATGAATTGTTTGTAAGGATGAATTTTCAAAATCTAATAAAAATGTTTTGATGTAATAGTTGAATCTAGATACATTTCGTATTTAGACGACTCTTCTATACAACTAGAGAATATAGTGGTTTGCACCCATGTATCTCGGTAGATGGGAGCTCGTCCATAACATGACTAGCAGCTCAACTATGTGTCTGAAGAGATCAAGTGGCAGTCAGGCTCAATATGGATGGTTGTCGAGATAGTATGGCAGTTGCAGATCTAGGGAAGGATCCCTCATTTTTTGAAGACGTAGAGTGGTGTTCTAATGATGTTATGCGACAGATTGGGATGCTGTCCAGTAATTGATTTCCAGAGGTCCTTGATTCGGGAGTTGAGGAAGCTAACTCAGGAATCCAACTTGCCAACTACACCTTTACGAGGGTTATGAGGCAACTTGATGGAGCATTTACTGATAAGCTAAATAATGATTGATTATTTTTTTATTTATGATTGATTTCAATAAATTCATGTAATGTAATCATTAAGGGGGGATGTTGGAGTTAATGCTTACATTCTATATTTGAGAAGTTGGTTTTATGGTTGAGAAATTCTCTCAACCAATCTCCCTCTAAATTAGGAATAAGTTGGATCTCAGAAACTCTATCTAATAGAGTAATCTGAATGTAATCAGTGAGTGAGTGTGTTTACACATACACCATTTACATGTATAGTATATGAATGTTGTTTAGTAATTGAGTGTTTTTTAGTTATTTCTATCACAAAAATTTTATTAAAGTGAAAAACTTGAAAAAATATTTGCATCTAGAGAAATTTAGTCCCTGTAAAATGATTTTAATTAAAATTCACTCAATATTTAATTTTTTATTATAAATTGAACATGGGAAGAGACATAAATAGCCATCATACTAATTTGTGGAATGCATCTCTCCAAAAGATTTGATCTTTCTATACATTTTGAGATTAAAATAAATCTATAATAATAATGTTATTGTTATAATAATTTTTATTATATCAAATCTTCATTAAAATAATGACTAATTTCTATCTTTTGAAAACATATCTTTTAACAGTTATTTTTATTATTCAATAAATAACAATAAGTGAAATATATAAAATTAAATAAATAAATAAAATAAATTGTAACAACTTTTAATTGCATATTTTAATCCAATCTTTTCTCATATCTTTCTATAAACTCATCTTCTTGGCATTGGGGTGAGATATCCTTTTACAGCGTTTGTGTCTTAAATTATGCTATTTTCAAAAATAACAAATAAAATAAATATATATATATATATATATATATATATATATATATATATATATATATAAAGACAGATGAAATAAATTATTAAATGTGTAATTTCTTAAAAAATTATTGAAACTATTCTTAAAACTATTTTAATTATCACATTAAATAGCAGCAGAGGAATTAAGACTTTTAATTATAATATTTACCACCAGCAGCGGAAATACTTCACATTATGTTGAAGTTGTTGTTATGTGCTCTTCCGTTGTTGTTATGGGCTCTTCCGTTGTTCTTAAATGATGAAAACAATTTATTAGTTTTTTAAACCCCATGTGCAACTCTTTTTTAAAGTCAAATTGATTAACAAGATGTGAGGCTGGTTGTTATTATATGGTATTTGATGTGTTATTATATAGTATTTGATTGAAAAGCTGAACCATAACCGTGTATTAATTCTTTAATATCCATATGGTACGATGAAAACAATTTATTATTATTTTTAAACTCCATGTCCAACTTTTTATGAGTGAAATTGCTTAACAACATGTGATGCTGGTTGTTATTATATACTCTTTTGATCTGAAAATAACCGTAACAGTGTAGTAAACTTTAAAATTTTATAGATCTGATTTGAAAGACTCATTTTACACTCGAGTATGAGTGATGTGTAAATTTGTGTGAGTGGGTCGAGTTGATATGTATCTTTTTAAAATAAAAATAAATTATATTTTAATAAAAAAATAATGTTTATTATCATAAAAAATGAAAAGATTTAAATAAATTATTTAAAAATTTATGTTAAGTAATTGATATCCATATCAATTTCATATATATCTATATATAAAAAACATATTATTAAAATAAAATGTTTTAATGTTGTATGTAAAAATAATATTTAATATAGGTTGTCAATAAAATATTTTAATATAAATTGATATTGAAATACTTCAAACTAAAAAAAAAAAAAATCATTAAAATTTGGACTAATAAAATGTTTCTATGTATATATAATGTAGAATATTTTCATGAAAATGATATATATATATTATATATAGGTTAAAAAATGTATGTTTATATCATGAAAAAAATAAATATTTATGGTTAAAATTTTTATTTGGTCTTATATATACTATATATAAGACAAAAAATACAATTTAAATAATGTAAAATTATACATTATATTTTTAAATATAAAGAAGTTTAGAGGTGAATAAATTTAATCTTTTTAACTCATTAAATTTATAGATTTATAATAATATAATTTCATTATCAAATCTAAATTAATATCTTGAATTTATTTTTAAATTATCTACTAAATCTAATAAAATCAAATACAAATGCAAAAAATGATTTAACCAATTATGAAAATTCAACCAACATAATTGACATCAATTGTTTTGAAAGTTGTTTTCTAATGAATGCATGATCTAATATAACTTTGACTCTCAAGTTTTTTTTTTTTCTCTCTTTGATTATTGTGGATTTGCAATAAATCTTGATCATCGCTTACATTAAAAATTATATGAACGAGAGTACACCAGTTTTGAAATTCATTTATGTCAAGATTATTGTAATACCTCTCAGATTCAAACCCTACATTTTTTTTCTCTATTTACACGAGATACTTCTTGTTAAATGTTATACTAACATAACTACCCACTTAATAATAAAGTTACTGATATCTATTCTTGCCTCATTCCAGTTCAATGTTTTTGAAATACGGAGATATACAAATTCTTACTTAGTTAAATTTTGTTTCTATTATAAAATTTAACTAAGACTGCATTACATTAATTTCAGATCCACTTAATGTAACCCGAACTCAACTACTAGCTTATTGTCCATAAAGGTTATTTACCACCAATGTTATTAAGAAATCAAATTACTTAAATGAAATGTTTCCACTTGAATTTACATTTCATTGATTAATAAAACCCATCCCTACAGAAGTATGGTATGAAAGAATCACATCTTTTTGGTAAGACTTACTATAATATAAAATCTTCTACAACTATTGTATATTTAACGTTTATATAATTTTCTATACTTAAGTATTGAAACCCATTAACATCATCATAGGTTAAGTCGCCTTTCTTATTTCAACTTACCACATACAAATTCGGAAAACTCCACGATTTGATTATCAATTCAACTAGGATATAGTTCAATTCAATTTCATTATGTTTATACACTATACTAACTAGATTTTTTAATAGTTTCGATTGGAACCAATTAAATAATACCTCCTTTGCACCATACTATATCTGTTATCGACGCACTAACAAATTGTTCTGAGCACGTTCCTTATAGTGGTTGGCTCAATTGAACGAATGTTGTGAGAATCTAATGAAAAGTGATTCGTTTCAACTTTGGTTTCTACTCCCCATACTTTAAAACCAGTCTGAACAATCCACCATTTTGATACATGGAACTTTTCATTTATTACATGTACTAAATTAGGGTTTTAATAGGCCCAAAAATTACACTGTGGATTCAATGGTTGAATAGTTCGAGACATCTACACTCCATTCTTTCTAACGTTGGGCATCTCGTGCCACGTGGAAGGTTGTGATTGTCCTGGCATTAGGTTTTCAAAGGCGTATACATAAGAGATGTATTCTTAATGGATGAAGCCATTTCTCCTCTCGTTTCTGATGGCTTCCAGAGTTCATCTCGAACCTTCGATAATCTTGTTTCTTTTTTTTCCAAAATGACAGAGGAACCCTTCCTCTGATATGTTCATCCCACTTGATGGAGATTTATTATTTACGACTTGAAGGGATCACGTTGTTTTGGTTAACCAGGTAACTACTTATTTTTACATACATGATTTACTCCTAGCTTTCATTTCTCATTAACCACGTAAATGTAATTCTCAATGCTAATTGAAAATTGAATTTATAATTTCGATTGGTTCCGGTTAATCTAACCATAGTTTCAGTCCGATTATTTTTCTGCAATTTCGTATATCACGAGTTTATCTTGTTGTTTATTATAGAGATTGTCATTTTATACTTATGGAAGCAGCTCTCTGTAATAACACGAAGGACTTTTAATTTTGTAGTGGTATTAATGATATTTTGGCTTCTTCTCATAAATCGTGAAGATGAGGTGTTTTCCATGTCTTTTCAGGGACGTAGAAGGTATTTTCCATTTGATTCATTTTACATAAATCTGGCTATAGGCGTTCAGATATTCCCAAATTTCTCTCTGATTACTGCCTTAAAATTTACGATTTCGTTTCTTGGTTTTAGTAGCTTCCTTTTCATGCGAAGGGTTATGATTGAATGTATTCTAGACTTATTTTTGTTCTCCTTACATCATAGATTATCATCAATTTATAACCACTATTTTCTTATTTCTAAATCGATAACTCATCTTTATATGGTGGTTGTAGGTAAACGTAACAATAATGTTCTCTGTTGGTGAGTTTATGATATTTTGAAAAATTCTGCTTGATTGATAATTCCTCTTAATTCATTATCATACGTTGGTACATCGAAATATATCACCGAGAGTGAAAGTAACTCGAGTTATCATTTACATTTCCCTTTTTTTTTTCTGAGATTGTCCAATCTCATAATTCCATAATTTTGTAATGATTTTTATCGGTGATTTTGACTTAAACTTTCCTGAGGGACTGTGGATCTAATTCCTCATTATTTATTACAATAAATTTTTTAACTACCGAATCGTTCTCGGTGTACTGGTCTACATTTTTCTTTTTGAACAATTTCTCTCTGCGAAACTTAACTTCCCATCTCTTCTTTTACATATTTATAATACTGTCAAATGAAAATGTAATTTTATTTAACTATGCATCTCATCCCTTTATGACTTTTCTTCATACCTATAGGTGTATAGATAGGTATGGTTATTCTCAAAAGGAATATAAGTGTCAGTTTTAGTTAAATCTACATTTAACATGTGCGCAAAATGATTTATTCTATTGTTTCCATTAGTTGAGTAATTTTACCTAATTCTTTTCATTATTATACTGTGCAAATACTTCTGCCATAAACTGTAAGATATCCTATGTTTTAATTGAATAATACCAGAACTAGATTTTTCCAGTACCTAGTTGTAATTATGTGGTCTTTGTATCTTTGTCTGATAATGTTCACGTTTAATTTCTAAAATAGAAACCTTATTTTTACATTTCACTCAAAAGTTTAAATCACTTTATTCTCAATTATTGTTGATATAATTATAGAATGTGAATCAGATAACGAGGACAATTTGAGAGTTCTGATTTAAGAACATAGTTTAATTTTTCAGTTAAACAGTAATTTGTACTATGCATGATAATTTACTTAATTTCACTGTTTCTTCACTCAGAATATTTGCTAAAGTTCAAAGATCTAGATTTATTTTATAGAGACTATTTGCTAGAGTACTCTTACAAGTATGTGATTTTATTTCAGTTATGTTCACTTGTACTAAGTAAGCCTGTATCTTTCCCTTTTCTAATACTGATATTCTTAAGGTGTAAGAAAATAATTTCATTGTAGTTTTAATTTCCCGTTAATATATATAACATATAGGAGTACATATCGCCATATCTAAGCCATGGGTTATAAATTCTGGTTGATATGATTCTAACATATTAATTTTATACAACATTACAGATTGTGAGGAGTTTTTCTCTTCACTTTAGATCTGTTAAATGTATAACCTTCTCATATACATCATATCACATTATTTAACCCTAGTATAATTTTTATCTCTCAACATATAATTATACATAAACCAGAAAGAATTTAGTTTTTCATGCATACCTCTTCCTTAGACTATATCCTCTCAACCATAGAGTTATTATATCCTTAACTCACCCCTGATCTGAGATCAATTTCTTCCCAAGACAGACAACCTCAATCTGTTCTGTAGCAGCTTATTTAAATTGTGCTTTCCCCAAGCTTGTTTTCAATTTCTGCGTCCAGAAATTTCAGGATGATTTCTTCCTTTTTTTCCTAGGCTTTCCCTCATTGAGGTACTTTAAAGCTGTCTTTTTCGCTTTTCTCACTTTTCTTCCTCTTCCCAATTACTTTCCTCTTCATTGGGAAAATTAAATTTTTCTCCCCCACTCTAATTTAGTAAGATTCCTTTCAAGGTTTTCTGAAAGTTTTTGGGAAAGTATAACCTTATTCATATCCTCATGGATCAAGGTTTGGGATCTCCAATCTCAATCTAGTCATATGGCACACATAAATTTTCCATTTATTTTTATTAATTAAAAATTAAATAATCCATTATCTGGTTCTCCATTCGGGTCCACTTCCCCTTTGGAATTTTTCCAAATGCTGATTAAAATCATAGAACTAGCGATGTTACATATCCCCCCCCCAACACTGAACACTGTCCTCGGCGTTACACTTTGAGGTTGATTATTCAACTCAAGATGAGGATTCCTCCTTCATCTTTGCTCCCAGCTTCCATTAGTTGTCTTTGGAGTACCAGTCGTTCCTCTGTTCTCACTCTATTTACTTATACCGTTTAGAGTTTGATTTTCTTCCTACTTCATTGCAAGAAGTCTATCTGGAAGAATATTTTATTCAGCTCTCTCTTTGTTCACAATTCATATAACTAATATCATATACATATATTGATAATCACAACAACATTCTGAACTTTAATAATTTCAATAAATTCAGTTGTTAGCCAAACTGTTCAGTTTCATAGTAGTTTAGTGCACTTTTAGCACAACTACTTATCATTCCTTGTCTTTTGGTGAGATTTCCTCCTCACGTAAACCTGGTCTAGCTCGGCTTTCTTGGTTTTCTTGGTGAATTCCTTGCACTTATTTTCACCTTTGACTCCTTCTTCTGGAGTATAAAATTCCTGTTACACACTTGGCTAAAAAAATTATATAACTTTCCATTAATATTTCATGAATTTAGAAAACCAACTTTATCATATGCAGATGTTTTGCTTTACCTTTTTCTCAGTGCATTTCTGTACTTCAAGTACCTTTACACTGTTTTATTTTTTTCCAAACAATAAATTTAATTTGTAATAATCAGGCTCAATAACAAGGTCTAAAATTCAATTTCTACTTTACACTTGAATTATTTTCTTATCAAGTATATCAGTTAGTATTGCAGATCTTTGACTTGCATCTCAATCTGTAGTTTCAGCCTTACACTAATTGATCGATTTTCCAACTTCCTATTTTTATATAGGATCTAGATTTCATTGTCTCTTAACAATCCTTCCACATAGGATTTTTCATTATTGTTTCTCCCTAACCGTGCAAACATGTCTTGTTCTAATTACCAAACTCGATTAGAGTTATCTGTATGTCTGAACTAAGGACATATTATGATTTATTTTTTTTTCTACCAAATATGTTGTGTTAGGGTCACATGATTTATGTACCCTCAATTTTTATACTTATAAGTTCTTTCTCACTTGAGATATTTATCAACCTTTCAGAAATTTGTACACTTAATAAGTAGTCATCACTTATTTACTTCACTAAAGGAATATGTATTTTGATGTCTATGCTCCAATGTTGAATTTATATAATCACTTGAGATATTCCTTTAGAGATTTGTAGAGGTAATTTAATACTTTATTACTTAAGCATTATTCAAAATTTAGGGATATTCATCCTTTACATACATCCCAATATTTTTTTCCTATTCCTTTCAACTTATTAAGGAATTGCAAACACTCAGTTTGCTTATCATTTTCTTTATTTTTGTGGAACTTTTATTTCCATTCTTTTTTTCTTGAATCAACCCCTTTGTTGGGTATGTGTTATATTCTTTCCATGACTAGCCCGACGTGTTGTACATTGCGCCGGACACAGTAGGGGGGTCACAGGGGGGGTGGCAGCCCCCCTTGTTGGGGTCCAGGGCAGCGCCCCGGCAAAAATTGTTTTGGTATGCGGTCCCACTCATAGGCGGACCCACCCATGTTTTGTGCATGAGTTTTCACATGGTTTTGGGGTACGATGTTTTTTGGCCCTTGGTATTAATTAGATCAGGTTAAGGGAACTACGGTTATGTTCTAATCCAGGGTTAATGGATTGGGGTTTATGTATGCTTCGACATGTATATATATATATATATATGTGTTGTAACACTAAAAGGAATATAATGAAAAATCAAGTTGGTTGTCCTGATTTGGGATCCAGGGGAAAATCTCCGTGTTTATCTATTTTTTGTTTTATGCTCTCGCTATTGTTTATTTTCTGTTATAAGATTCATGTGTAGATAATTTCTGTTCAGGGTTAAAACCTACACCCTTCTCATTTTTCTCAAGCATATATTTCAAGAGAACCTTTACTACCAACTCAGGGGATATATCCATACTGCAACTAATTTCACTCTTCTTGATATTTACTACTGCTCCTCTAGGTTTGTACAATTTTATATCCCAATTCCTCATTTTTCTTATATCATGATTTAATTAATTGGTAAAACAGGACCAATTGTCATGTAGAATTTCATTTCAAATTTTATTTTATTTTTCAGAAATCTATGTTTTCTTTGAGGTTCTATCTCCCCTTTGAACCAACATGACCTAGCAGGGATCTACTTGATCTTATATAGGTTTCAAATTAGTAGTACTTCTTTTGGCTTCTATTTTAACTCCTACCAATTTTTAATATAACACATGGTTTAATCTTCATTTTATAACTAACTTCCTTATTTGGAAATTAATATGGAAATTCATCCAGAACTATCCTCTTACTATCCTTGGGGTCTCGAATTTTTCCTACCAGTTTATATTTCAGTTTTTTATCTTTGTCCCACCTAATAAAATTGGCAGCACTTTTCTAGCTGACTTTTGCAGTTCCATCGCTACATTTCCATGAAATGTTTTCTTTCAACGAGTTGGTAGGTATTTTCTGTTATCCTACCCAATTTATTCATGTTTTCTCCTTCATCGAAACAGATAATGGGAATTATTGAGCTCCATACAATTTTCGTTTATACTTGGTATACTGTTGAATGATTTGAAAACTTGATATGCTAATTCTATACCAAATTTTTGCATGCCGAATTTCTCCTATCTTTTTTCAAACCCTGTCTAGGTTCACAGAATCATTTTTTTATATCACATATATGGAAAATTCTTTTAAATTTTCTCTAACCTCTTTTATGAAATTCATATTCGTACTGACAATATGTCTAAAATGTGCAATAATGTAAATCTTTCTAGCTCATTATTTCATTCTTGGAATTTTTGAGAGGGTTTTTATACCACTCATTTGTTTTTCTTGTTAGTAGTAATTACTATATTAGGTAATTATTAGCTTTCAGTAATTACTATTATTCGTTGCATTCCAACAAATCTCGACACTCAACCTTATCATTTGCACTGGTTGAATTGATATATAAGTATTTTATCATTTTCAAATTATAATTCTCTCGATGTATTTTCTTTACTTATATTTTTCCAATATCTTTGAATCTTGATATGTCCATTCCTATACAAAATTCCATCTTTCCGATATTTTTATGTCTTAGGCCAACGTACATCTAGGTTCATTAGTCAGCACAGAGCATATTTTTCATATTGCATATATGAAAATTTCTTTTATTCTACCACAAAATTCATACGCCTTCTAATGTCATGTTTAAAGTGTGCAATTATGTATAACTTTATGTTTCAACTATGCCTTCCTGTTGTTTTCATGCAGGTAGGGTTGAATCCATTGCACAGTGAAATGGTATATATATATATATATATATATTTTTCAGTTCACCTCAATTTGGGAATAACGTCGCCTAATATCTTCTTATCTAGACGGTTCTGACACTTGAAGACCTCCACATATGCATTATTGACACAGTTTTTTCTATGTGCATATCAGTAATAATGTTGTTTTGTTCGATTCTTCTTTAGCTGTTACAAACTTATAGAACACTAATACTTCCGAAATATACATTTACTATGGTATATCTAAATTATTATAATTTTTCAATGATATGTTGCATTCATATGTACTTTTGTCGCCTACCACCTTATTTACTTTAGTACGCTTATATACTAATAATAACATATTCAAATTTTAATTACAACTGTCCTCTAAGACCTGATTCTTTCCCTTTAATCTATATGGATCTAGTGGTTTTAAACATAGCCCACGTTTTTCCATTTATGTAATTAATGGTTCGGGCAATTCTTACCACATTACCCAGTCCTTCTCCTATTACAATGATTAAATCTTATATAGCTATTTAATCATGGATTGTTATACCGAG
Organism: Pinus albicaulis; assembly: GCA_034641835.2. Classification (NCBI taxonomy): domain Eukaryota; kingdom Viridiplantae; phylum Streptophyta; class Pinopsida; order Pinales; family Pinaceae; genus Pinus; species Pinus albicaulis. Next base: position 938,464,150 of record CM076576.1, read on the forward strand.
ACTATCCAATTTGGAATAGTGTTTAACTTTGAATTCCACTCTATATTTTAATATGTGTCTCATTTTATACCTTCTTTCACAACCGACTGTAGTATAATCCTTGATTTTCCATCATAGGAGGAAGGTGAAATTTTTATTTATTTAAATTTATTTTATTTTTTTGGAATTCATCTGAACTTCCTTCTTCCTCCTAGACTGTTGTCTAGAGGCATCCTCTCTTCAAGAATCTTCTGCGAGATTCTTATCGAGATATAATTTCTGATTTATACATGTCTATACATGCACAGGTTGGTACTGCATCACAAAAGATATGGCTATAACTGTTTTCTATTTATTTGAACTATTAGCAGATCTCATAGGGTTTTCCCCTACCTTTAATCACAATTTCTATTGTAATCATCATAACTCAGAATTTTCGGAATTTATCCCAACAAGGCTATTAAAATTAAATTAATTGCACTCCTCTTATGCGATATACAGTACTATTCAGTCGCATATACCAAATTTTCAGTAATCTTTGTTGGTACTTATGTCACATTACTATTTTTTTTTTTTGTATATAACGAATAATAGACTTAAATTCTTTTCCTAGACTGTACTAGAAACCTTCACCCTCTTCACTGTTACGTGAAGTCAATTCTCGTATAAATATGTCTTGTTCCTTAATGGCTACAAATAGGCTATCATTGTGGCTTTTGAGCTATGTCATTCCTTGTTGCATTCTAGAAAATATAGGCATCAATGGAACATTTGGATCTGGCGTGCTTTCTCCACCACGCATATCCACACACAACTCGTCCCCTTCAGTCATGGTCCATAGATGTATCTCTTAGTACTGTTCACTGTAAAATAAAACAACATTAGTAAAATTTTAAAATTCATAACATTTTACAACAGCATAAAATTTTATGTGTGAGCACATAAGTCGTCGAGTGTGTTAGCTAATGCTCTGATACCATTTGTAATACCTCTCAGATTCAAACCCTATTTCTTTTTTCTCTATTTACACCAGATACTTGTTGTCAAATGTTATACTAACATAACTACCCACTTAATAATAAAGTTACTGATATCTATTCCTGCCCCATTCCAGTTCAATGTTTCTGGAATAAAGACATATACAAATTCTTACTTAGTTAAATTTTGTTTCTTTTATAAAATTTAACTAAGTCTGCATTACATTAATTTCAGATCCACTTAATGTAATCCGAACTCAACTACTAGATTATTGTCCATAAAAGTTATTTACCACCAATGCTATTAAGAAATCAAGCTACCTAAACGAAATGTTTCCACTTGAATTTACATTTCATTGATTTATAAAACCCATCCCTATAGTCAAGTATGGTATGCAAGAATCACATCTTTTTGGTAAGTTGGGTGATGACTTACTATAATATAAAATCTTCTACAACTATTGTATATTTAACGTTTGTATAAATTTCTATACTTTAGTATTGCAACCCATTAACATCATCATCTGTTAAGTCACCTTTCTTATTTCAACTTACCACATATAATTTTGGAAAACTCCACGATTTGATTATCAATTCAACTAGGATATAGTTCAATTCAATTTCATTATGTTCATTCACTATACTCACTAGGCTCCTTAATAGTTTGGATTGGAACCAATTAAATAATACCTCATTTGCACCATACTATATCTGTTATAGAGGCACTAATAAATGTTCTGAGGAGTACGTTCCTTATAGTGGTTGGCGCAGTTGAATGAACGTTGTGAAAATTTAATGAAAAGGGATTTGTTTCAACTTTGGTTTATGCTCCCCATACTTTTAAACTAGTCTCAACAATCCGCCATTTTGATACATGGCACCTTTCATTTATTACATGTACTAACTTATGGTTTTAGTATGCTCAGAAATTACTCTGTGGATTCAATGGTTGAATAGTTTGAGACATCTTCACTCCAGTCCTTCCAACGTTGGGCATCTTGTGCCATGTGGACGGTTGTGATTCTCCTGGCATTAGGTTTTCAAAGGCATATAAGAGATGTATTCTCAATGGACGAAGCCATTTATCCTCTCATTTATGATGGCTTCCAGAGTTCATCTCGAACCTTCATTAATCTTGTTTTTTTCTTTTCCAAAATGAGAGAGGAGCCCTTCCTCTGTTATTTTCATCCCACCTCATGGAGATTTTTTATTTACAACTTGAAGGGATCATGTTTTTTTGGTTAACCAGGTAACTGCTTCATTTTACATACATGATTTACTCCTAGCTTTCATTTCTCATTAACCACGTAAATGTGATTCTCAGTGCTAATTGCAAATTGAATTTATAATTTCGATTGGTTCTGGTGAATCTAACCATATTGTCAGTCCAAGTATTTTCCTGCAATTTTGTATATCATGAGCTTATCTTGTTTTTTATTACAGAGATTGTCATTTTATACTTATGGAAGCCGCTATCTGTAATAACACAGAGGACTTTTAATTTTGTAGTGGTATTAACGATATTTTGGCTTCTGCTCATACATCGTGAATATGAGGAGTTTTCCATGTCCTTTCAGGGACGTAGAAGGTATTTTCCATTTGATTCACTTTACATAAATCCGGTTATACTAATTTGGCGTTCAAATCTTCCCAAATTTCTCTCTGATTACTGCATTAAAATTTATGATTTCATTGTTTGGTTGCAGTAGCTTCCTTTTAACGCCAAGGGTTATGATTGAAGGTATTCCAAACTTATTTTCCTTCTCCTTACATCGTAGATTATCTTCAATTTAGAACCACAATTTTCTTATTTCTAAATCCATAACTCATATTTATATGGTGGTTACAGGTAAACGTAACAATGATGTTCTCTGTTGGTCATTTTATGATATTTTTAAAAATTATGCTTGACTAATAATTCTGCTTAATCTGTTATCACGGGTTGGTACATTGAAATATATCACCGAGAGTGAAAGTAACTCGGGTTATCATTAACATTTCCCTTTTTTTTCTGAGATTGTTGAATCTCATAATTCCATAATTTTGTAGTGACTTTTATGGGTGATTTTGACTTAAAATTTCCTGAGGGACTGTGGATCTAATTCCTCATTATTTATTACAGTTAAATTTTTAACTACCGAATCGTTCTCCGTGTACTTGTCTACATTTTTCTTTTTGAGCAATTTCTGTCTGGGAAACTTAACTTCCCATCTCTTCTTTTAAATATTTATAATACTGTCAAATGAAAATGTAATTTTATTTAACTATGCATCTCATCCCTTTATGACTTTTCTTCATACCTATAGGTGTATAGATAGGTATGGTTATTCTCAAAAGGAATATAAGTGTCAGTTTTAGTTAAATCTACATTTGACATGTGTGCAAAAGGATTTTATTCTATTGTTTCCATTAGTGGAATAACTTTCCCTAATTCTTTTCATTATTATACTGTGCAGATACTTCTGCCATAAACTGTAAGATATCTTGTGTTTTAATTGAATAATACTAGAACTAGATTTTTCCAGTACCTAGTTGTAATTATACGGTCTCTGTATCTTTGTCTGATAATGTTCAGGTTTAATTTCTAAAATAGAAACCTTATTTTTACATTTCACTCAAAATTTTAAATCACTTTATTCTCAATTATTGTTGATATAATTCTAGAATGTAAATAAGATAACCAGGACAATTTGAGAGTTCTGATTTAAGAACATAGTTTATTTTTTCAGTTAAACAGTAAGTTGTACTATACAGGATAATTTACTTAATTTGACTGTTTCTTCACTCAGAATATTTTCTGAAGTTGAAAGATCTAGATTTAATTTATAGAGACTGTTTGCTAGAGTACTCTTACAAGTATGTGACTTTATTTCAGTTCTGTTAACTTGTACTAAGTAAGCCTGTATCTTTCCCTTTTCTAATACTGATATTCTTAAGGTGTAAGAAAAGAATTTCATTGTAGTTTTAATTTCCCATTAATATATATAACATATAGGATTACATATCTCTGTATCTAAGCCATGGGTTAGAAATTCTGGTTGATATGACTCTGACATATTAATTTTATACAACATTACAGATTGTGAGGAGTTTTTCTCTTTAGTTTAGATATGTTAAATGTATAACCTTCTTATATACATCATATCACATTATTTAACCCTAGTATAATTTTTATCTCTTAGCTAATAAATCAATTCATCTCAACATATAATTATACATAAACCAGAAAGAATTTAGTTCTGCATGCATACATTTTCCTTAGAGTAGATCCTCCCAACCATAGATTTATTATCTCCTTAACTCACCCTCGAGCTGAGATCAATTTCTTCTCGAGACAGACAACCTCAGTCTATTCTGGAGTAGCTTATTTAAGCTGTGGTTTCCCCAAGCTTGTTTCCAATTTTTGCATCCAGAAATTTTAAGATGCTTTCTTCCTGTTTTGCCTAGGCTTTCCCTCATTGAAGTACTTTAAAGCTGTCTTTTTTTATTTTCTAGCTTTTCTTCTTCTTCCCAATTACTTTCCTCTTCATTGGGGAAATTAGATTTTTCTCTCCCAATCTAATTTAGTAAGATTCTTTTCAAGGTTTTCTGAAAGGTTTTGGGCAAGTCTAACCTTATCCATATCCTCATGGATCAACGTTTAGGATCTCCAATCTTAATCTAGTCATATGGCACACATAAATTTTCCATTTATTTTTATTAATTAAAAATTAATTAGTCCATTCTCTAGTTCTCCATTCGGGTCCACTTCCCCTTTGGAATTTTTCCAAATGCCAATTAAAAGCATAGAACTAGGGGTGTTACAATTATTATTAATTTTTCTTTTGAAAGTAGTAATGGAGTTACTACATTCCTATCCTTTTCTATACTAAATTAGGTAATTATATATTTTTCATACTTAGCACATATTAAGATACAATCAAGTCATTAAAAAAAATTAGTTTAATTAAATATCATTGATGTCAAATTGTTTTATAATTTAAGTGTTTAATTTAATAAACCATTTAAAAATATTAAAAATATCATTTTTAAATATTTGGAAATAATTAAAACTTAGTAATAATTTTTTTACTTATAATGTTGGTTAAGACCTAGAATATAATCGGAAAATTCTTACTAATAATTTTTATGAGATTTATTAAATTTATATAATATTTTTTCTTTAAGGTAAATATTTACCTTTTAAACAGAAATGTACATGAAAATTTTAGAAAATTAAGTAGGTTTATTATTAATGGAGAATTGAAATCGTAACTAAAATTTTATTCTTTTTAGAGAGGTATAAGATAGTATATACGAGTTCAAATTTCACTATAAAATTGAAACAAGTCATATTTAGACTTGGAAATAAATAGAGAAAAAAATGAAACAAAGTAAGTACGGACATAGAAAAAAACATGGGACAAGGGTTGGAATTAGTAGTTGTGACTTGAATAACGTCCTTGTTGTCACCTAAGGTGCCCCCAACACGGGGAGGGATGCGAAGTTTCTACTCTATGAACTTTAGCGACTAATATAGGTCATTCATGTGTTGATGCAAGAGTTCCATAGAGTGGAAAATATATTCTCAATGTATATACCTATCCAAAGGAACCTTTCCTAAAAATAATTTCATATCTTAATACAAATCGAATGTGTGCATGTACTAATTGAAGTTCCCACATTTATGCTTAATTTATCACACCTAATCTGCCATATTATCTAAAAAAATTGTATCTTAGAGGTGGTGTCTTTGGGAATTCTAGTAATATCTTGTTTCGGGGATATCTCTAAAACACGGAAAACTCCAACTAGAGATAAACTGGGAGGGAATTTACTGGATATTTCTCCTCTAAAAAGAGGACAAGATCGAGAGGCTACCTAGCCTTTCCAGACTTTTTCTATAGAGCTGCTTGAAGAATCCCACTGTGATATCCCGAAAATGGATTTCTCAGCAAATCATGCCTGAAAAAATGCATTTATTAGGAATGTGTGCTCTAGATATCATAAAAATTGTTTAAAAACACTCATAAACCCACTCCAAATACTTCAGCAACCTTTACTCAACTTTTATGGGAAAAAATGTGTGGAAAATTGAGGATTTTGGCCCTAAAATGAGTGTATAAGGAAATATGCATACAATGAAGGGTCAAGTTTCTGGAATATGTTATATTAGGTCAAGAGGGATATTCATGTCTAATTTCAGAAAAAAAAAAGGTGTTTTACTAAGTTAAACAGTTCCTCGTTCCCGACTAGTCAAGAAAAACCCTCATTTCCTATGACTTTGAGTATGCAGAAATTTAATAAAGTGAGGGAAGCATATTTTATGAATTTATGAGATGTAAAATAGTATGAAAAAATCATATAATTAGCTTAGGAACGTGGCATAGACATTAAGCAAGGTTAAACAACAGTTTTACATAGAAAATCCCTTAAGATTGAGGTGTTGCAAGACAAGAGAATGAACCATAAACCCTTCAGCATTAATTCCAGGAGGCTGAAGCTTATTTTATTATATTACAGATCTACAACTAATAAATACATGAAAATAGAGATCTATAATGAGACAAAATTCCCAAAGGGCTCTTTATTACATTCCCCTTGGGAATGTCAGCAATACGTGAAAATGCCGGAGTAGATGAGCAGCTACGGCAACTATGGAACTAGAAATATGTAGATAAGGCTGAATAAGATGAAAATATCTGAAGTAAACCTCCTCCAATGGATCTCCAAAGTGGAAGTCTGATCCTTACACTTGAGATCCCACCCTCCAATCAATCTGTAAAACCCCGCAACAAATGCACTATGAAAATAACGTAGCTATTGGAGAAAAATTCATAGTAGGGGAAAAAATATGTGTTGGCCTGATGCCAAGATCTGAAAATAAGCTCTCATGCTTCCAAACTGATCCTCCAAAGGCAAGAAAGACTCTCCCTCTGAAAAACAAGCAATGGAAGTGGTGTTGTGGAGTCTCCACGGCAACACCCTACAACACAGTATTATGCTACTGCAGCAATAACACTGTCCTCGAGCATGATGCTTCGGTCTCGAACCAAAATAATGATGGGAAAACCTCACTCGAGCAGGCACTCGAAGTCCCCTGGGGCTGAGGGTGAGATCTCTGAACGAAGACACTTGGTGCACTAAACAGTGTTGCAGACTAGTTAAACAACCAGCGTGCTTAAGAAGTCGAAATGACCAACTCAATATCATAAACATATGCATGAATTGCAATAGCTCTCCTCCCCTCCATTTATATAGCAATTGGAGACTCCTCATGGGCCCTTCCTCTAGAATATTCCCTTCCTCTAGAAAATCCCCTGCTATGTTGTCATGTAGTTCTTTCCAACTCATACCCTGCACTGGTTGACTTGGTCAAAACTCTTTGAAAATATCTGCTTTCACACATGAGGGTGTGAAATCTAGTTCCATGGCTGATCCCTTTTCATACTAGAGGGATTTTATTTATGTTTTTATTATCTTTGGGCCTCCTTACCCAATTATTCATCTCCTAAATGAGTTTAGACAAAATTTAATGTTACAATTTATTGAAGAAAATTTGGAACATTAAAATTCTCCTCTCTTTTGACACACATGAGCTTGTCCTAGATGGGGCATGGGTTTCTCTCTAAATAAGGAAAAAAATTCCTCAAATCAATGATGTGTACATGTTTTAATGTGACTAGTTCTTTCCTGGTAATATGCCACTCCACTACGGACGTGGGTGCACTAACTCGTCATGATGACATTACAAAATAGAGAATATGTCTAAAAAGCTTGAAGAAAGATGTCAGGGGACTAATAGAGATGAATGGATAGGAGAAATAGGGTAATACAATGGATCCTAGAATACTACTAGGGAAAGAGAGAAGGATAAACTATTGAAAGAAGAGAAGGGAGGGGATTCGACCAAGAAAAGTGTTGGGAAGAATAATCAGTGCCACTAAAGGTGTTAGATGAGGGGAAGATAGGAGCCTAGAGAGGCGGCACCCAAGGAATCCACCAAGGAACTAAAACATGGAAACCATTAGGGCTCAGAGACTAAACAAACACATAATAGAAGGAAAGAAAAAAAAATAACCAAATAGGAAGAGGTGAGACTCACTGTAGAGAGTAGGCTCCAAGATGGGTGAGGATCAATTCTACAATGTTGAAATTATTTTTCCAATGGAAGTAGGTACTATAACCCTACATGTAGTGAGAATTGAGCTTGAATGCAGTGAAGTGCCTCATGAGCCTATAAGGAAAGGGTGGAAACTTCACAGAACAAATCTCTTGTGCATTTTAGTAGACATTTACTTTGGAAATATGATCCAAACTGGCAACATGAGAACCTTACTCACTCGGTCTTTAGAGGTGAATCTAAGGCCAATTCTTGAGAGCACAAGTACTAAATGAGCTCAATAGTATATTGTAATTTCCAAAGCCTACTTATGGAGCATAAACCTTTGACATCTAGTGTTATTACATTTGTAAAATGCATGAACGAAAAGTGGAATTTCCATGTTTAGCATTAGGTCAGAATGATGCTTAACTTGGGAGAAGCTCTAGCCCACTAAGTCAACTATGAGATGGAAATTGAGGTGGAATTGAGTGGTGTGCTAAGTGTGTTATCAAACCACCGGACCTAACATATTGCAAATGTCTTTAATTATTGTGGTAAAATTTTGCAAGTGGCATTGCCTCCAATTCATTCTTGTCTTTAACAACCACTATGGGGGTGCATTGCCATGTCCCCAAATCTCTTGGCGAGGAGGGAGGACGACAACCTGTTTCTTCCTTTTGCCCTCCCCCCACTATTGCTCATAAAGCATGCCATCTCAGAGAATCCATATAATACATTAAATTTATATACACATTTTTTTCCCTTCTACTTGAAACATTGGTGTTTCTCCATATAAATGTAATATATTTCTCAAGATAACTTTAATTTATAGAATTTTTTCGTTTAAATTTTAAATGTAATTAGCTATTATAGATTAATATGTATTGCTCCATATTTCTATTAAATAATGTCTATATTATTTTTGTTTCATGAAATTCAAAATTGATAATGGATTAACTATTGTAAAATTATTTTTATTATAACTCATTTAATAACTATTACAATTATTTATCTATTATTATATCCCATTTAACAACTATTAGAACTATTCCTCCATGCGTATTATATAATGCATCATCAAATTAAATCTTCTTCAAATTTCTTTATTTCCTCCTCCATTACGAGTACAAAAATCTTTAGCATTGACTTAGTTTGTCTTGGTAAAAAATTGTTTCACAATAACTTGGTTTCCAAATAAACAATCTACAATTAAATATAAGTTTAAAGAAAGTAACCACCGGAGTATTGCATTAAGGAACCTAGGACTATCGTGGTAAAGAAAACTTCTTATTCTTAACTTATAATAAAAATATTATTCTTTAATAATTTTAAATTTTAATTTGAAATTGTTAAAAAAATCTCTTATACAATCTGATCCTAATATGCTATTTTCTTTATCATGAAGGAGAAATTAAAAAGAAAGTGAGAGGGAATGAGCAGAAATGTAATTCTCTATCTTCAATGTCTATATTGACATGGATGATTACCCAGCTGGGTTCGAGGGGCCTATTCGGGTCAATTATTTCGTATTACTATGCTTGCTTAATTATATCGATATATTAGAGGAGTTAGACTAGGTTTTCGTCAATCTTATCATGAAAGTTTTTTATCTCAATGGTTTGTGATACTCCTATTTCCTTCAACAAATTCAAAGTCAAACCTAGGTAAACCTCAAATATTGTGTATCTTGACTTTAGGAAAGCTTAGTTTCGGGAATCTTAAACATAATCTTTGTGTTAGAGTCTTTGGAATATGTGTTTTCTTTTAATTCAATTTTTATACTAGTATGGAATCTGATGGACCCACGTAAAATATCCAATCTACAGGCCCATCTGTAATGAAATATTGTCAATTTTACATGTTTTTGAACTTTTATTAACATACGTATTGATGGGTGTATAATTATGATTATTCTGTGATATTAATCCACCCTTGAAATATTTTGATATCTTCATACAACTCAATTGAAACATTTAATAGACTTTTTAAAGTTCCTGTCAACCAACCGTAGGAAAAGATTTCAGAGATACTATTCCGTCCTATATCTAATACTTGGGCTCCGAAAGTTGAACCACTCGATGAAATGAGCAACAAACATGCTTGGAAATTGGATACGACTTTCAGTGCACTATACTCAACAATGCCATGTGGAGGGCCTTTATGGCTTATCAGCGTATTCAGATATTGTATGCAGACTCAGTGAGGAGTTAGCCGCTCACAACTTCATTTGTGGAACAGACAACGCCATGGCCTAATTGCTGATGGAATTCTCGATATTCAAGGATTGTTCTCGTGGGTATTTCTCGAAAATTTTTGGTCATCTTAGTTTTAATCACACCGTTCATGATTTTACGTCTCCGTTCATGATTTTGCAGCTTTCAAAATCCAAAAAAATTGTGAGACCCACAAAATCAAGAATTAAGATTTTTTTTTTTCTTTTGGGTTTTGTTGGTGTGGGTGGGTCAAAAAGGTGTCCAAACACACATGGATATTTGTTTTTGTCGGTTTGAAAGGTTGGTTAAATGAAGGTAAATGATACTAAAGTACATAGTAATTTCAATTTTGAGTGAGGTGGAAGCACTCTAGGTAGGAGGGTTCTAGCTGTTTTCAAATTTTATGCACGATACTTGAAATCAATTTTCTTTATTTGTTATTTATATGGTTATTCAATGTCTCTATCATGTCTCTGTCATGGTAAGGATAATTTTGATAAGCTTCCATTGAATATCACAACCACAAAATATAGAAAACTGATAAATTTCCTTGCAATCGCAAAATATCCGGTTGTCATATAGATGGATGAGACACTCATGGCCCTCATGTTCTTCTCATTCCAATATGACTTGGAATCATATTGGACATATCATCAACTTTAAGTTTCAATTCTTGGAAACAGATCAGTTTTGGTGTATCAATAAAATAAGTATGGTAAATAAATAAATATAAAAGAGGTATAAAAAGGTATGATAAATAAGTAAATATAAAATGGGTATAAAAGGGTATGATAAATAAATAAATATAAAAGAGGTAAAAAAAGATAAGGTAAATAAATAAAAATATATCAAATAGGATTATAAATAAAAATCTAATTATATAATAAGTTTATAGGCCAAATTCCATAGTAAATAAAAGAGGTATGGTAAATAAATATAAATATAAATAAACTAGAGGTAAGGTAAGTAAATAAAACCTCTTTTCATATTTACTCCATAATATGCTTTATATTTACGAATATTTATGTTCATTGGTTTACATAACTAAGAAGAAACTGAGAGAGAGAGAAAGAGAAATGGAGGGAGAGAGAGAGTAATAAGGGAGAGACGGAGAGAGAGTGTGTATGTTTAGGGGTGAGATAAAGAGACAAAGTAAGATGTATGGAAAGAAGAGGGGAGAGAAGAAGAGAGAAGGATAGAGGGAGGGATATAGTAATGTAGTTGGAGAGAGAGAGGGGCGGAAATAGAGAGAGAAATAAAGGTAGATAGGGGAAGAGAGAGGATTAGAGAGAGAAGGAGGGGGGGGGGGCGAGGGGAGAGATGAGAGAGAGGAGGAGAGTGATGGGGAAAGAGAGAGTATTGGAGGGAAGAGAGAGAGAGAGAGGAAGGATGAGAGAGAGGACTTCAGAGAGAGGAGGAGAGAGGGATCGATAAAGAGATGGAGTTGGAGTAGGAGAGATGTAGGAAATAAGAAATATAGAGAGTGAGAAGTGGAGAGAGAGGAGGAGTGACAAGGGAGAGACAAAGAGAGAGCATGTATTTTTGGGGCTGAGATAAATAGACAAATAAGGAGAGATGCAGATAAGGGGGGGATAAGGAGATATAAGGAGAGAGGGAGGGATATAGTAACATAGTTGGTGGGTGAAGAGAGAGAGAGAGAGAGAGGGAGAGAGAGATGGGAGAGAAAGCGAAAGAGAGGAAGGAAGAAAGAGGATGTGAGAGAGTGCAGAGAGGGAGGGAAAGAGATATGGACTTGGAGGGGGAAGGAGAGGGAGCTAAGAAGAAATACATAGAGAGAGAAAGGTGGAGAGAGAGAGAGAGAGTGAGTGATAAGGAAGATGGAGAGAGAGGGAGAGAGGACAAAAGGAGGAAGGAGAGATATTAATGGGGGAGAGGGAGAGAAGGGAAAGATAGAGATATAGATGGAAGGTGAAGAGAGGGAAGAAGAGAGATATGGGGAGAGGTGGTTATTGACAAAGAGAATGATATATATGGAATGCGAGAGCATGTGTGTTTAGGGGGGTGAGATAGAGAGACAAAAAAGAAGAGATGGAGTGGGATTTAGATATGGATGGAGGGTGGAGAGAGGGAAGAATATTTCTCACACTAGATGGATTGCTATAAGTGGAGATGGTGATTTATAATCCTATTTGATTATTTGCACTATATGCATCGATTTTAGTGCAGATATTTATTTCTAATGATATTTGATTACTTGCACTAGATGCATTGATATCAGTGCAGGTGGTGATTTCTAATAAAATTTGATTGCTTGCATTGAATTTGTTGATTTCAATTTAGATGTCGATTTATAATTATATTTGATTACTTGCACTAGATGAATTTATTTCAATGTAGATTATTTCTAATCCTATTTGATTGTTTGCACTAAATGCATTGATTTCAGTGTAGATGGTGATTTCTAATCCTATTTTGTTTCTTTGAGTTAATGCATTGATTTAAGTGTAGATGTTGGTTTCTAGAGAGAGAGAGAGTGAGTGATAAGGAAGATGGAGAGAGGGGGAGAGAGGACAAAAGGAGGAAAGAGATATATTAGCGGGGGAGAGGGAGAGAAGGGGAATATAGAGATATAGATGGAAGGTGAAGAGAGGGAAGAAGAGAGAGATGGGGAGAGTGTGTGATTGAAAAAGAGAATGATATATATGGAGTGCAAGAGCACATGTGTTTAGGGGGGTGAGATAGAGAGAAAAAAAAGAATAGATGGAGGGGGATATAGATATCGATGGATGGTGGAGAGAGGGAGGAATATTTCTCACACTATATGGATTGATATGTGGAGATAGTGATTTCTAATCCTATTTGGTTATTTGCACTAGATGCATTGATTTTAGTGTAGATATTTATTTCTAATGATATTTGATTACTTGCACTAGATGCATTGATTTCAGTGTAGGTGGTGATTTCTAATATAATTCGATTGCTTGCACTAAATTTGTTGATTTCAATTTAGATGTCGATTTATAACTATATTTTATTACTTACACTAGATGAATTGATTTCAATGTAGATTATTTCTAATCCTATTTGATTGTTTGCAATAAATGCATTGATTTCAGTGTACATGGTGATTTCTAATCCTATTTTATTTTTTTGAGTAAATGCATTGATTTCATTGTAGATGTTGGTTTCTAGAGAGAGAGAGAGTGAGTGATAAGGAAGATGGAGAGAGAGAGAGAGAGGAAAAAATGAGGAAAGATATATTAGTAGGGGAGAGGGAGAAAAGGGGAAGATAGAGATATAGATGGAAGGTGAAGAGAGGGAAGAAGAGAGAGATGTGGAGAGGGGATGATTGACAAAGAGATTGATATATATGGAGTGCGAGAGCGCGTGTGTTTAGCGGGGTGAGATAGAGAGACAAAAAAGAATAGATGGAGGGGGATATAGATATGGATGAAGGGTGGAGAGAGGGAGGAATATTTCTCGCACTAGATGGATTAATATAAGTGGAAATGGTGATTTCTAATCCTATTTGATTATTTGCACTAGATGCATCGATTTTAGTGTAGATATTTATTTATAATGATATTTGATTACTTGCACTAGATGCATTAATTTCAGTGTAGGTGGTGATTTCTAATACAATTTGATTGCTTGCAATAATGTGTTGATTTCAATTTAGATGTTGATTTATAATTATATTTGATTACTTGCACTAGATGAATTGATTTCAATGTAGATGATTTCTAATCCTATTTGATTGTTTGCACTAAATGCATTGATTTGAGTGTAGGTGGCGATTTCTAATCCTATTTGATTTCTTTGAGTAAATGTATTGATTTCATTGTAGATGTTGGTTTGTAGAGATAGAGAGAGAGAGGAAAAAGGGAAGAAAGAGAGATATTAGCGGGCGAGAGGGAGATAAGGGGAAGATAGAGATATAGATGGAAGGTGAAGAGAGGGAAGAAGAGGGAGATGGGGAGATGGGGTGATTGACAAAGAGAATGATATATATAGAGTGCGAGAGAATGTGTGTTTAGGGCGGTGAGATAGAGAGACCAAAAACAAGAGATGGAGGGGGATATAGATATGGATGGAGGGTGCAGAGAGGGAAGAATATTTCTTGCACTAGATGGATTGATTTAAGTGGAGATGGTGATTTATAATCCTATTTGATTATTTCCACTAGATGCATCGATTTTAGTGTAGATATTTATTTCTAATGATATTTTATTACTTGCACTAGATGCATTGATTTCAGTGTAGGTGGTGATTTCTAATACTATTTCATTTATTGCACTGGATGTGTTGAATTCATTTTACACAACGATTTATAATTATCTTTGATTGCTTGCACTATATGCATTGATTTCAATGTAGATTATTTCTAATCCTATTTTATTGTTTGCAATAATTTAATGCATTTATTTCAGTGTAGATGGCGATTTCTAATCCTATTTGATTACTTTGAGTAAATGCATTGATTTCAGTGTAGATGTTGGTTTCTAATCTTATTTGATTACTTGCATTAGGTGCATTGATTTCAATGTAGAAGTTATTTTCTAATCTTATTTGATTTCTTGCATTAAATGCATTGATTTCAATGTATATGTTGATTTATGATTTTTATGTAATTGGATATATGATGATACATTAAATTTAAAGTGATTGGATTAACAATATGCATGGATTTTAGTGTAAGAAAAAAAAGTTATTGACAATGTACATAGATTTTTTTGTTATAGTAATTTAACCTATTAATATTGGAGAGCAAGAGAGACAAGGTATCATGTTTAATACAACATCTTGAGCTAAAGATTTAAATGGTTTATGATTTAAATTTTCTTTTTCATATAATCGATATGAAAAGATAACGAAACTAACAAGGGTGGCAATAACAATAGTAGAAGAAAATAGTCTGAGGTTGATCACAATGAATACTAGTTGTAACATGAGTACATTCTTATTTTTCACATTTTCTATCTTTCAACACTATTATTGTCACTTTGCATTCAAAAAAAATATTTCATCATTTTTAATCATTATAGTTATTAACAATATTTATCATCTCAACAAACTGAGGTAACTATGAAAATTTAAAATTAAAATGACCAAATTAATCTTAGAAATATTTAGCATATTTAAAATGATTATATTAATATTTGATATATTTACATATTATTGATAAAATTAATCATATCTTCGACAGATTTTCCTTGGCAGTACACGAATGAAACCATCCTAGATCCATCTTAACTCTAGATCTATCAATCGCCAAGAGGGATCAAATATCTCGAGGTGCAATCCTTTCCTCAATTTTTGCACTAAAAAAAAGGTTTGCACCTTGAGAGATTTGATCCCTCTCAGCGCTTGATAGATCTGGAGTTAAGATGTATCTAGGCTAGTGATATGTCAAAACTGATCTCTTTCCAAGAATTGAAACCTAAAGTTGATGATACGTCCAATATGATTCCAGGTCACATTGGAATGAGAAGAACATGAGGGCCATGAGTGTCTCATCCATCTATATGACAACTGGATATTTTGCGATTGCAAGGAAATTTATCACTTTTCTATATTTTGTGGTTTTGATTGTAATATTCCTAATTAGCGACAACTAATTGGAATATTCTATTTTGTTTGGTTTTCCATCTATAGTTTGTAAATAAATAAAAAGTGAGTGAAGAGGGTCTAACTCACTTAAGTGAAATAAGACATCCACCTAGTAGCACAACGTTGTGACTTAAGTGGGAGTCAAAGGGGGCCTACCATCACGTAGAGGAGGGGGCCTATGTACACTCTAGAAGCTTCTGCAAGCTTCTGTGCATATAAGGATGAGGATGTGGAGGAGAGAGAGAGAGGCTACGTTGAGTTTTGGAGGGAAACTTGTTGACACCTAATCCTATGGGTTGGGTGTGGATATGTAATATTGTATAATAAATAATATTAGGAGATAAGGAAGGCTAAGAGTCATTGGGAGATGAATCCAAACACCCTCACCTCCATGTATAAATACATGCACATTCCTCATCTAATAAACATTCTGATTTGCGGAGTTACCTCTTGGTTTGACATGGTATCAGAGCCAGTCCCACTATTGGCACTTTCGCCTGTGGTGTAACTCCCTCATTCCTTTTCTTAGTCAGTTTTTATGTATATTTTTGCTGCTCCATTAAATTGATGTTATATACTATAATTTTGCATTTTTTTTCTCTGCAATTTTTGCACAGCTCTGACATTTGTAGCTCCTGAAGATTTTGCAATTTGCAGTCCCTGAAATTCTACAATTTGCAGTTCCAGCAGATACCTGCCACTCTGCAATTTTTCAGTCCTGCAAATATCCGATTCCATATTTTCTTAACGGCCTTTCGACCTTCCCCAACACATCTCTCATCCATACCTATTGCTTCCCATTACCTGCTCTCCCTAAACTCCATCTCCCCTCTCCCCACACGGGCTTCAATACACTGCTCTACCCGTCATCCATACCTATCGCTGCCTGCATTATCCATTACACCCTATCTATACTGTGCTATCTGTGTTAACACCACGTCTCCACACTGCTTTGAATATGGTGGAGATGCTTTGAATATGGTGGATCTGCTTTTAATATTCTGTCCGCCTCCACGCTGCAGGTATCGTCCCTTCTCTCTGCAACACGTCCCTGCTCCCTTCAAGACTTGCGCCGTCGGCCCTTTCCGTGGCTTGTCGGCCCTCTCGAGCGTGGCCTTGCTGCCTGTTGTAATAATTTTCTCTATAATCAGCCCTCCCTGCGTTGTTTTAACACCACTACAATGCACCATTTGTAATACCGTTTACGCCCCATAAAATACACATTAAACACTGTATATAATGCTCCTCACGATGCATAAGTTGTGGTCACGCTGCATAAGTTGTGGTATATAATTCTCATCCACTTATACCACCCCTCATAATATTAACAGCGCCCCATTTGTATACATCACTCCACCATTCATACTTCCCACCATTACCATTCAATACATTCAAGTTTTACCATCGACCCTTCCTCACATTTAATACCGCTTCCACACCTTATACTGCCTCCCTTTTAATACCATTTTTTAATACGCTGTCCATTCATATGCTATGCCATTTTTAAATACCACAATTTAGAGCGTTGTTTGTACTATTTCCGCCCCTCCAACTATATAATACCACTATACCGCCCTCCCTCCACATTTTTTCTCTCTTCAAACAAAAATATATATATATTTTTTTGGTGCAGAATTCAGTGTTTTTAGTAAAGATTTTTTGTCCCCTTTAATTGAGAAAATTTCCAGAATTGAAGATTTTCTAGCAAAATTTTTCCTCTTCAAAAGAATTTTTTCTAGCAAAGTAATTATTCTTTCCCTTCAGAAGAGTGCATTGTCTCATGTCTATTGTAGGGGTGGTTCTCTCCGGCAAAGAGAACTATCTTGAATGGTCCCAGAAAATCAAACACACTCTCATTTTAATGAGTTATGGAAAGGAATCTGTGAAAGACAAGAAGGAAATCCACCAGGAAAGCCCACTTCAGACAAGGAGCTCACCATTTGGGAAAACAAGAACTGGAAGGCCTATGCCTTGATTCCAGCTTCCGTAAATGAAGAGGCGTGTCTCCATATTTCATCATTCTCAAATGCCTATGATGCCTTGAGAAAGCTAAAAGAACTCTATGACTCACATTCAGAATTAGAAAATGTTCAATTGATGATTAAGCTATTCAGTATTGAAATGAAGAATGATGATCCTCTTGCTTTAGCTTTAGAAGTAAGATCTATAATGCATGACATTGAAAGCAATGGTGTAAAAATGTACATATATCTCATAGCATAAGTTAAGGCATTATATCTGACTTACTCACATTATCTTGAGTCATTGCAAGAAAGTGGAAACCTTGAGCATATCACCTTTGATACACTTGAGAAAAATTTTGCAGAACGAGAGAAAGCTTTCGGGAAGATGACAGTCCCTTCATCTTCTAAAGAGGCTGCATACTTGGCACATAGAGGAAATATTCATGCTCCAGATTCATCCAAAGGAAGAGGTGGCAGAAGAGTAAGGGAAGAAGAAACTTCACAGAAACGGGGGGCAGACAATCTAACAAATCCAATCTTCATTGCACACGTTGCAATAAAGATGGACGTGATGCATCCAAATGCAGGACACCTTGGGAGAAAATTGAGAAGCAAATAAATCAAGAGAAAGGTAAAACTAATGACAAATACAAAGGTAAAGCACTTGAATCCGCTCATTATGTTCTAGCACATTGTAACAATGGAGTAACTGAAGACTTGTTCGATGTTTCATTTACCTCATGGAGAGATGATTGGTTGCTAGATTCAGGAGCAACATGTCACATGACATTTAGAAAAGATTTTTTTGAAAAATTCACTGACAAATTTGATGGAGTAGTATATTTTGTAGATAAATCCAAACTCAAGCCATCAGGGCTTGGCACAGTCAGGCTTAAGTTGCCTGGTCTTCCAGATCATATCCTACATGAGGTTCTATACCTCCCTGAGTTGAGGAGAAACTTGCTGTCCTTGGTCCAAATCTACCAGCAAGGACACTCCATTCACTTTTTTGATGGCAAGGCAGAGGTCAGAAAAGCATCAGATCACTCACTTGTCATGGAGGGAATAGAAGAAGGGAGACTCTTGAAGCTGAAAGGTCCATCTGCTCATGCTCAAAACTTTGAATTCAGTTCACATTATGATGAAGGTACATTCCCATCAAGTATTTTATGGCATGCTAGATTTGGACACTTAAACTATGAAAGCCTTCGTTTGTTGAAGAAAAATGGTGTTAATGGACTGCCTACAATTCCTAGAAAACCTAAGGAATGTGATGCTTGTATTCTAGGAAAGCATAGCAAACAGCCATTTCATCATTCACACACCAGAGCACATAGAAAACTTGAGCTTGTTCATTCAGATTTATGTGACCCTATGCCTATTGCTTCTGCAAATGGAAATAAATACATGATGACATTTATTGATGACTATAACAGAATGTGTTGGATTTACTTATTGAAGAACAAGTCTACTGCTTTTCAAACATTCAAGAATTTTCATGCATGGATTGAAAATGATGCACAAACTCATATTGGCTCTCTACGTACTGATAATGGAAAATAATACACTTCAAACGAATTTGAAAATTATCTTCTTCAACATGGAATCAAACATCAAAAAACTGTGCCATATAATCCCCAACAGAACGGTGTAGCTAAAATAATGAACAGAACTATTTTAAATATGGTCTGCTCCATGTTATTTTTCAAGAATGTAAAATTGACGTTTTGGGCTGATGCAGTTCTATGTGCCTTTTACATAAAGAATAGGTGTCCTTCAAGTTCAATTAGAAACAAAACTCCTTTTGAAATGTGACATGGCCATATTCCTTCGGTAAAGCATTTCAGGGTCTTTGGGTCCACCTATTATGCCTTGATACCCAAGGATCAAAGGAACAAACGTGGTGCTAGAAGTCAAAAATGTATCTTCTTGGGGTACTCCAATACCTCCAAAGGATATCGTCTCTATGATGAAGCAAATAAGAAGTTTGTAATAGAAAGAGATGTCATATTCCTTGAATCTTCCAAGAGTGACAAGGTTGTTGAGCGGTAACTTGATCGCCTGGATAGATTCACACATGCAAAGTCTTTCCAAGAGTTTGATAATCAGATTCGACATCTTGAAGGGGGGATTCCGATATTGAATCAAACTGTGGAATCATGTCCTGAAGCACTCTCTCCCCCACATGAAGAAACAACCACGAATGACACATTGGATGATGTGATTGACAGAATTGGGAGATTGAATCTTGAATCAATCCCAACTCAGTCAAATGACCAGCCTGGGCCATCTCAGAAAGGTCCTCCCAAATGGCTGACAAAGACACTGGAGAATGTTCATCCCGATGAGGTTGGAAAAACAGGAACAAGAAGTTCCACTCAACAAATCGAAGGTGATGTAGATAATTTTGATTCTCCTGTTGATATGGATATTGCTTATAACTGTGAATTGAGTTTGTCTACAGATCATGAACCAACTTCCTTCAAAGAAGCCGCTTCTCATGATGAATGGAAAGAAGCGATGCAAAAGGAGTATGATGCCTTGATAAATAATGGCACTTGGAAGCTGGTTGATCCGCCTTTGGGAACAAAACCAATTGGCTATAAGTGGGTCTACAAGAACAAGTATAAAGCAGATGACTCACTTGACAAGCACAAGGCCAGGCTTGTGGCAAAAATTTTTGTACAAAAAGAAGGAATTGATTATGAAGAAACTTTTTCTCCCACAGCAAAATGGACCACCATCTGGACTCTCTTTGCCCTAGCAGCTCAGAATGGATGGAAAGTCCATTAGATGGATGTAAAAACAGCTTTTTTGAATGGAGATCTAAAGGAGAAAGTTTATATGTCCCAGCCAGAAGGATTTTTTGTAAAGGGGCAAGAACACAAAGTTTGCAAGCTTATAAAATCCTTGTATGGCCTCAAGCAAGCACCACGAGCCTGGTACGAGAAATTAACCGAGCATATTCTGAAACTTGACTTCAAAAATTTTGATCTTGATGATGAAACTTTGTTTGTTAAGAAAGTTGGAAAAATAGTTGTATATATTGTGGTGTATGTAGATGATCTTTTGATAACAGGGAACAATGAGAGCTATATTGCATCCATGAAGAAAGAACTGAAGAAAGGTTTTGAAATGACTGATTTGGGTCATGTTCATTACTATCTGGGTATTGAAGTAATTCAACATCCTAAATATATATTTCTTTCTCAAAATAGGTACATTAGAGATCTTCTGAACAAGTTTGGCATGGATGAATGCGATCCCTTAACCACTCCAATGGAACAAAACTTGAAGCTCACATCTATTGAAGGGAAGGAATTCTAGGATGCAACTAAGTATAGATAGCTTATAGGAACTTTTATCTACCTGAACACCAATAGACCTGACATTTCATTTGTTTTTGGAATCCTCTCAAGGTTCATGCAAAAACCTTGTGAAGGACATTGGTCTGCTACAAAAAGAGTGTTAAGGTACTTGAAGGGGACTCAAGACTTTGGACTAAAATACACATGGGTAGGCGACTTCAGCTTGATCGGATACTTTGATTCAGACTTTGATGGCGACAAAGAAACATGGGTGTCTACTACATATTACAGAATGAGTCTTGGATCAGAAGTTGTCTCATGCAGATCACGCAAACAGTCATTTCCAGCAGATTCCACGACCGAGGCAGAATATGTGGAAGGAGCTGAAGCAACAAAGGAAATTGTGTGGCTCCGAAAAATCCTGGAAGATTTGCAGACGAAACAAATGTATTCCACACCACTCATGATCGGCAACACTTTTGCAATAAATTTGGCCAAGAACCCAAAGTTCCATGATCGAAAAAAGCGCATCAATACAAAATACCATCTAATTCGACATCATGTTCAGGCCAAAACCATCCATCTACATCATTGTTCCACAAATGAGAAAACTGTTGATATCCTCACCAAAGCACTTGGCAGAGAAAAGTTTGAAAAGTTTAGATCGATGCTTGGACTCACCAACATCCCTTCGAATTAAAGGGGGGAATTTTGACACCTAATCCTAGGGTTTGGGTGTGGATATGTAATATTGTATAATAAATAATATTAGAAAATAAGGAAGGCCAAGATTCATTGGGAGATGAATCCCAATAGCCTCACCTCCATGTATAAATACATGCACATTCCTCATCTAATAAACATTCTGATTTGCGGAGTTAACTCCTGGTTTGACGAAACCAATGTTATAAAAGATTGAGGAGCCTCCTCATTTTATTCATGCTTGAGTTGTTGATTGTTGAGTGAGACATTTGTCTTCTTTAGCACGTTGGTTGTTTAGCCTGTCTGCAGCACTGTTTAGTGCACCGAGTGTCTCCGTGTGGAGATCTCACCCTTAGCCCCGGGTGACTTCGAGTGCCTGCTCGGGCAAGGTTAATTTTTTAGCATCATCCTCCAGGACAGCGTTATTGCTACAACAGCATAATACTGTGTTGTAGGGTGTTGCCGTGGTGACTTTACGAAACCTCTTCCTTCTCTTTTTTTTTAGGGGGAGAGTCTTTCTTCCCTTTGGAGGATCATATTGGACGATATTGGAGCTGATTTGTAGATCTTGGAACTTGGCCAAAGTATTTTGTTCCACTCACTGCGCAATCCCTCTTAGTTACTGCGTTATTTTCATGGTGTATCTAGAGTGAGGGTTTGCAAGTTTATTTGAGGGGAAGATCTCAAGTGTAAGGATCAGCCTTCCACTTTGGAGATTCATTAGAGGAGGTCTTCTTCAGACTGTTCATCATCTACAACCTTCTCTACTTAGTTCCATATTTGAGCTGCAGCTGCTGACCAGCAACTCCGACATTTTTGCCATTTGTTTATTTCAGCCAATCCCTTTTTGGATTGAGGTACTTTTTCTTATAAGGGTTAGAGCTTCACTCCCCTATTGTATTTGGGCCTTCTGTTGTCATATCCATATGTTTACATCATTCTGGAGCAGTTTCCTATCATAGACTACGTTTCCATAGCCTGGGTTTATGCAGAAATAATAGTGTTCTTCATGTTCATGTACATGTGTTGTTGAGGCTTGGATTGATTTTCTTGTGAGGTTGTTTCCTCAAGAATTGTACACTCTTTTGCTACTATACATTATTCTTGGCTATATACATTCATCTTCTTGTCTCACAACTCATTGTAAAATGTTGTCTCTTCATGGTGTGCTCATATATGCGCTTGCATATTGCTGCAAGTAACTTTTGAGAGGGATTCTTCAAGAAGATCTATAGATAGAGTCTGGAAAGGGCCAGATAGCCTCCGGATCTCGTTCTCCTTAGAGATGACATATCCGGTAAATGCCCTCCGAGTCAATCTCTGGTTGGAGTTTGTTGTGACTTAGAGATATCCCCGAAGCGGGATATTACAATGGTATCAGAGCTTTTGAGCAGGATATTACAGTTTTCTTGTGTTTTGGAGATATCCCCGAAACGGGATATTACAGTGGTATCAGATCTTTGGAGCGGGATTGCCGTGTTCTAAATATATCCTTGAAACAAGATATTACAGTGATATTCAATGGTAGCTTCTCAAAATTATTCTTACCATGACAGAGACATGATAGAGACATTGAATAACCATATAAATAACAAATAAAGAAAATTGATTTCAAGTATCGTGCATAAAATTTGAAAACGACTAGAGCCCTCCTACCTAAAGTGCTTCCACCTCAATCAAAATTGAAATTACTATGTACTTTAGTATCATTTACCCTCATTTAACCAACCTTTATAACCGACAAAAAAAATATGCATGTGTGTTTGGACACCTTTTTGACCCAACCACACCAACAAAACCCAAAAAAAAAAAAATCTTAATTCTTGATTTTGTGGGTCTCACATTTTTTTGGATTTTGAAAGCTGCAAAATCATGAACGGAGACGTAAAATCATGAATGGTGTGATAAAAAATAATATGAACAAAAATATAATTTGCGAGAAATACCGACGAGAACAATCCTTGAATATCGAGAATTCCATCAGCAATTAGGCCACGGCGTTGTCTGTTCGAGCCTAGATCCATCTTAACTCCGGATCTATCAAGCGCCAAGAGGGATCAAATCTCTCAAGGTGAAAACCTTTTTTTTGAGTGAAAAACTTGAGGAAAGGTTTGCACCTCGAGAGATTTGATCCCTCTTGGCGCTTGATAGATCCGGAGTTAAGATGGATCTAGGCTAGTTTCAATCGTGTACTGCCAAGGAAAATCTATCGAAGATATGATTAATTTTATTAATAATATGTAAATATATCAAATATTAATATAATCATTTTAAACATGCTAAATATTTCTAAGATTAATTCGGTCATTTTAATTTTAAATTTTCTTAGTTACCTCAGTTTGTTGAGATGATAAATATTGTTAATAACTATAATGATGAAAAATGATGAAATATTTTTTTTGAATGCAAAGTGACAATAATAGTGTTGAAAGATAGAAAATGTGAATAATAAGAATGTACTCATGTTACAAATAGTATTCATTGTGATCAATCTCAGACTATTTTCTTCTACTATTCTTATTGCAACCTTTGTTAGTTTTGTTATTTTTTCATATCGATTATATGAAAAATAAAATTTAAATAATAAACCATTTAAATCTTTAGCTCAAGCTGTTGTAGTAAACATGATACCTTGTTTCTCTTGCTCTCCAATATTAATAGGTTAAATTACTATAACACAAAAATCAATGTACATTGTCAATAACTTTTTTTGCTTACACTAAAATCAATGCATATTGTTAATCCAATCACTTTAAATTTAATGTATCTTCATATATCCAGTTACATCAAATAAAAAATCAACATATACATTGAAATCAATGCATTTAATGCAAGCAATAAAATAAGATTAGAAAATAACTTCTATATTGAAATCAATGCACCTAATGCAAGTAATCAAATAAGATTAGAAACCAACATCTACACTGAAATCAATGCATTTACTCGAAGCAATCAAATAGGATTAGAAATCGCCATCTACACTAAAATCAATGCATTAAATTATTTCAAACTATAAAATAGGATTCGAAATAATCTACATTGAAATCAATGCATCTAGTGCAAGCAATCAAATGTATTTATAAATCGTTGTCTAAATTGAAATCAACACATCCAGTGCAAGAAATAAAATAGTATTAGAGATCACCACCTACACTGAAATCAATGCATCTAGTTCAAGTAATAAAATATCATTAGAAATAAATATCTACACTAAAATCGATTCATCTAGTGGAAATAATCAAATAGGATTATAAATCACCATCTCCACCTAAATCAATCCATCTAGTGCAAGAAATATTCTTCCCTCTCTGCACCTTCCATCCATATCTATATCCCCCTCCATCTCTTGTTCTTTGTCTCTCTATCTCACCCCCAGAAACACACATGCTCTCGCACTCCATATATATCATTCTCTTTATCAATCACCGACTCTCCCCATCTCCCTCTTGTTCCCTCTCTTCACCTTCCATCTATATCTCTATCTTCCCCTTATCTCCCTCTCACCCGCTAATATCTCTCTTTCCTCCCTTTTTCCTCTCTCTCTCTCTCTCTCTCTCTCTCTCTACAAACCAATATCTACAATGAAATCAATACATTTACTCAAAGAAATCAAATAGGATTAGAAATCGCCACCTACACTGAAATCAATGCATTTAGTGAAAACAATCAAATAGGATTAGAAATCATCTACTTTGAAATCAATTCATCTAGTGCAAGTAATCAAATATAATTATAAATCGAAATCTAAATTGAAATCAAGAAATTCAATGCAAGCAATCAAATTTTATTAGAAATCACCACCTGCACTGAAATCAATGCATCTAGTGCAACTAATCAAATATCATTAGAAATAAATATCTACACTAAAATCGATGCATATAGTGAAAATAATCAAATAGGATTATAAATCCATCTAGTGTGAGAAATATTCTTCCCTCTCTCCACCCTCCATCCATATCTATATCCCCCTCCATCTCTTCTTTTCTGTCTCTCTATCTCACCCCCCAAAACGCACACACTCTCGCACTCCATATATATCATTCTCTTTGTCAATCACCGCCTCTCCCCATATCTCTCTTCTTACCTCTCTTCACCTTCCATCTATATCTCTATCTTCCCCTTCTCTCCCTCTCCCCCGCTAATATCTCTCTTTCCTCCTTTTTTCCTCTTTCCCTCTCTCTCCATCTTCCTTATCACTCACTCTCTTTCTCTCTCTCTCTCCAACTGTCTCTCTCTATGTCTTTCTTCTTACCTTACTCTCCCTCCCCCTCCATGTCCATATCTCTTTCCCTCCCTCTCTGCACTCTCTCACATTCTCTCTCTTCCTTCCTCTCTTTCCCTCTCTCCCATATCTCTCTCTTCACCCACCAACTATGTTACTATATCCCTCCCTCTCTCCTTATATCTCATTCTCCACCCCTTATCTCCATATCTCCTTATTTGTCTATTTATCTCAGCCCCAAAAATACACACTCTCTCTTTGTATCTCCCTTGTCACTCCTTCTCTCTCTCCACTTCTCACTCTCTATATTTATTATTTCCTACATCTCTCCCCATCCAACTCCATCTCTCTATCAATCCCTCTCTCCTCCTCTCTCTCTCTCTCTCCTAAATCCCTCTCTCTTCCCTGATCTCTCTCTCTCTTTCTCTCTCTCTCTCTTCCCTCCAATACTCTCTCTTCCCCGATCACTCTCCTCCTCTCTCACATCGTTCCTCTCTCTCCCTTTCTCTCCTACCTCCATATCTCTTTCCCTCCAATCCTCTCCCTCTCTCTCTCTCCCCCCCCTCTCCCTCTCTCTCTAATCCTCTCTCTTCCCCCATCTACCTTTATTTCTCTCTCTCTTTCTACCCCTCTCTCTCTCCATCTAAATTACTATATCCCTCCCTCTATCCTTCTCTCTTCTTCTCTCCCCTCTTGTTTCCATACATCTTACTATGTCTCTTTATCTTACCCCTAAACATACACACTCTCTCTCCATCTCTCCCTTATCTCTCTCTCTCTCCCTCCATTTCTCTCTCTCTCTATTTCTTCTTAGTTATGTAAACCAATGAACATAAATATTTGTAAATATAAAGCAGATTATGGAGTAAATATGAAAAGAGGTTTTTTTTACTTACCATACCTCTCGTTTATTTTTATTTATTTACCATACATATTTTATTTACTATGCTATTTGGCATATAGGCTTATTATATAATTAGATTTTTATTTATAATCCTATTTGATATATTGTTATTTATTTACCTTACCTCTTTTTACTTCTTTTATATTTATTTATTTATCATACCTCTTTCTACCTATTTTATATTTATTTATTTATCATACCTTTTTATACCTCTTTTATATTTATTTATTTACCATACTTATTTTTTAAATATGGTATTTGGCCCATGGTATCAATATTAATTTTTCCCATGGTATTTGTCCCATAGGCTTCATCTAAATAAAACCTCTTTTTTAAATTTTTTTAAATAGAAAAATGTTTATGGAGTAAATATAAAAATATTTTTTATTTATTTACCATACATCTAGTTTATATATATTTTTATTTATTTACCATAGCTCTAGAGTAAGTATAAAAATAGGTTTCATTTATTTACTATACTTCATGTTTATTTATATTTTTATTTATTTAAATTTTAAAATATTGCAACTTTGATGGGAAAATATTTATGTCTTTAAATTTATTAATTTATCCATAGAATATATGTTTTCTTTTTAAAGATTCATTTTACAAATATTTAATTAAAAGAAATATTAAAATATTTTTTATTTTGATTGTTTGTGTTGAATTAATTCTTTTCCTTTCATTTAGGAAATGGTATTGACTTTAGTAAAGAGTAAAGATGTTTAAAATTTTACTTAATTTGGAAATTCAATGTGGTAATTTTTTTTTTAAACCTAAATTTACGATCCATTCAAATTCATGGATATAATTTACTATCCATTCAAATAATATAAATAATACATAGTTGTATTTTAATAGTTAATCTCAGCCCATTAATAAGTTAAAAAGGTTATATATAATCTAAATATTCAAGTTATATAAAATTCAAGATTAGGTTAATGCTTTGGCCGACATTAGAAAAAGTAAAATTTATTATTTTTTGAGAACGTGACATACCCGACATCAGGGTCATATTGGGCTGTAGATTGCGCCTCTGGTGCAATGAAATTTAGGTTCCAATTTATGGAAAGATCTCTTGGCTATGAGGTGATACGATAACGCATGGTGGATTGTTTGATGCCTCTAGAATCCACCACAGAGGATTTTCAATAGAGTTTGTTACACTACTACATCAAGGGCATTTTAAGACATTTGTTTAAGACAAAAGAAATCTTTTGTCTTAAAAAGTCACTTTTTATTTTAGTTATTTTATATTAAAATTTAATATCAATTGAATTGTCTTAAATATAAAATTTAAGACAAAAGTAGTATGAGACAAAAGTAGTTTGAGACAAAACTTTATATTTACGCCAAAAAAAAATTCAGACAAAAATATTTTAAGACAAAAACAATTTAAGACAAAAATATTTTAAGACAAAACTTTATATTTAAAACAAAAACAACTTGAGACAAAAATATGTTGAGACAAAACTTTATATTTAAGACAAAAGTAGTTTGAGACAAATATTTTAATACAAAACTTTATATTTAAGACAAAAGCACTTTGAAACAAAATTATTTTAATATAAAACTTTATATTTAAGAAAATGACAACTTAAGACAAAACCCATTTTAGACAGTTGGAAATTAAGACAAAAATCATTAGTATTATTATTGAAGTTTGCACTGAAATTCTATGAGTAGATAGTGGATAATTATATTATTTATTTTTTAATATATATATATATATATATATATATATATATATATATATATATATATATATATATATATATATATATATATATATATATATATATATATATATATATATATATTCAAACCACATGAAATGTAATCATGTCAATTTTATTTCTTTTATATTAGATTTTTCCTTTTCCATTAAACCACATTCTAAAAATATAATAAATAATTAGATTAAAAAAATATTATTTTTTGGTTAGCCACTCAGAGGGATTTAAGTTTGAATCTCATGTTTTTACATAATACTTCATAACAAGGTGATTTTCAAATGAGTTACATTCCATGAACTAAATTTTTTTATTTTTTTAAATATGTTAACATTTTTAAATTACTTCAACTAAAAATTTGATATAACTTTGAAAGAAATTAAATACAATATAACGATAAAAAATAATTAAATATTTTCTCAACTGTTTTCCATATATGCATTTTAAACCTTCATTTTTTTTTCTTTCAAAATGAAAAATCAAAATTTTGATTCTTGTATATGTCTTATAGTCACATCTCAGTTTTCTTTTCACTATTGAACAAATATATCTAAGAGATAAATAACAATAATTTAATTATTTTTTAGATAAAATTTCAGTATTTAATTTTTTTTATTGTAAAAAAACTTTCTAATAATTCGGAGTCGTTGGAATAGAACTACCTGGAAATGTCCCTAGTCACAGGAATTCCTTGTTGTGGGAGCGAATGGAGGTTCTAAGTTGCATGCATGCCCATGTCAAGGGAGAGATTAAAGCTTTGATGCAGAAAAATTTCATTTTGTCTCAAGGGTTAGTCACTTGGATGGGTTGGATGGCTCTGGTCACCTACATGGGTTGGATGGCTCCTGGGGGTTTTGTTGCAAGTGCAGAAGGTTAGGTTGGTTT
Organism: Pinus albicaulis; assembly: GCA_034641835.2. Taxonomy (NCBI): domain Eukaryota; kingdom Viridiplantae; phylum Streptophyta; class Pinopsida; order Pinales; family Pinaceae; genus Pinus; species Pinus albicaulis. The sequence goes on from CM076576.1 coordinate 938,493,692, forward strand.
TTTTACGTCGGTTCCACTTCCTTAACTGATATATAGGGAGTTGAATCATATCATAGAAACTTTACGTCACATGTTTTCCCCGGTTGGCCAGTAACTTGGGTAGATGTGGGAGGAGGGTGTATAGAGTAGTATCATAGCATGGTTCTGTTCTCCTTGGGTGACGTCTGGTTTTCGTTCCACTTGGATGAATGTGTTTTCGTATCTACATGTTGGTTGGATATAGGTCCCTGTACTTGTGATCTATGTGCTTTTTGTTTATGCATGGTATTGGTCATGATTGTAGTGGTGTCATCATGTGAAAGTTTATGGTGTCGTTGTTGAATGTATTTGTTGTGTTTATGTCAGCTATGCATCGATTATGTGTATCACTGTTTATAGGTTGTTATGCATACTTTGACTAGATGATGGTCGTTGTGCATGAAGTCATGGTATGTGGTCAGCATAGTCATGCATTGATAAATGGATAATGGTTGAAAATATGTTTATATGTTGATATGATTATGTTTATATGTGTGTGTGTGTGTGTGTGTGTGTGTGTGTTTTTGTGTGTGTGTATTGTGCTAATATGGTGAGTCTTGCAAATGAGATATCCTCTTGGAGCTATACTAAGGTACACTAGTTTGCTTATGATTTGGTTTAACTCACATACTATACCTTGCAAGAAGAAGAGATCAAAGATGACTAACAATATGGTAGACTACAAAGATTATCCCTGTGAATCAAATGAGTAGCATGGTGTTGGGAATACTTCTCAATTAGCAGACACATTGAGGATTTTGAAGGAGGAAATAAGGATTTGCAAAGCATACAATGAAAAAATCATGTAGGCATAGGAGAAATAAGCAGAAGTCAATGTAATAATTCTTCAGAGTTTGTTAGAATTGCAGAGAGAGGGACCACTTCAGATCAACTATGGATAGGAGGATATGACTAAGGGGGCATGTGGAAGTAGACCCCATAGTGGGAATAGGTCAGATAGAGATGACACGATTAGGGATGTCAGGTTCTTGGATACTCTGGAAAGGAGTGGTGATGGACACAGGTACTATTCTCATTCTGGTTCTGAAAGGTATCAGGTCATCATCGTTATAATGCTTAAAGGAGAAGTGATAGGGGATATTTTCTAGATGAGTTCAAGAAAGAAAATAAACCTACATTCAATGGGGAAATGAATAAAGCACATGATGCAAAAGCATGGTTGATTGGAATGAATAAATTCTTCATATTGTACGATTACTTAGAGAACATGAAGGCTAGGATATCTACATTAATTCTTAAAGGTAAAGCAAATATTTGGTGTGAAGAAGTAAAGAAAATTAGAGATATTTATGAGGATTTGACTTGGAGTGAATTCGAGGGACTATTCAAGAAGAAGTATCTCTCGAAGATGTACTATGATGACAAAGAAAAATAGTTTTATGAGCTAAATATGGATTCTATTATCGATAAGGAGTAAACTAGAAGATTTCTGGAGTTTTTGAGATATGTGCCTTACCTCAAGGAGGAGAAGGCCAAGATTCAATGATTTATCAATGGGTTTTCGATAACATTCAAAGACATGATTGAGTTTTATGAGCCTAGATCATTGGAGGAGGCCATCCGGAAGCTAAAGCATTGTTATGAGCAATAAAAGTGTAGATCTGAGACTAACTAGACTGGAAAGGTAATGCAACGAATAAAGGGAAATGGGATAATAAGTGAGCAAGGCCTCGAGACACATGTAAAAAAGAGAATGATCTAAGTTACATTTCCATTTCCACATCTTTTCCATTTCGCTAAGTTACAAATAAAATGAGTCCAATTCTATATGCAATAGACTAATAGCCTATTGATACACCTTTAGTGATTTATGCATAGCTCTCACCTATCACTATAGATCAATGAAATGACATATAATAGACATAGCCTAAAAGAGTTTGATTTTATGCCCAAGACACCCGTATAATGGAGTAGTTGTGAAGGCAATGATATCCATTGGGGATTTCCATTTTTCAGAAACATACAAGAAAAATCTTGGTGTTGGAGGAAGAGATAAAATATCTTTGCCAAAAACACAATATCATCACTCTCCTAGTGTCATTTCTATTAACTCATTAGAATGCAGGTAATGCATAAGGATTCATCAGTATCTATGAAATTTTCTCTCTTTCAAATAACAAAATAGGTTCATCCTAATATTAATATATGAAATACAGTTCATTAATATCCATGGTTCATTTTTTTTTATGATCCTATTTCTCTAAAGGATATCTATTTTTTGAATTTTGTTTGGTATAAGATATGGTGATACCTTTAAAGTGGAACAAAAATTTGTGGTTTGAATTTCCTTTGTAGTAGTAGGCTACATGCAATTTCTATCGAAAGGTTTTGTTGTGGCCCAACATGGAATAATATTTGGATGAAAATTTTCATTATGGGTGGTATTTCTTTTAGCTCTTCAACTCATTGGATTCTTTTTCTGTTCATGGTATTTGTTGTTCTCAACTTAGAATCCCTGAATCACCCTGAAAGTTCATGACAATGTAACTTTTGGAGGCGTTGTTGGACAACCCCCGCCCCCTAGAAAAAATTCATTAGAATAAAAATTTTAGAAGCTTTTGTTAAATGATCACCTCCAAATGTTCAATTCTCATGAATTTTGGGGGAGGGGGATATTTTGGTGTATTGAACGGGGCAAGGGGACATAAGGGTATCATGGATGGCTAGAAGTGAGAGGTTAGTGCATGGTATATTGAGATCTATAATACTAACATTATAGAATGAGAAGGAGCCTTAGGGAATTATGACACAAGGGCTAGGGGACCTATAAGTAAGGAAATGAAAGCAATTGATAGGGGCACCTCCAATAGTTGTGATAAGGGTATTAGGGGACACATTATCAGAGCCCATAAGAAATTAACCCATAAACACTAAAGTTCGTATCCTTTTAACCCAAAAGCCACTATCCCTTAACCCCTACACTCGTAAATCATAAAACATTAATCCCTTAATCCCTTAAACCCCAAGCCACTAACCCCTTAACCCCTAACCCCTAACATGGAATCCTTGAAACCCATAAACCCTAATCCCATATCCTCTTAAAAATTGACCCTTAACCCTACAAGATTCTATCCTTTACCTATTCTGTTTGAAACATTTCTATTGGCTATTAAAATCCCCATCAATCCTTAGTTAAAGTCTCATGATTTGAAGCATTGATCTTAAAATAATGTTTTATATTACGGTATTATACATCCTCGAGGTTTTTAATATTTTTTTTTCTTTCGACAACCAAACCCTCCTTGAAGAATCGATGTTGAATACTTTGATCCACAACAAGAATGATGTCGTAATACATTTATCGAGATATATAGATGAAATTACCCCATAGCCACCACTATATTATACACATTGATTCAATGTATAGGGGTTTGTAGTTATCATTCAATGGAATCACTTCTAACCAGTATCGATCTCTATTTCTCTTCTGGCTTGTTCTTGACTTAATGGCCACCTTCTTCGATGTCGTTCCTTTGGAAGTTCGAAAAGAAATTTTATTGTTGGAAAGTAAAGAGGTTGAGGGTCTCCCTTATCACTCAAATTTTGAGGTGATGGGGGAGGATTTAAAATGGACACAAGTCCCTGGAAAACCTCAGAAGAAACAAGTTTTCTATCACAATTCCCTGGCCTTAGACCAACATCTAGCTACATTGTTTCGCTAGTACTTCAAGATAAACAAGTTGAGACCTATAATCTATTTTTTTCCCTTGAAGATGTCAAAATAATGCTTTGCAACCTATGGTACTATTTCGATAGGGTGGACTCCTAATTGGCTCGTGTTGAAGGTTTTCTAGTTAGTGACTCTACCTCCAGGGACCTTATTGATCCTGTATTTGATCATGTACAAACTCTTATTATTATTTCATTAAGCGTGGAAATTATGTTTTATTTTCACTTGTAGAAGATTGTATGAATATTTATGGTCTTGTTGATGGTGGAGAGAGTATCTACAGTGGATCTTCATTTGGTCTCGTTGTACATGATCTGGAAGTTGAGGATTCCCATTGTTGTTGTCAATATTATGCTTACTCAGTCTTTTGTTGGCAGTTTATGTTTATGTTTTCATGATCCTTGGGATTTGGTGCTAGCATCAAAATATAATCTGTTTCCTCTCATTTTATGGGCACCTGCAACTTGAATTTTGGCAATTGAAGATTGTTTTAACATATGCTTTCAACTTGGCTTGTTTTGGGATGGATAAGTATGTTTGTATATGAGAAAGTGGTTACTCTTTCATGCTAGATGGAAGATGTGGTTTTGTGTAGAGGACGCTTAGGAAGACTAAGATTTACTAATGTTTCCCTCTATCAAAGGACACTCTTTTCTAGGTTTAGAGCTCTATTTTCTTCTCGTTTTCAAGGCAACTATCACTGAAGCACATTCATTTTTAGTTTTTGTTCACTATTTGTCTAGAATTGTCTCATTTTATGAGGGGCCTAAAATATTGATTCAAATCTTTAGTTGTTGTTGAAAGGAGACTCTATTATTATTGTAAAAGTGTTTTTGTGGTTCTGTGATCTTGTGATCGTTGGAGAAGCTTGCTTTTAGAAGTATATAAATTTGATGTTTAATCTATCAATGTAAATCTCTTATTTTGATACAAATATGAAGTATTTTAATTTACAAAAAACTATGGAGCAGAGAACAATAACTTCATTCTAGCCAAGGATAAAACTTCTAACTAATCACACTATTTAGCATGTTTATAAATTTTAAAACAATAAGTAATTTATTTTGGAAGAAAATAGTTGAAAGTTTAATTATCTTTGTTTGTGCATGAGCCAAGCCATGCAATGATACATTTTTTATTTTTGATATGAAGTTCTTAGATAACTTAGGGAAAAATATAGTTAAAGTTAAGGCCATCTTATAATGTTTGTTGAAATAAACTAAGAGAAATTTCATTTTTGAAAAATACCATATCGACATATATTATAATTTATTTTGTAATATTGAATACAAAATTTATTATTGATATTAAATTTCAAATATAAAATTAAAAAACGAAATAAATAAATAATTATTTTAATATTTTTATTTTTATTTTTATAATAAAATTAAAATAATCTATAATTTGAATAACTTGATAAAATATAAAAACTAAAATTAACAACACTAAAAATATTTTAAAATAATTTTATATCCCTTTTATTATTGTAAAAATGACAAATTAATTAATTCTAATGTTTTAATATTTGTCAAAATCCTACTCATATACTTTCAACAATCCTTTCTACACATTTCCAAAATATCATATACTTTCCAACCATCTTTCTACACATTTCCAAAATACTCAAATAAAAAATAAATATTAATTAAAATATACAATACATGATACCATTCACTAATTTCATTCGACAATTTCCAAAATACACTAGTAACGAATTGTTCTATCGCGGGTTTTCTATCATATACTTTCCAACCATCTTTCTACACATTTCCAAAATTCTCAAATACAAAATAAATATTAATTACAATATACAATACATGATACCATTCACTAATTTCATTTGTCAATTTCCAAAATACACTCCTAACAAATTTTTTGAGCGTGGGTTTGATAATGGAATCACGAGCTAATCCATTTAAATTGGGTACCCTTTTTAGCTCCTTATCAAATTATGTTTGTGTTCTATGAACTTGCAACTTTCTTAAACTTTTTTGTGCGCTTATTTTGTTTGTGTTCTAAACTCTTTTGTCGTGAGTCGTGATAAGCACTCGAGATCAAATTCCATACAACCATCACGCTGCAATCGACTCCCGTGTGACGTCCCTCTGGAACACCCGCACTCTGTATTTCAATGAAAGAAGAGGAAAAATACCCAAAAAAATCGCCCAAAAACATATTTCAGAAATCGGGAATATCAGTAATTAAGAATCCCTCAAACCGATGGTCCTCAAATTTGCAAGATCAAGGGAATAGAAAACTTGTAAGAGCAGGGGAATAGATTGTAGGGAAGTTATGCAGGTGAGAAAGCTAACCCTACATGAGGAAACCCACCCATCACAGGTGAAGGTGTGGTTATATCCTAGCTTAGAATCCCTATCCCTGGCCTTGATGCTTTCAGATTCATAAAATTATGTATTCTTTGAAGTCTTTATCTTCTACAACAACCCAAATCCCAGTTCCCACATCAGAGGCATGTTTTCTACACCTCATAAAGCCCCGACCGGCCAACATGCTAGAAAAATCCACAAGATCCATCGTTTTTATATCCGCAATGACCAATCATGTTGGATGCCGCACGATTTTGAGGGCCTGACTAGTGCGACAGAGCTTCGCTTCAAATTGAAGTTCAAGTTTGGGTTTTATCTATGCGGATATCAAGGTGAGGGCTTCCAATGGATATCCATCCACCAAAAAGTGTTTCCCAACTACAGTATTTCACCCGTAGGTCACCTTTGACCACCACTTCCCTCCCCAAATTTTCCTCCAGTTTTGATGTTGATTCTCCTGTCCCCATATTGCTTTTATCATGTAAGCTTCCTTGACTATAAATAATCCTTTCATAGCATAGCCCCATATCAATATATCTGACCCTTCCTCGAAGGTGATACTTCTCGATTCTAGATCCTTCAAATGTATCCATTGATCTGAATTTGTCGCATTTGGCCAATCTTTCATGTTTTCCAACTTCTCCATCCACCGTTAATGGTCTCTTCCCCCCAGTATTGGTTTACCATTTTATAATTGATGTTCATATCATAAGCGCACCATTCACTCAACTCCTATCTAGGAAATAATATGCCCCTCTGTTGCTAGGATTCATTCCAAAAGAGAGTTGTTTTTTCATTAATTATTTCCCAGAATAAATGTTACAAAATAAGATCTTTGTTTTGGGCCGCTAGATTCCATATGGTCGATCCTTTAGGGGGGTCCCGGTATCTTGAAATATCCTCTGTATGGTTGGGCATGCCGTATTTCCTTGTCCATATATGCTTCCACAGTCTTGTTCCTCCCTGTGCCCATATACACCATAATTTTTCCCCCAATACCTAGTTGATAATAAATGGGTCTCTAAGGCGTAGTCCCCCTTCCATCATAGGTTTGATGAGGTTCAACCATGCTACCAAGGACCATTTTTTCAACTGTTGGACCCCTCCCCAAAGGAATTTCTTGAATATTTCCTCCATTTTGTTGCAGATTGTTTTGGGAATGACCATTCCAGACAGCTAGTAAATGGGGATGGATTGTAGGACGAATTTAAGAAGGATGGTGCGGGGAGCCATATTGAGACCTCTAAAAGTGCAATTGTTGAGCTTTCTTTGAATTTTTTGGATAATATGGCTTGAGTGAGAAATTTTCAGAGAGCATTTAGCAAGGGGCATGCCCAAGTATTTAGTGGGAAGATATCTGATACCAAACCCCAACACTCTTGCCATAAAGGTTTTGATATTTCTAACCTTATTAAAGAAGAAGATGCATAATTTTTCATTATTAATAAGGGTGCCACACGCTTCCATAAACAAATGGAGTATATCTTTAATTTTTTTTGCTTCCTTCAATGAGACATGACAAAAGAGCATAATGTCGTCAACAAAGTGCTTGCGGGTAAGAGGGAGGTAATTTCCCCAAAGCCTAAGGCCACATATCTTAATATTACAAACTTCATTATTTAGGAGTCGATGAGGTTTAAATAAGGTTTTGATGTTCAGTTTAGATAGAATTTTGAAAAATTGATCAGTAACACCTTGAATATAAGGAAGGGTTACCTTGGCTAAGGGAGGGATGCAAGGACGGGTTTTCGGGCAGGGATGGAGGCAAATAGATCTTTTTTTGATCCTTTAGTTGCATCATAACTTAATCCTAATTAACCAAGTATTGACACATTAAAAATTCCTAATTAATCATGAAATTAAACAAATATGGATATGAGAGGGGAACCTCTAAACCCCTTACCCATATAACCCCCTAAACCCTAAACCTCTAACCCCTAACCCGTTAACTCCTAATTCCCAACCCCTAACCCATTTACCCCCCTAAACCCATAAAACCCTAACTCATTTAACTTCTTGAACCCTAACCCCATTAACCCCTAACCCCATATACCTCTAAATCCCTAACCCATTTAACACCCTAAACCTCTAAAACCTTAACCCCTTACCCCTTAAACCCTAATTCCTAACCCTTAACCAATTTAACCCCCTAAACCGCTAAAACCCTAACCCATTTAACCCCCTAAACCCTAATCCCATTAACCCCTAACCCTAATCCTTAAATGTTAAATCCCCTAACCCCCTAAACCTCTAACCCAAACCTAACCCATTTAACCCCCTAACCCCTAGCCCTTAACCCATAACCCCTTAAACCCTAATGCCCAACCTCTAACCCATTTAACCCCATATACCCCTAAACCCTAACCCGTAACCCCCTAAACCATAAACCTCTAAACCCTTAACACCTAACCCCTTAAAACATAATTCCCAACCCCTAACCCATTTAACCCCCTAAACCCCTAAAACCTTAACCCATTTAACCCCCTAAACCCTAAACCTAGAAATCCTTAAACCCCTAAATAACTAACATCTAAAACCCTAACCCCTTTACCCCTAAACCCCTAAATCGTTAATGCTTAATCCATAACATGTTAACCCCGAAAATCCTTAATTTTTAAATCCCCTAACCCCTAAGCCCCTAATCCCTAATCCCTTAACCACTATCTCATTATTCACCTAACCCCTAACAGTGCCTAAATCCCCTAAACCCTAAGCCCCAAATCCCTAATCCCTTAACCATTATCTCATTATTCCTCTAACCCCTAAATGTGAATAAATCCACTAACCCCTAACCCCTTAACCACTAACTCATTATTCCCCTAACCCTTAAATGTGCTTAAATCCCCTAACCCCTAAGCCCCCAATCCCTATCCCATTAACCACTAACTTATTATTCCCCTAACCCATAAACCCTAAACCTCTAACCCCTAAGCCCCTATTCCTCTAACCCCTAAACCCTAATCCCTGATCCTTTAACCACTAACTCATTATTCCCTAACCCTTATAACAATCCTTAAAACTTGTTTGGATTAGCCATTCCAAATCAAAGTTGGTATAGTTGGGACATACGATCGAGTTAATTCCCCCTTGTTGGCAAGGTGGAATTTTTTCCCTGTCAACAACCCTATAGTCCTTAATCCCTCTAACATATAACCTATATTATTTTTAATTCATATGAAATTTAATCCTAAGCCCTAATTACTCTAAAACTTATAAGACCTAATCCTTATAATCCTTGCCACACTTAATACCTAAAGATTACAACCCTTATCCTCTAAAAGAATTTACCTCTCTAACATGTAATACATATAATCATTGACACCTGACCACTATACTGCTTAACACATATAAACCATAACCATAATACTATAACCATTATATCTCTTTACATTTTACCATCATCAACCCTAAATTTTATAACCTTTAATCCTTATCTCTTTTTAAACCCTAAAACCCCTAATATAACCTTATAACCCATATTTCAAATAATCCCTAATATTTACAAAATTAGTCCTTATAATCCTCGCACTAAAACCCCTAACCTTATAATACATATTTCCAACAATGCTTAGACTTCAAAGCCCTTGGTCCTTATAATCCTTGCATTATAACACCAAAACATTATCCTTGTAACTACAACCATCACTTAGTGACTATAAGCACCTTATCTTAAGCACAATGTACAAACTTGATCACCAATTTCATAGGAATTATCTTAGTCCAAGTTGACCATTGACATTGGCATGGACCTGTAATTCCCCTAGTCATACTTTATTGGTGATCATTGTAGTACCATGGGTTTATTAAACCACACATGAGATGACCACGTAGGGAACTTGAGATTGGTGTAGGATTATACGTTGTTGTTGTAGGTGTTGGAACTTCGTCTCTAGTTCAAAAATGATTGCATGGTGACACAAAAATAATGCAATTGCGTTGGAGTATGTATCAACATGCCATTCCATGCACAATGCCTGATTAAGTAAACAGTTAGGTGCATAATAAATATCTCAATAATAACTACAGGTTTATTAAAAACCCATGGTCACTTTGTGAATATGGAGGTTAGGGGTGATATCATAGAGCCATTTAATAAACCAGTAAACTTCCCTATAGTGAGAAAAAATTGACGACATAGATAGTCATGATTCTCATTCATCCAAAACCACAATGAAATTTTGACAATACGGATTGACCTAGAACTTGGAAAAACTTGCAAAAGCATTGTTCTACTATGAATGAGATTTGGATCATAGTATAACTCTCCCTGTGCTTAAAATTTATACCAAATAATTACCAAACGATAAGCTTGCTTTGTGACAGTAGATAAATTTTAAAGAACTACCTAATCTTAGAGCAAACTTCTTTCTAATTGTTGATATATGATGATTAAAAGAGCTAAAATTCTTATTCATTTACAACTTTACTTCTTTTTTTTTTACTATTTAAGTTGATCATGAACCAAACAAAACTTTTAAAAGATATTGTTTCACCATGAATAAGCCATAAATTGTATTAGACTCTACTTATATCTAAATTTTCTACCAAATTCTTACCATCTTTATTAGTGGAAAGAAAATATATATACTTCAAAAACCTGAGTTGTTTTAATAATTGACCTTTGACTAACCACATGATCTTTATATTACCACTTCATTCTCATGATTCATCTTTATATTAGTGTTTTAAAATATTAACTTAATATAAATTTCTTGATACATAGTGACTTAGTCCCTTGATACATATTCACGTAGTCCAAACTTTCTTCTGGGTTTTGATTCTCAAAAGGGTGATTGGTATGTGAAATTTCTGCAAAATCTATGGCGGGAACAAAGAAAATAATAGATGGGGTTTCTAGATTGGGGTCCCTTGACTAGGCCAACAACGCTTATTACCTCTATGATGGCGGAGGACTTTAGTTCCCGATCCTTCTCTTAGCTTCTCGCAGGAACGCAGATCAAAACCCTGCAGGGTCAAGAAAAAAACCTGAAGCCCTCATCACCCGTGGGCTTTAATGGTAGAAAAAACAATAGCATGAGTGGTAAGGATAATGATATTTTATTATTTCAAGCGGTTTGCGGCTGGATTGGTCTCGATCTTCTAAGCTCAAGTTTTCGGTCACTGGTTCGATCCGCTTCGTATCCACCACAAATAACAAGCGGTTGTGTGGGAAATGTTGCTCCCAAATATTTTCCACGTCATAAGCCCCCTAGTAAGTCGAAGGAAATATTTTTTAAGCTGAGCAACAAAAAAATGCAGAGAGCAGAGGAACCGTCTAAGATAGCTGATCAAGATAGATCACATAATACTGTGAAGGAATGACCTTCTTCCCCAAGATATTTGTTGCCATTTTGAAGGAGCTATAGTGCAGACACTGGGAAATGAAGGGAAACATTTTATTTTTCTTCTCGCCATTTTCCAAAAGCCAAACTATGGCTTGAAACTTGGAAAGATCTAGTGGTAATGCTGCAAAAGATGCCATTTTTGATGTGGGTTTTCAAATTCTGACCACAAACTTCGCAGATGTAGGGTTCCTGTGGCTGTATTATGCCCCTCGCCTCTAGTATATCGAGGATTTTTCTTTGCTGCCTCTCAATTCGTACCCGTGGCGGGAAAAACCTGAAGGCATGGCACTTGGTGTAGGAAACCATCTGGATGATGAATCCAAAGGCTATGATGATGGACCTGATCCTGAGAGTGACATCGTAAGGGGGGACGCTGTTAGGTGGGTATTTGTCCAAGTCCCAGCAGCCATGGATGAGACCACACATGGCACAATATTGTACCCCGCATACACTGGCCCCATGGCGAAGACCTACCCATTTACCCTGGAACCCTTCCGGCAGGTCTCTGTCGCCTGCCTGGAGCGTAATGAATTGATGCTTATGTTGGCTCACACCTCGGCTGGGAAGACGGTAGTGGCTAAGTATGTCATCGCCATGGCCTTTAGGGACAAGCAACGGGTCATCTACATGTCGCCTCTGAAGGCCCTGAGAAACCAGAAATACGGGGAGCTCAGTCATGAGTTGGCCAATGAAGGGTTAATGACAAGGGACGTGTCCATGTCTCTGAATCCCTCATTCCTCGTCATGACCATGGATATTCTCAAAGGGATTCTTTACAGAGGTTCTAAGGTTTTGAAATAGGTTTCCTGGGTCATCTTTGACAAGATTCACTATATGAAGGACAAGGAGCATGGGTTCATGTGGGAGGAGAGCATAAATTTCCTTCACCCAACTATCGAAATGGTCTTTCTGTTGGCCACTATGTCGAGAGAAGATATGTCCGCCATTCATTTGTCTGTGATTTTCGATTTGGAACTTCCGTGTACAATAAGAGATACACGCTGCAATTTTTTGAGGAATTTCTGTGGAATCAAAGGGCTTTATCTGCAACATAGATTACCTTCATACCCTCATGCCGTGAATGAATATGTCTGTTCTAAAGTTTTATTGTGTGCCCTTGTATATATATTAGATATTTTCTAGCACTGTTTTTCAGAAGCCCAAAATAAATCCAAAGGAATTGATTCCATTTCTCAAAGGCAGGGGTTCAGGTTATCTAGAGGACGATGAAGATGAAACACAAAAGGTAGGAGTAGACAAGTTGCCACGACCACCTGCTATTGGTGATGGAGGTGCAAGTTGGTGACTAAAATATTTGAAGTGAGCACAAGAATAGGCAGATCGAGAAGGTTGGAAGCTTGATGAGGTAACTGATATTGAATTATATTTTTTCAGTGCAGAATATCTAGATGAGGGGTTTTAGTTTTGCTAAAAATATTTGGAACTAGATATCTATATCAACTTTATGACTCATGAGTTATTTCCCCTTTTAAATTTTCTAGGTAGTTGAAGAGCGATGGGGTTCACTGGTGTAAGTGACTTCATTTGTATCAACTACTAGAGCAGCTTCTGGTCGTGCTCATTTTCATGCAATCAAAGACAGGAAAAGAGAACAGAAAGGTGAACATGGAAATGGAGTCCATGAAGGTACTTATAATGAAATAGACAAGGATGATCAGAGGATAAGGGATAACAACAGAGAATATTTGAGGGATGTTTCTGTTCATGAATCACACATGAAAGCACCTAAAATAAATGAATCCTTATCTTGGAGAAACAAAAATAAAGGTAATGATGTTCATCCAGAAGATGCAGAGATTATCCGAATAGAAGCTTCTTTCCTAAATAATTTTTCAAATGATGGAAGTTTTCTTGAGAGTATGAATAAGCTGCAAAACAAAGACCAAAATATTTCCTCAAAAGTAGTAGGTTTTGAGATGGAAAGAGGCTCTAGTGAAAGAGAAAGAGGCTTCAGTGAAGGTTCACAGTTAGTGAGTGCCAAAGATGAGATGCCTAGACCAAATCCACTTCATCAGCAAGATGCTAAAGCATATGATTCTTATAAAGATGACGTGAGTGTTGTTGATCGTACATCAAATGTATAAGGCTTGACTGCAAATCAATTGGCAACAAAAGAAATGTAGTTACTCTTGAAGGGAAGGCATGCAGAACCAGATGAGCTTTTGGTAAGCAACATAATGGATGCCTTTCATTCATGTTTCTTCTATATCTGTTTGTTTTGTGCTTTGTTGTTTCTGGAGTCTTAATCTGATTCAGATGAGGAATGTACTAGCTACATTAAAATTCTTTATTGACTAACGGCTCAAGGTTTTTCTAATGTAATGATTGAATCTATCTTGTTCATTCGCCTATGTTTCTCTCTCATTTGAATTATAAATCTCTTTAATTGTCATGTTGGGTTCATGAAAAAGTCTCCTAGCCGAGTGCAACTTCTATTTCCTAGTTGATGAGTTTAATATTCTTTTGTGTTGAATTTGCCTACTATATATTATGTCTTTTGTTAAAATAGCTATATGTCTACTATATAGTATCATGTATGTCTGTTTATTTAAATAATACTTCTTTTCTTGTAACTATCTCATGTAAATTTCTTACATATTATCTGGTCTAATGTAAAATATTCATCTACTTGTTGCAGAAAGAGTCACAAGATATGGCAAAGGTGAAAAACACTGGCAAAGAAAAAATTATATCTCAAGCAGACATCATCAGGTATCTTCATTTATCATGGGTAATCTATCATTTGATTTCCATCTTTACAAGTCCTAATGTAAAGTGTACACAACCTGTGTTTTTTTAATTTTCAGATCTGATATGAGGAAGCTTGGCACTCAATCTAAGCAAAGAAAAGAGGACGATGTAGATGAAAATTTGGCTTCAAAAATTATTCGCAACAAAAAATACAAAAATGTTCCTCAGGCAGATGATGAGAATGACTATGATGACGTTGCTGATACAAGAGAAAGAAAAAAGAAGATCAATTTAAAACAACAGATGGGCAAGAATAGTCCAATATAAATTCAAAAGCGCATCATAACTCGGCAAGAGCGTTGCTAGCTTTTTTTTGAGAATCCTTCAAGACCGAAGCATCTAACATTATCAACTACAAATTTCACTTACTTAATGTTGCCTTCATGGGAACTAGTTGTGACTGGGCACTGCTATATTTTACCAATGCAGGTATAGTAATCATGCAGCTAGTTCTATTTTGATACCATCAATTGTAATATTTTTGTAGTTTTTCCTATTATTATCTGGTTGGGGAAGAGAAATGATCAATGATCTAAGCGGTTAATTTTTTCTTTACAGCATGTAGAAACAGCTAGAAATCTTGATGATAATGAGTGGGAGGAGCTTCACAACTTCAAAAAATATCTTATGAGGATGTATGCAGAAGAGGGGAAGGATGTAATTTTTATAGAAACTGCAATGGGCCTTGCACAACAGCGTCGTCATTGCTCAGTTGAATGCATTCCTTTGCCCAATGATATTGCAAAGGAAGCACCATTTTATTTCAATAAGGTTAGTCTGTGGTGTTTTCTAATGAGCATATTTGATCATGATTGGGATTTTTGGTAATATATTCTCAAATTATAAGCATTTCAAATCATTAATTCTCCTTGAATTTTGATTCGGTGTAAAGTTTTAAATAAATGACACAATTTATAGATTTCTAGCAAAGGAATGAGGGTATATAGAGGGTTAAATGTATATGTAATAGTGGTCATCCCAATAAAGGGCCCACATATGCAGTAAGTAAGAATGGGTGTATATATGGGTCAATACAGTCGTCATTATAGTTCCTTTTTTTTGTTCTTTATTGGCATTGTAATTGTTGTCGTTTGCCAATTTGATGATAACCTTTTTTCCTCGTTGAATTTGTTTATTGATCCATATGTTCCATCCAAAATGTTGTATGATTATTTTGCGTGATATACTTTGGCAGATGAAACTATATGCCAGGGAAAATGGCAAAACTTCCAGCTAGCAATGATTTCCCAAATTATTTTTTACAAGTCCTTATCTTTTACTTCACTTGATTTTTTATATATAGAATTATTCATGGCTGGACATATGTTCTCTCATGCAAGAAATTGATGAAGCTGAATCAGAATGGAGTCAACACAATGCTAAGAATTTGACTGATACTAGCATTAAGGGGTTGTGAGGTTCCATTCCAAATTTTTTCCCCTATTTTCATGTAGAATTTGGCATGCAGAAGGGTTTTGTTCATGTGATAGATGATGAAAAAAACTTCAAAGGTCAATTTCATCTCAATGTGATTATGGGTATGTTACAGCTACAAGAAGAAGACATGTATAGGCATAGACAACGAGACTCATTAGAAATGCAACGCAAAGCTGTGTCAGACTTCGGAAGAAAATGGGAACCCTATGATTGGACAAAGATGCTGGATTAACTGTATTTCTTCTAAAGGGGTTAGTGTAAACTAGGTTGAATCAATGGATAATGCACTATAAGATGATGATTTACTTGGAATTGATATTCCATGATTCCCTTAGAATCGATATTCTATAAATCATACCTAGAATGTTTTGTTTATTAATATTCTCAAAATTTACTCATTTTGATAATGACAGTGGTTTCTAATTGGATCTTGTTGTAAAATATTAATTCATTGACGTTCTAGAATGCATTTGTATGAATCCTAAGAAACAATTCCAATGACATGTTAATTTCTTTTAGAATATTTATTTTCCATAGCATATGTTATTTTTGTTAGCTTCCTTCTATGTTTCTTTTGTCTTCATAGTCGCATCTGGATTTATCTTCAATTGTGCGTGCGTCTTAAGAACTCCCATAAACTATTGGTTATCGGTTAATCATGGGGTTAGGAACTCTTGGTGTAATGAGGAGCATACAAGAAGCCCAATGCTAAAACATCCCTTCATGTAGTTCCTTTATGATGGAAAACTAATATGAAATAAATCTGTTTCAATGGCATTTGGAGACTCCTTTATAAATATTTACTAGGATGCTAGTTTAGCTTGCATTCAAGGCTTATATTAAGTGTGAGGATCTCGATGCTATCTTGCCTTTTTGGGCAGCAGTGAATTTTATTTAGAAAACTACCTTGTTCCACCTTCATGGAGTCTGATACGTAACCCAAACATTTGTAATATGATAATATCAATTAGTTTGTATTGTTCTGTGATATTTTGTGATTTAGACTATAAACATAGATAAGGTTCTCATTTCATATCAAAACTTTTCATGGCCATTGCTCCATTTGAAGAAGGTAACGTTACATATAGTTTTTTCATAGAAAATATTATTTACTATGTTTTTTAGCTTCATTTTTTAGAGCATCTCGACTGTATATTATGCATGCTACATTTGCAGATAGTTTTCATATAGTTATACATGCCATTGTATTTTTTTTATGTACTGCATTTAGATGGGTAGATTTCCAGGTAAGTCCTCTATTTTTTTGTAGGGATACAGTCATTTAATCAAGGGGCTATATAGAGGTAAAATGCTACCTGCAACATCCAATTATTATTGGGTTGTTATTAATTCTGAATTTACCATGCATGTAGTTTTGAGTCTGATTGGAATTTGTTTTAACATGCATTGTATGTACAATTATGACATTTGTAAATCATGGTTTTTTAGCAGACTTCCTTTTAACTTTGCATTGCATTTTTGTAAATGTGTCCCCATTTTGCTGAATCAGAATATTCTTTTTCTTTCCATAATACCAAGCGCACACAACCTCTAGCTCATAAATGAGAATGAAATTACCAGTACGTACCTTTCCAGCATAAAATAATCTTCTCTTTGAGTTGTAGCTACATCTATGGATTTACTAGTAAGAGGTATCATCCAATTTTCTGAAATTACTAAAATCCTATCCATCCATTTTTCTTTGCCTGATATTTTTTCTTGTACAGCTCCATAGCAACTGAATGTGCTAACAAGACATGATGGCCAACAATACAAGGCTCTGCCAAGTGGCTTTTTGACTTCATCCCAGACAAGAGGATGTATTCAAAGTTTCGACATCCTACCGCACTAACTTCACAGAGGGCCTATATGGTGTAAAATTCAACCAGAAGAAAAATAAAATCAGAAACCGTGAAACATAAAATATTATCATGTTTTTGACCTGAAATGTCTATTGCTCATGCTATCTCTCAAATGTTGATTTCTAAGAACTTGTACTTTTCTCATTCGTGTGCACTAAATCCAAAACTTCCAGGTCTATGCATTCTCATTCATCATACATCAGACTGACAACCTAAGCCAAATTCAAACCAGACATGACGCCTCCTTAATTCACAATGACCAAGACTAGCCTAATGCTTGACCTTAGCAAGATGTTTCTCAGTCATGACTCCAATGCGAGATGCAAGTGACTGACATAAAATAGGAACAACATAATTCATGCCTCTTCCTTTCCTTTTAGGATTCCCTTGCACCTACCGGTACAATTGCTAGTTACTATTGATAATTCTCACCAACATTGGAGGTCTTGAGAATTACAAATCACAAGCTTGTGTTGCTAATGTAAGCGTGAGCAACACGTTCATTAAGAACTCAAACAATGGCCTATGAATCCAGACATGGCAGGTAAAATATATAAAATGCCACAGTATTCTCTAATCAATCCAAAGGAATTTATTGCGAAACAGGGCATGGTCATGGAAACAGGGCATGGAAATTTTAACCCATGTTTTGCTGCACTATTGATGCAAGGTGGCATCGGATCAGTGACTGGCGTAACCTTTCAGAATATTTACTTGCAGAACATCAGAAATTCCATCATAATCGATCAGTTCTACTGTTTTACCAAGGGCTGCAAAAATGAGAGTGAGGTAGTGTACGTTACTAATATTTCCTTTAAAAAAGTCTCAGAACTTACGACGTGAGGAGACCCCCAATGCAATTTGCATGCAACGATGCTATTCCTTGTACCAACATAACTCTGGCCAATATTGAGTTCCTTCCAACACAGAGGCAGATGATAGACGATCCCTTCTATTGGAATGCTTATGGAACTATAGATACTCTTACAATTCCACCGGTCACATGGAAGCATTTGATTAACAATAGGTGTTAGAACTAAGTTCTGCAACTATTGTTGGTAGCATGGTTTTGATCGAGGTGTGCTTTAAAATCTCTTTTATCTGTGTTATGTTTTTTCATAGAAAGTGTGGGTTTTTCTTGATCCTAAACTAGTCTCTTCCTTTTTGTTGATTACATCATTTGCAGGGTGGTATTGGTCCTGTAGGGCTTTCATCAGAAGATTTACATGTCCTTGATCTAACTCAACAAAAAGCACGGTGGCATAGGTAATAATTTTATATTGAAAGATATAACTGAAATTTGTAGAGAAGAACATTCTAGTATATTGTTGGAATTCTATACTATGTTGTTTGAAAACTTGATGCCTTGGCAGGGTAGTTGTGCATGGACCTGGTCCTGGATCTCGCTGGTCATGTCATGGCTCTTGTAGGGAAAATATTTTTTCTAGAAATTGGTGGAAATGATGGCAAGATTTATACGTTGGCACTGTTCAATGTTATTGGTGCCTGCATATTGTTATACATTTTTGTTCGGCAGGATGGCTCTTTGAATTTTTATATAATTTGTTTCAGGGAAGCGACCATTGATAGATTTTTGGGCTCTGAATACATCTAGAACCTCTAAGTGAATTTCTTTCTCTTGTTCGTTTTCCTCTAATGCCACTTCCTTCACTTCAAAAGGTATGCCATATAAGATTTTGATGTTTGTGAAAATTAATTTCAAATAGTTCTTTCTTCATTGATCATGATATAGAAATATATGTGATTATATGGAACTAGTAGCACGTACCAGCACTTGACAATTTTCAATTGTGCTGCAACTGGAGCAGAGTAACCTAAGAAAGAAAATTCCAGTCTTTCGATAGATGGTTAGTGAGAACAAATTATTTATGTAGCTTGTCCTTTGATATAAATTTTTTGTAATCTTGCTTCATGAAATGAAAAATGGGAAGTAATGGGCAGTTTTCCATGTAAATAGACAATGGAGGTGCTTCAATATCTCGGGACAGATGCAAGCAATGCAGAAAATGAACAGAAGTAAGTCGCTATACTAAGATTCATGTTATAATCTGACATTGTATTGTTTTACAAGTGAAAAGTTCCTATTTATGTATTCATTTTTAGGATTTATGGCCTTTTTTTCTACTTAATAATACTTGATCTCAAGATATATGCGTACATGCACCTTTCAAAGTCATTTGGCAAAAACACTCAAGGGCAGTAGCTAGGTAATTTTATCATGTTCCATCAAAGACCATCGAGCTTTAAGCAACTCTTATACATACGTGATGGTGATCATAATGGAGTAATTCATTATGCTGGAACTTCATATGGTGAACACCCATGGATGAATCCTGTTCTAGCAAAGGTATTATGAGGAAGTCTATTAGATATGTTTATTCACACCATAAAGTTGTCTTCAATGCAAATGTTTAATTGATCCAACCATAGCAAGAAGAAAACGAGTACAGTAAAAGTTTATCATAGGTCCCATTCCTTATTTATATCCAAGTTTCCTTTCATTAAAATATATACAAGGGAGGGATGCCCAAAAAATATCATCTCATCTATTAGCTAGACTACTTTAAAATATGACATGATTAATTTACTTTCATGACTTTTAGAAGGCATTGGCATTTTGAGTGTCTAGTATTTAATGTCCGAGTTTTCATGATGACATTCCAAAATGATATTGTTAACCAATTCTGATATACTTACATATTATAAACTTAATAAAAAAATACGAAAAAAACTAAAATTTAATGCTGCAATTGCTATTTGCTTGATTATGAAAATTAAGGTACAACTTTTTGAATTTAAAATGTCTCAATTTCTATTTGCTTGATTATGAAAATCAAAATAGAACTTTTTAAATTTAAATACCATATCGGCCTCTCTTTGCACCTTCTGGGGAAAAAATAATTAATGAGATACTTAAAATTTTGCAGTTACACCCTCTTTGACACCCAGAAGGATGTCGCAGATTCTGTGCTCTCAATATATAAAAAACTCATAGGAGGCATTCGCATATGCGTATATAGGTATGCAAGCATTTCCATACTAAACTTAGCTGACATGCTCCAACACCTTGATTCTTTTCTCTGTTACAAGTAAAAATTTGATTATATGATATATTTTTCGTTTATTCAAAATGTTGCAGTGGAGATACTGATGCCTGACTCTCAGTCATATCGACTAGATATTGTATGGATCAACTTAAGCTTCCTATAAAAAGAGCATGGCAACCTTGGTTTCATGACAATATTTTATACATTTTTCACTTCAAATTTTTTCTAAAATCTTACAATACCTATTATAAGTTAGTTGTCAAGAAATAGCTTACCTATTATGAGTTACTTGTCAAGAAATAGTGAAGCTATTACTTACTATTATTTGTTGAAAGTTTTAGTTACGATATTAATTATTATTATTTGTTTCTGGCTATGTTGTCTTAATTCATGCAGGTGGCTGGCTGGACTCAAGACTATGAAGGTCTGAAATTTGAAGCTGGTTATAGATCATACATGTTGATCAGTGCCTACTAGCAAGCTGGTGGCTCTTTGGGTGGTGGTTGTATTTCTTGTGCTAATTATAGTTAATTTTCTTTGTATGGCTAGATTAATTTGTTTGTAGATTTTTGTTTATTATTATATTTTTGTGCAAGTCAAGCTACAAGGGTGTCACAGTGAGCTAACTCCATTGAGTTATTTTTTTATTAAGTTAAAAATTGGGGCTTGCATGATTATATATTTTACAATGATTATTCCATTTTTGTTGAACATTTTTAAAAAATCAATGCCTACTATACAATTTCAAGGACTCCCATAACTCCCCACATAATTCTTTAAAAGGTGTTAGCTCAATGGAAGATCACCTGCTATGAAAGAGGTTAGTCGTTTGATTCCACTGTACCCTAATATGAATTATTCAATGATATTGTATATTTTTTAAATTAAATATTTCATATTGATTTATTTTAATGGTGAGATATTTTTCTGGATTCATTGTTTTATATTGTCTCCAGAGAAACAATAGATAGGATTAAAAACATTGTCTCCATAAAGATAATATGTCTTTAATTCCAACTATTTTCATTGGAGAGACAATAAATGAAACTGTCTTTGGAGAGACAAAAATGAAATTGTCTTTGGAGAGACAAAAATGCCTGTGTTATTTATTGTCTTTATAGAGACAATATTTTAAGACAATTTAATTTTAAGACGATTTAATTTGAGACACCTACTTAAAGCCAATATTAAAGACAATACACAAGTTCTCTTTTGTCTCAAATTTAGACAATTTACCCAAAATTGTCTTAAATATTGTCTTAAAACCTCCCTTTATCTTGTAGTGTTAGTAAAATTAATTTCATAAAGAAAAAGAGAAGAGTACATATGTTGTCATGAAATATAATAGATTTATCTTAACTACACAGTATTGTCTAGAGGAATCAAGTTTTATGCTAATTTTTAAGTGAAAAATGAAGAAAATACACATCTACGAGATATATATATATATATATATATATATATATATATAATTTCAATTGTTTTTCATTTTTTTTTTAGTATATATATAAATAATACATATTATTTTTATACTTATTAATTTTTGTTTATTTTTATTAATTAAAATAAAATAAAAAAATTATGAAAAATTATGAATTTAAAGATAAATAATTATTATTTAAATTTATATAATTAAATAAAATTTATATTTATATTTAGTATTTTAATTTATCTGAGTATTCTTATTTATTTGAATATATTTGAATATTTTTTTTTCAAATTCTCTTAAGAGCTTTATAATACATATATTTTAATATTTTTAAATTTTTTATATTTATTTATTGTAAAATATAATTACTTTAAAAATAAAATAAAATGATATTATTATTATTATTATTATTTTTATTTTAACCCAAATATTATAATTTAAAAATATAAAATCATAAATGAATTATTACACAATAAAATTGTAATGCTATTCTAAATGTATGAAATTGGCCCATCTCATAAGAACCATTTCATGTTCTTTATGAGAATCGTTTCATGTTCTTTATGAGGTAACAATTATACAATTGACCATTTAACTTACCATGATCTAGTAACTCAATAAATTCATTTTTGGATAATTTCTTTTGACTTCTAGTACAATAATTTCCGTTGAGGTTTTTTTTTATCAATATTTGTATTTTATTGTCATGTGAGATAAAAAAAAAATTTGCAATTTATCTTTAAAAATGAACTATTGTTGCAAGTTTTTTATTGTTTTGAAAATATATGGTTGGAAACTTGGCAATACTAGGAGGTGGTGAATCAATATAGTGTATTTATGGTCATCAATTTACAAATTTTACTTTTCTTTTTTATAGTTATATTTAAATCCTATCAATAATCTTCTCTTTCAATCATTTAAATTTTAAATCAATGTTTTCTCCTATATCAAATCAAGTGTTCCCTCTATCCATTTCTCTCGATTGATGTCTATTCTTGATCAAGGTCGATCTGTGGCTAAATCCAATCTCTAAGATTTCACTTCTAAACTGATTGAGTCCATCCAACCAATCTAGGATAAGCATTTCTTGCTCTGAGAAAAAGAAGACTTTGCTTGATGTCTTGTAGCTCCCATGACCAAAAATCCAAGAAAAATGCCCAAAACATGTAGGTGTGTAATAAAATCTCTATCCCCAAGATTCGTCCCATAATATTCTCAATTCATAGACTCTATTTCCAAAATTATCAATTCCCCATCCTTCTGAAAGCTTATGTCCAAAAAATTCCCCCAGCTCCCCATTTTGGATGTTGTTTTATATGGAAGGTTTCTTCCCTTCAAGGAAACCCCACCTTCATAAGGTCCAATCAATCTCGACCTTATCCAAAAAAAATATACAATATTACTTTGAGGTGGTTAACTCTTCAATAAATTAAATATTAAATGAAGCTTTTTTTACTTTGTTGGTTCAACTGAATTGAATGGAGGATATTTCTATAGTCATTCATTTAACATAAATTTCCATGACTTGTCCCATTATAATAATAATAATTTACTATTTAATTGAAATTATTTTAATGATATTAAATTAACATATTTTATTATTATTATTTGATAATTACAGTATTAATTAATACATTTAACAATTAATTTGTTTAGCATATACTTAGACATTTTGTGTAGTCAAACTAGTATGTAAATGAGTGAATTGCATGTGATGGATGCATGTGTAGCTATAATATGCATGCCTTGTATGCATGCTAATAATCATATTCCATTGATAACTGAAGCTAGGTCACTACATACACCCTTCCCTCAAAAAAAATTCTCATGATTAGCGTTTATATAGTATATTAGAAATTATCTTAATAATTTATATAATAATCAAACGATTTCATTCTTTTATTATATTCTCATTTATAATGTGAGCAGACTTAAAAAAAATCATTCTGAACATTTATTGGTTCCAACGTTAATAACCCTACCCTACCCAAGAAGAATTCCCAACCTATTGTTGAATCATCTTGTCCATCATAACCTCTTCTACTTTATTACTATCCTCTTTGTAATAGAATATGTCATGACTTCAAATATACTAACCTAAATATCCATAAAACCCCAAGGGTGAGAGTGTTCACTACATCGACGAAACTTCCCCCATAATATGGAAATCATCATCACATGTCTAGGGGAGTGTGGCTAGCACAATCCTCCCATTAATCCATTTTTTGAAGGATAAACAATGGGAAACACCCCCACCCCTCCTAATAGGACCACTGTTAACACCCTAACATCGAATCTCATTGAGCCTCAACTGTTCTTAGAATTTTTTCATCACGTAATCGGTTTCGATAACGATAACATCTGCAACAAAAATAATTTTCCACACATTACAACATATGAATCGATATATTCGTAACCAAAATATATTTAAATAAAAATTTCCCAACATTTATATTTTGTTGACATTTATGATATTGATCTTTAAGTTCATATAACATACTTGGTTATGTTTAGCTTCTGTACCTATAAATTAACTTTGACATCAAATAGTTGAGTGTGATCACTATATTTATATCCATCTAGTCAATAATAAGAAATCTATGGTCATATGCATCGATGCTAATAAGTAAAAAATAATAGGTATAAATTTCATTCATGAAATCATTTAGGTTGGTATTCATATACTACCAATATGTGAACATTTAATTAAGCATACATGAAAAAGATAATCATTTGAAATAACAGTCTTATGTGTAACTCTCCATAATTATAGATATGCTCGAAATGATAGTCTCATGAATTTGGCTAAGAAATGTAAATATATACAAAATAAAGTTTTAAGTGTTTCAAAAAACCAAAACAAGTTAGTATATTTATAATGCATGGCCTCTTTCTCTTTCCACATAGTAGATTTATAACTATATTTGTCCAACTAGACCTTAATCTGGTCCATTGTACAATGCTTAAGCTTTCAAACTTTATGATCTAATATAAATAATGGTTTTACCTTTAAACTATTGAAACTATTGTTTTACCTTTAAACTATAAAGTGCTATAAAGTGCTATTACAATTCTATTGACCTTAGCTTGACATTTTGTTTTCCATTTTAAAAGGATTAGTAGATTAGCTAGCTTATCAACTTTGTTCGACCTTGAAAGTTCAAAATGGAAAAAATAACAATATAACTTGAAATAAATCAAATAGAACTGATACTTAAAACACTGTAAAAAAAACTTGAATTTGTTAAACATGTGTCACAATGAGAAATACTTAGGATAATTGAACCTTTAAGCTAGAGAAATCATGAGAATATGCCTTAACACCATTTTATCAATTATAAAATCATTGCAACAATATTTCTACATAATTTTGGAAAAATATATTCTAGAAAAGGCAAGATTACCTCGAGAAAGTTTTCTTTTCCAAATAACGACCCCACAAAGATATATTCCTTTTGTTCCATTAATAAGGAATTCCACTTTTTATTGAGAGATTCTTTAACTATGGGTGTTTTACTGTATAGTAAAATTTTACAATTTTAAATACGGTTTATTTGAATAAGAAAGATCACTTGGAAAACCATTGAAGACATTATAGTTATGTCATTTAGGATATAGAATTTTGACCACCCAGAAATGAATCTATGTAAATAATAAGTGAATGAAACAATTATTAAAAAAGTGATCTTCCTAAGCTGCACAAATGTAGATTGCCGGATTTCATAAGAACTATTCACAGTATTCTTAGGTTGAAAGATTCAAAAATTATCAATCAAATGATCACAATCTATGTAATGGTTTGTGTAGAGGCTACAATATTTTCCCGGGGGACATGATTTCAATTAATTTAAAGTTAAATATTTATTTATTACATATAGAGGAGTACCCTAAACGTGGTAGAAAAGAAAAATCATTTCACTTATTTATTTGGAATTTTGAAATTTCATTATCAAATTTTGTTGATAAACTATTAACCCGAACCACAATCAACTGATTTATTTATTTATTTTACCAACGAAAATGTTTTCTATTATAACCACCTTGCACTTGTTTTAAGGGTAATATATTAAAACTCACTCGGAGAGCAAATTTTGTGAACTTTTTATTTGGGATAAACTTGTTAAGATATTGTAGAGCAAATTTTGTGAGTTTTTTATTTGGGATAAACGTGTTAAGGTATAGTGCATTGATCATTATCACCAACTACAATTAACTACTGTATGATTCATTAAGTCTGGTTTAGTATAATTAACTACTGTATGATTCATTAATTCTGGTTTAGTGGTTTGTAGATTGCGATAAAGTGGTTTTGTTCTTTCTGTCTCTTATCTCTATCATTTCTGGGATATGGTCCAGTGTCTTGGAGTTGTTTCGAGTTTATGAAGGAAAAGATCGGTTTTAAAAAATCTATATGTGTGTACTATGTAATCGATTAGAACTGTTGATCCATGAGGTCTCCGGTTCACGAGATTTCACTTAACATCAAATTACTTTAAATAGACCACTACACAAATTTTAAATTGTGCATAATTAGAGATTTCACCTAACATCAAATTACTTTAAATATACCACTTCATAAATTTTAAATTGTGCTTAATTAATGACATTTAGCCTTTTCACTTGCCATATATTACATTGTGCTTTGATTTGTTTAGGATGAATTATTTTGACTATGCTGAGAATGTTTGTCTTTCCTTATTCATCCATGTCCCTTACTTTAAAAGAATTTTAAAATTAACAAAGATTTTGATATATTTTGATATTACTTCATATTAATACCAATATCAAATTCAACATTTGAAAGGTTATTTCAGGCACAAAAGTTGATTGATTTCGATTTATATTTGCTTGGAGTGGAATGCAAACAAAATATAGTGAGTATGAATTCAATGAAATATTTTAGTTCATATATGATCTTTAATAATTTTTAAGTATCACCTCTTAAGGTAGAGATAACATTACTTTATACCTGGTGTAGTGAATAGATATGCAACAACATTATTACTTAATGGGAAGTAAGTAGTGCTTGTAGTCAATGTAATTGGTTAATTTTGGCTATTATTACTATAAATAAGTTTGAGGTATATTAATATAATTTTTTATATAGAAAAATATATAAATTGAGCTATATCAATATAACTTTTTATATAGAAAAATAAGTTCGTTAAATATTTCAACCAATAATATTATAAAAAAATATTTTAACAATATATTTTATGAATAATTAGTTTACATTCACTTTAATAATGTTTCTCTCCCATGGTTATATATTGTAATTTGCATATATATATATATATATATATATATATAACATGATAATATCAATTTTGTTTGTGGGTTGTGTTTTCTAATACTACTACGGTTATCACATATATGGGCTTATCAGCATTAAGCTCCATAGAAGCACTTCTATGAGATGGTTAATGAAACTTTAGAGCTGGGACAATTAAGAGAGGCATGTAACATCATCTTATAGAATAATTTTGTTGTTTACATATTTGACCAAATCAAACTCCAAATGTTCACTTTCTCACCCAATTCAGTCTTGGATGTTGAAGTAGAAAGAAAGGGAGACAAAAGATGAATGGACTCGGCATTCCTAAGGAGAGGAGTCCTTGAATAACTACAGATACATTCATTGAATTAACATAATCAATTACAACCTTATAAATATTAATAGGACTAGGATAGTTAGAACTAATTCCTAGAAATCAGGAATTGATCTCTAACTGAAGCAAACATCTAAACAACAATTTTTTTCTCCATTATTTTCAAGTTCCCCCCTTAATGGAGAAAGGGTTGATTTATAAACCTAGCATCTTCCTAAACAATTCAAATTTTCACCTTCCCATGGGGATTTTTGAAAATGTCAGCAACATTTTCACAAGTATTATAATATTCAATAAAATTTTATTTAGACTGTATCTTCTCTCTAATAAAATTAAACTCGACATCAACATGCTTTTGCCTTGCATGAAATATTGGATTATTTTCCAACTTGATTGATCTTTGGTTTCAACACTTGATAATTGTAACCTTCTTCTGTTCTTCTCCAACATCTTGGAGAAGTCGCCTCAACCAAACAACTTCACAAGTTGTTGCACATAAAGGTTTATATTGTGCCTCTATAGATGGAAAACTTACGATTGGTTTCTTCTTGTTTCTCCATTAAATAATCCCAGATCCAATAATGAGTGCATAACATGTAGTATATATTCTATCATCCGGATTACCGGTCAATCTAAATCTTAGTAACATGTTCGCTTGACATCAAATGAATTAGTATATTTAAGACAAATCAATTGTACCTCTAAGATACCTGAGTACTTCTTTCACTTCTCTCCAATGACTTTTTATATGTCTTGTCATAAACTTACTAAGCACACTAACTGAATATGCAATTTCAAGTCTAGTTGTAGTAAGATAATTCATCATTCTAACTAGTTTTTTGTACAATGTACCATCAACCTCTTTTGAATCATCATCAAGATGAAGCTTCACATTGTGTTGCATAGGAACAAAAGTAGCTTTGCATTTATAGATCTTAAAATTTTTAAGAACTTCTTTGACATACTTATCCGGTGAAACAAAAGTCTAGCTAACATCTCGCCAAACTTCAAGACCTAAACATTAATGCAACTCACCGAGATCTTTCATCTCGAATACTTGTGACATCCACTTCTTAATTTCATTAATTAACTTCACTTGATTTCCTTTAATGATTAAGTCATAAAAATACAAAGAAATTGACATCACATACCTCTTTGTATCAAGTTTGGTATAAATGTTCAGATCACTTTGACTTCTCATAAAACCTTGCTGGAAAAAGAAAGAATATGTATTTTCATACCATGACCTAGGTGCCTATTTCAGTCCACACAAAGTTTTATTTAATATGAAAACTAAATGTTTCTACTCGCTTTTCACAAACCCTTCAAGATGTGTGAAATACACTTCCTCCTTTAAGTGAACATTATGAAAATAATATTTTACATGTAGTTGCTGTAGATTCCAATGATAATTTGTACCTAATGCAATTAACTATCTAATAGTGTTCAATTTAGCTACGGGAAAAAAAAATTCTTCATAATCAATACCCTCTTTCTGAGAGCATCGTTTTGCCACCAATTTAGCTTTATATTTGTCTATGCTTCCATCTGATTTAAACTTCGTTTTGTACAGGGATTTGCATACTATGGGTTCTTTTCCTTTAGGAATTTCAATCAATTTCGAGGTTTTATTTTTAATTATAGATTCATATTCTTCATCCATATCTTTTCTATACTCTTCATATTCAATATCTTCATTAAAATTCATGGTTTATATGACATTCAAAACACTAGTCATGAGCGCATAGTCCTTGTACCTTTAAGTAGTCGAATCCGCCGAGTAGACTTCCTGTGTGCTTCATTGCTTTCACATTCGTTCTCTAAAAGTACTTCTCCATTTATGATTGGGCTCTACTGTTGATGATGTCCACATTGAATGGAAGCTTTTAGGGGCCAATATTCGCAGGTGAGCTAATTTTCCATGTTTTCTCCAAAAAAAAGATTCGGCAATTTTCATTTTTAATAAAAATGATTCGCCCAAATTTTACAATATAAAATTATTTTAGCTTAAAAATCACCAACAATATATAGAAGATATATATAAAACCATTATAAAATTGAATAATTTTACAAATATATCAATAAATGTTTTATAGTTTGCATATTAAAGACTAGTGAGATTCGCCATTTTTTTAAACTTCAAGAAAAGTTTCCTCCTTTAAATTTTTCCCTTCCACATTGCTCTATTCTTCCCCGTGCTTTTGATACCAAGTAGAAAGAAAGGAAGACAAAAGATGAATGAACTAAGCAGTCCTCGAAAAAGGAGTAACTCTCGCCACTCATAAATGCCAATACATTAATTGAATTAACATAATCAATTATAATCTTATAAAAATGCATAAAACTAGAACTAACTCCTAGAACTAATCCCTAATTGAACGAGCATCTAAACAACAATATGTTTCTCCATTATTTTTAAGTGTTGAATATGTACAAATAGCATAATCAATGGGTGTGGTAGCCCAATTTTATTTGTTTGGATTCATTGAATAAAAGAAAATGATAACGAATATGAAGTGTGGAAGATAAGGAAAAACGGTTTGCCCGACAAGCATACCTCAATTGAGTTTGCTCTGTCCTAGTGGAATTACACAACAACTTATCTTGGATGACATGTTTTGGACGAACCTTGGTATGTCATTTTTTATATAGGAATTCCTTCATTGCTATTATCTTAATTTCAAAGTAGTCTAAGTGATTTGATGTGTTAAATAAGTTTGCGACACTTTTTCGGGAGTATAATGGCGCAGAATTTTCTCACAAGTCTTAAGAATTATAATAGTGGGGTATCAAGATGTCAGGAGGCAATAATATGCTGTGATTTGCAAATCAATTTCTTATTATCATATCATTTTTTGGTAAACAAATTTGGATATATTTTTATTTTTTTTTTATTATGTGTAACATAATTTTGATTTCAACGATTTTATTTTGATTTTGATTTTTTTATTATGTGTAACATAATATTTACTATTTTTTATTTGTTTTAATTATATTTCATTTAAATTTTTTGTGTTTTTATTCAATTATACATTACAAATGAAAAAAAAAAAAACATAATAGAAATTTATATTTCAATTATGATTTTCCAAGTGGTGAGTAATTGAAATTTAGACAAGGAGGGCTGCACAGTAGCAAGTCCCTGCCTCGGGGAGCTTGAAGAAAATATTAGATATAAGTTGAGATTTCTAGAGGCCGCAGCAGTTCCAGGCGGAATAACTGTTACAATACCAGATTAAGTTTAACATGTTAATTGATTTTTGGGGATGGTTATAAAGTTTGGATCTGTTTTTTTTCACATGAACAAAATAACATTTTTTTTTGGGTATTTATTATACTGTAAGTGCATAAGTAATATGGTTGGCTTTGTATCATTCAAATTCTTCCTTCAAATAAAGCGAGTAAAAACAAATAAAATCCTGATCTCTTTTATGTTCCAAATATCTGATTTTCCTTGCAGTGGCTGATCTAACTCCGTGTGTTCTCCCCTTTCAAAGTATTAAGTTTTTTCCAAACAATAATTCCATGTTTCTTGGGTGTATGATAATTTATAACATTCAGTTAATGGGTTTATCTTACAAAGGTTCCATAAATCTGCATTCAGTCTCAGAACCGGAACACATTTAACCTAAACAAATTATATAGGATTAAACACAACCACCATAATCATAACAGAACTACGAGAGTGAAAAAAGGGTTATTTGTTGAGCAACACCATCGACTCAGAGTTCCCAAACACACAAGCTAACCTCGGTCATAACGAGTGACTTGGCATTGCCATAGTGGTTGGGGGGTTCGATGGTTTATGCGCTTTGATTAATCAATGGTTTTGAGCGGAAACACGAATCTGATATTTGTTTTCTATTTAGCATGCAAATAGGAAAGTGGAGCTCAAAGCGGACGAACATGTAGCCCTTTCGAAGTTTTGAGGGGAAACACTATGTCTTAGTGTATCTTTTAGCAGAAGAGACGGCGTCCTATCGGCTGGCATTTACTGTGGCAGTAGTGAGGGGTTGATGTTCTTGAAAGCCTGCTTGGAGAGTTCATTCTGTGCCTCTTATCATTGTTTTGATGCATTCGAATTCGCAAATATGGCACCTCGTTTGCTGCTGGTTGCCCTGCGCCTTCGTCCTTCTTCCATGGCATCAAGCTCGGCACGGGACTGCGTGTAGATTTGGCGAGATCGCACCAGGTTTCCATGACTGGTAATATTGAATCAAAGGGTTGCATTTTTCATACATCCAATTGTGGATTACGGATCGTCTGTTCAACTTCAATGTCGAAAATGTGTGACAATTTTGCATATTTTATTGAATGTTTTGATTGTTTTTCCCTTTTTCTGAGGAAGATTTGAATGCTATTTGCACTGATCGGCTTGATAGTTTGTCTCGATATGGCCCTGGTACCTGAGCTAGTCCCTTCCTTAAATGTTATTGATAGAAAATCATGCCTGCGTAATAGTACTGCATGATAAATACCATTATATAGTCTATAACAAAATGATGCATATATTTATGCTGATTGCAGGCTTGATTTATTGTTCTTCTGCAGAAATTGATCACTGTAGTGATCAGCTGAATCCTATGCCTGAGATAGTGAGCCCTTCTCGAAGTACCGAGCTGAATCCACTGCATGAGATAGTGAGCCCTTCCCTGAGGCTGAGAGCGCTTCTCCAAGTAGTGAGGTGAGTTCTCTGCATTATCATCTACATTAATTTTTTCTATATTTTTATACTATGATTTACGTATGCTGCGTCAGCTTCACTTTTTTTTAGTTATCATATTTTTTTAATACATTAATTTGACATATGTTAGGCTCCATGTTTTGGTTAAGTTCTATAAGCTTCGCAGTCACTACACAAACATCAGAAAAACCTGCAAAATGTTTGTAATCAATATTGTGCTATTCAAATATACATTTCCTTATATGAAATTGAAAGACATGTTACATCATGCAGTGAATTTTTGGAAAGAAATATAAATTAATGCAATAGAAACCCTGCGGCTATGATCAGATACTTCTTCACACATTTCGATATTAAAAATAAACAAATTTACAGCTTTTACATGCATTCTATACCAAAAAAGGTGCAAATAATATTACAAATAAATATAATATAGATCCGTGGGTGGAATCACAAACGTCCTTAGTTGGAAGATATCCACGTTGCGTTATTCATGGAATCCCGATGTTTTCACTTGGTACATACAACGTTGTTTATTGAAGCGGTCTACTGCTCTTGTGACTAATGATGATGGCATTCAAGCTCCCGATTTGAGATGCCTGGTCGAGACCTTGGTTAATGGAGGAATGTGAAATCTCAATGTCTGCGCTCCTGATCAAATCTGGAGTAAGCCATTCTGCTACATTTCGTGAGAATCTTGTTGCAACTACTCTTGATGTCAAGAGAGCTACTGCTTATGAAGTTTTTGCACTTATTCTGGTACAGTTCCTGGAGCCGGACAGGCTCTTCTTAATGGAGTTCTTTCTTTGGTAAACCTTTCGAATATAAAGTGGGTGCCGCTGGGGGTGGACCCTTCATACAGGTTCGGATCAACCCTTCATACAAGCAGGTCCTTGCAGGCCCCTTTACACAAAGCTTTAAATTCGTAGATCCCCAAGCTAATAACAAGGGGCCGCCATCGAATCCATTGTGAAGGAATGGATGGATAAAACTAAGGCTTCTGCCCAGGAGAAGGTATGCTCTCTTTTTACTAGGAAATCTGATTTGCTTCCTCCTTGTCTCTCCTTTGGATTAAGTACGGGCATCAAAACCTGAAATCAACTGTTAATTAGCCTATGTAACCTCATACCTGGACCCTATAGCCTATGCACTCAGCCTTTTCCTGATATGACTCCGAAAACACACGGGGTTTAGACGAACCTTATATGATCTTAATCTTTTGAAGATCTTCCTATCTGAAATGGGCATTCCAGGCACCTAGGTTTGGCATTTCTGGTATCATAGTGTCAATTACTGTTTAAAATGTTTCGGTTACATTGCAACTCTGCTCCTTCCAGAAATATTGATAACAGTGCGAGGCAGATGAGCTTTAAGTAAAGGCACAGGTGCTAAAGTCTCAAGAACCAGTAAGTCACAATTGGATATTTAAAAATGTTGATGTTAGTCCCCCAGGTAATTATAATGCATTTCCACAAAATTAAAGGAATTCTTATAATTTTACAATTTTACAGATAATTGTTCCTTCATAATTATAATGCAATTTCACAGAATTCGTGTATAATGCTATGTTGTATTAGCAAGAGTGCAGGAATGTTGTCAAATAGTGCACGATAACTTACTGGAGGTGGGCGCATCCTCGAGGCTTCGAGGTATTGTTCCTTCAAGTGTGCCAACGAGCTTTTTTCAACAGAAGAATGAGCACGACGTTGTCCACAGGAAACTTCATTTTTCATCATGTTTCATGAGCGTGGGTACACCGAACCTGAAGAGGCATAGCACCGCCATCTCATATTGCCGGTAAAACTCCAGGTATAAATACATGTACGTAGAGCGAAGAAGCGTTGAATGAATGGAAAGGCCAATGAATAAAAAGGCCAAGGAAGGTCTTTTGACAATTTGTCCTGGAAAACTCCTCCAGGGAAGAAAGCGAGAGCAGGAAGCTAGTTCTAGTTCTACAGCAACACCAGGATAGAGAGCTTAGGGACAACAATGACAGCGTGATGGCAAGCATAGTGACAGCTGTTACAGTGTAATGACAACTGTTACAGCGTATGGGACAACAGAACGCATGGCAGGCTATTTTTTATCTATTGTTACTTTGGGAGCCATAGTTTTGGGAGCCATAGTTTTATCATAGCATTTAATATTTAGAACTAATGTTAACATTAGTTCTTTCGAAAGTGAAAATTTCAAAAATTTCATACTTCTCCTCTTACTTATAGTAAGATTACCCTTGTACTTGCCTCGATATGAGGCCTTGCCTCGATATGAGGCCAAATAAGAGGATAAATGTACTGATTGGTCAATAAAAAAAATTTATGTATTTGATTGGTTGAAAAAAATGTGGTGAGACATAATATATAAGAGAGCATAGTGTATAAGTTTTAAAAGATATCGATTTATGTGATGTGACTAATACATATATCCATTTCGATTACTATAGTCCCTGCCTAATAAGAAAGAAGAATATCATTCAAAAAGTTTAGTAGATGGTAGGGGAAAAACTAATATCTAAATCTAAATATATAAAAAACTTTTTTTTTTAAGCAAAACTCAAAGAATATATATGGATCTTGGTGTAACTCTTGTATCTTCCATATACATTCAACTAAATGCCAAATTATATAAAGTGGTCAGAAATTAAATGTTTAAAGACCAAAGAACTCATCCACCTTCATATCATCTACGTTTTCCTGCCCCCGTACAAAATAAAACCCTCAGCCACTTTTTGTTTCAAGTCTCACTCGGTCATTCCGGACCACGTTTGAATTTTCTCCCGGTTCAAAACTGTTACACTGTGTTTCCTAATATCCAAGTAACAACATTTTTATTCATTTATAAACATTAATATTTGGGATTTCGAAATAACATTATTTTTTAAATATTGCTCTTACATATATAAAAAATAATTAAAAAAGGAAAAACCTAGCAATAAGTTTTGAATCCCATTTCAAAGTATCGTGCACCACATTTGAGCAATTGTATATGCATGAGCAATTGTTTATGCATGTATTGTAATAAAATATTATAACAAATACTTTAGCATTTATTATAAACCATATACATCTATCATTTTATGTTATGAATTATGAATTATTGACAAGCAGTTGGGTGGTGAATGATGGTGTACATGAGAATGTGATCAGAGTTTGGGTGGTGAATGATAGTGTAGATGAGAATGTGACCATAATAATTTTGGTTAAAAATAAAAATAAATAGAAATTTAAATTAAGGAAAATTTGAATAAAAATAAAAGTAATAAAAAAATAGATATTAGTATTAAATATAAATTGATATATAGATAAACATGAAAATAGAAATTGACATATATATTGAGATTGATTGAAATTGATGAATTGAAAATTGAATAGAAATCAGAATATAGAAATTGAGTTTGAGATAAAAATCTAAATATAAATTGAAACAAAAATTCAAATTTAAATAGAAAATTGAAATTGAAATTGAAATATAAGTTGAATAGAATTTAAACTAAAATGTATATTAAATTCAATTAATTGAAATCCAAATGGATATTGAAATCAACAATTATGTATATAAAAACTAAATAAACATAGAAATTATGTATACGAAAAATAAATAAAGATAGAAATTAGTATGTACATTGAAATCAATGGATGGCATGTATATTGAAATTAACAAACTTAGAAATTGACATGTGCATTGAAATGAATGCTTTGGTTTAAATGTACATTTTAATCATTCAAAATTTTTACTTTATTTCTATTCAACTTGTTCCTCTTGTACGTCATGAAGTTTACTTCTAACTAATACTCTCTATCTCTCAACTATGCCTCAACAAATTGAGAAAACCGAATAAATTTAGAATCATCAAATTCCTCTAACCTCTATACATACACATAATTTTGATCATCTACAAACTTCATGATATATTAAAAACCAAATATATTAGTATTGATATAGATTGATACCACTTTCTATATTTTGAACCAAGAACGTAAAGAAATGATGCATTAATCATAAACATATACATAATTTTGACCATTTACAAGTTGCGTCAATATAATAAATATTGAAGAATACTTAGATGACATTGATGCTTTTTTATAATACTTTTTATACATAGAACTAATTGAGAAAAATGAGTAAATTTTGAATGATGAAGTTAATCTTAAAAGTTTGCAATACATAATGTTGATCATCTACAAATTTTGTGTGACCATTTTTTTAGAAAAAAGCTTTTGTGTAGTTACTCACAATTAAAAGTATCTTAGATCCATCTTAATCCTAGATCTATCAAGTACCAAAAGGGATTCGATCTTAACTCTAGATCTATCAAATACAATTTCTCAAGTTTTTCACTCTAGAAAATGTTTTACATCTTTATATATTTAATCCTTCTTAATGTTTAATACATCCAAAATTAAAATAAATCTTAAATAACTAAAATACTTCCATGGTCCACTCTTCATTTATTTTAAGTACTACAATATACCATATTAAATTTAATTTAGTTTAGTTTAATTTTCTAATATATCGTAATGGTCTTTAATATTTTGTAAATTTAAATTCCACATATTTCAAAGTGATGAAATAAACAATCAATTTTAAAGAATTTAGATTCTAATATTAAAATATAAATAATAATATTATTAAGTATATAATTAAGAAAAATTAATGAATTTTTTTATTAACCTTGATATACATTTAAATTTATGGAAGTCATCGCTGCTCAAGGCTAAATCTTATTATAAATGATAAAAATTATTATTTAAAAAAAAATTATAAATATATAATTTTATATTAATTAAATAAAAAATTGTACTTTGATTAAAAATTAATAATATTTTATTTTAAATAATATAAATAGTTTTTTTTTAATAACATTTAAATATAACTTTATCTTCCCAAGCATTCCTATGATAAGAAATATGTACCTTAGTGATGGTCCACAAATACATCCGGATTCATATATGTGAATATTACAAAATATATTCAACCATGACAATAGAGCATAACATAAAGCATAACATAAGCATAACATAACATATCTTTAACGACGAGTTTCATTCTGTTTCATCCTTTCAATTTTAATTAGCAAATTTTGTGAATATTACAAAATATATTCAACCATGACAATAGAGCATAACATATATTTAACGACGGGTTTCATTCTGTTTCATCTTTTCAATTTTAATTAGCAAATTTTGTGTATTAATAGTAGGTGCAGGAATTCGGAAAGAAGAAATTGTATCATATCCTCTCACCTTTGATAAAGAGTAATAATTATATCATAGACTGTAAGAGCATGGAACGGGCCTCCTTGCTTGATGGCTATTTAAAATTATGCAAATCTAAAAAGATAATTAACAAATAAATGTTCGTGATATTCATATAATTTAGAATTAAATAAAATATTAATTAGATATATTAAATATATTATTTTTATTAAAAATATCCTTTATTCATATTTTTTTGAGCTATTAAAAAAGAGATGACTATAATTACTAATATATACATTTGATAATAAATAAAAATATTATTACCTTTACAGTAGGTTGTTAATCACGGCTATTGTCTCAGTATTCAAAGCTGTAAAAGATGTCTTATAAATACTTTCCATTCAAATTTTTTATTTTAAATAATTATTTATATTTTAAGTATGAAAAGAAAAATTAAATATAAATATATTAAATATAAATAGTAAGATGTCTTATAAATACTTTCCATTCAAATTTTTTATTTTAAATAATTATTTATATTTTAAGTATGAAAAGAAAAATTAAATATAAATATATTAAATATAAATAGTAACTTAGACGTTAATGGGCAATGTACCACATGATTTCAACTTGATATTAGTCAAAAGACAAGACTGGTATCATTAAATAACACTATATTGAATATAATTATATAAAAAGTGCATTACTGTTACATCTATCAACATTAAAGTTTTACCAACACAAAAAAAAAAAAAAAATTAATTCATGTACTCCTAACCATAATAACCACACCCCTTCACTACACATTACCGGACAGAATAATAAGCGTAGTTAATATAAACGTTTCTTCTTATTTTCTCCATACAATTTAACTTTATTAACATAGCTATACATCAAATTTGGATTACATACAATAT
The DNA here is from genome assembly GCA_034641835.2 of Pinus albicaulis. Lineage (NCBI taxonomy): Eukaryota > Viridiplantae > Streptophyta > Pinopsida > Pinales > Pinaceae > Pinus > Pinus albicaulis. The sequence goes on from CM076576.1 coordinate 938,532,052, forward strand.
GGTTTGGCTTTTACATATGTTCAATTTAATGTATGGTATTGGCACGTACATGTTATTTTTCTGGTTCGAACCCCTGGAGCTTGCGCCATCTCTTTTATTAAATGAGTTGTCATTTATTGGTGGTCTTGCAAAACGCCGCTCCACATGGCTTCGAATGTGGTCATTTATGTGTGATATTTCCAGAGGTACTGAGTTACATGTGTCCAGATTTCCTCGGGATACTGTTTTTCTCTCCAAAGAGTGGAAATGACTTTGGCGCTCTTTGTCAGTTTCACTGAGAGTTGGGGAGGGTTTTCGACTCGGCTGTCAGTCGACGCTACAGGAGGCCTGTAACTCAGCGTCCCCAAGATAGAATTCACAAAGTGCTCCGCGCATTTTCTTACTGTTTAGAGCTCTCAATTTGGGGTACTCTCGGCTTGGTTTCTCTGCCATTTCACTTATATAATGTCAGGTTTGTTTGTTCGACTGCATCCATTTACAGTCTCTTTGTTAGTTATTTTCGTTCTCCGTGGTTTCTCTGGTTTTGAGTTTAACAATCCATCACAGTTTACCTCTACAGGTTGATTTTAGTGGTGCGTAATTTTCCTTTGACATGGTAACCCTGGCCTACTACCTTCAAGAGTTATAGGCACCTTCCCAGCGTCATAAGTAAACTGTGCATCCAAACCCCATTTCGAGTTTCTACTTGTAAATTAATATTTTTGCACTGCGTTTACAATGGTCTAATCTCGGGCTCGTTTTATGATTTTCATATTTCCCTATCACAGTTGGTCCGGTGAAATTCTCTGCTACAGATCCAATTCTCATCTTTACACAGGTATAATTGATAAGAATTTTGGTTTTCCATGTCGTTTAATACTCTTGAACCCTGACTGCTATTTTTTCTAATGGTTCCTCCTCCAACTCTTCCGTAGGCACGAGGAGTCGAAACCCTTGCTTCTAAAACTTAACATGTCAAAACCCTCGGTTGTCAGGCTGACAACGTTTTCACTTCCTGGCACAAGTACATGACTCCATGTTTTTATAATTGGCGAAGCCCTCTCCACATCGAAGCTTAAATTTCTAACCTACAAAATTACTCTATCCTTCCCTTGACATGGCTTATCCACCGGCTAAAAGTTATTTTCTTGGTTTCGAAATACTTCAATGCCGTGGGCGACAGAAGTTTTACTAATTACATAGTAAACACTTTGCATAATGCATTTTGGGTTCCATTCGTAGATGAAACTACGAAAATAAAACCTACTCTTATTTAATATATGTATATTACGAATTCCAGGGTCTTTGTCCGGCGATCAATAGTAAAGTTGACAGTCGGTTTATATGTGCTACAGTTCCTACTTAAAGGTTCTACTTTCATTTGAAATTATTGTTTTACTACTATTTCATTGAAGTTCCAGTAGAAACAGTCTTGAGATTCTAAGCACCGCAAACCAGCGTTTGATGCAATGTGTCATTATTTATATTTCTCCTGTATGTAAGTTCTGTTTGGACTGTTCCAATCTTGCATGCATAAAAATATTTTGTTTGACGTAGCTCTATTTCACTTTGTACTATCACTCTAAGGAGAATAGGTTGTGCACCGCTCACCACTCTTTGGTTGTGTACAACCTGTTGGAACTGTTTCTTGTCAATGTCTATCATTTACATGCATACATGTTTGCCTATCTTGGTGTCTACGGATGTTATAGCAGAGTGGGAGTCTCGGTAGGCTACGACCCACCAGCTATGTTAGCAAAAATTATGTATATCCATTATGTTGGTTTATATGTTTTTCTTCTATTGTTTAATCTCTGGCTGAAGCATTCTATATTTATATGATCATCACTTTGTTCTTGGCTAATGTATTAGAATTCTCTCTTTCTTTCTGAATACTGTAATCATCAAGCATAGCAACAATTTCTATTCTGTAATCAACTACTAAACAGTAGAAAACGGAAGGTAGTAGCATTTATATTCTATAATAACAATTTTCTACAGTTTAAAATAAGAAAACAATCGATAGAATTCTCTATAGGTTTTCATTTAATTTCTGTCCCAATAGCACCATTTCTGAATGAAACCTTTATAAGCTAACAAACTACACTGCCAACAGTTCCTCAACGATAGAGTTACTTCCGAAATTTACAATTAAATAAATATTAAAAGCACAGAAATACTTATCTGTATACACAGAAGCTTAAGCTGCGGTCCACCCAACCTTCAAGGGAGGCTATTACGTCCCCCACTTTCCCCCCTAGCCCAGAATCTGGATGGTGCCACGGGCAACAGTGGAAACTTTCTGCTGTGACCTCTGGATGGCCAATCCGGTCAAAAACAGGTAATCTGGCTCTCTAGGGTTGCAGAAGCTATTTTCAACTGGACCTCCTTCAGCTCAAGAAAATACTTCACCCTTCTTTCTCATAAAAAAAAAACAAAATAAAGAACCCCTACCCCTCTCCTGGGTTTTCCTTTTATCCCTGGAGGGTAGGTTACTATTTTTCCAACTGTTCCCAACCACCTCCTATTCTTGGAAATTTTTTTACCAGCAGCTTAATAGATTTTAATTTTCATTATTTAATCCTCCTACTTTAATTATTCTTAATAAAATAATTTGTTTTTGTTTTTCCTTTAAAATGTACAATAAAGCTTCAAGTCTTTTTTTCCTTAGAAAAAAATTAAAAATAATAAAAAGTCTCTAACTAGTTAATACTAGTTAACCTTAATGAGGATGTTACATCCTCCCCTCCTCGAAGCAACACCATCCTCGGTGTCTCAGCCCATTCTTCTGAAAAGTTTCGGGTAAGCTTCCCGCATAAAGTTCTCATCCTCCCAAGTAGATTCATCCGGTCCGAAGTTCTTCCACTGCACTTTTACCTGGATGATTGCTCGCTTGTGGAGCTCAATTTCTCTTCTGTCAAGTATACGTTGCGGCTCGACTAGAAATTCGCCGTCCGGTTCTACCTGAAATACAAGTATTTTCGAGTCAGCATACAATAATTATTCAAAACCTCACGTTAGGATTCCTATCCCTTTTTCCTACCTGAATATTTTGCCAATGAATCACATGTCTTTCATCATGTACATATTGCTTTAGTAAGGACATATGGAATACATTGTGTACTTGAATATGAATGGGTAAGGCTAGCTTATAAGCTAATGTTCCCACCCTTTGTAGTATTTGGAAAGGTCCACAATATCAGGGAGCCAATTTGGCACATGAGGTCCATCTGATGGTACTCCTTTTGGGCTTAACTCTTACGTATACATGCTCTCCTATAGTCAACTGATGGTAGGATATTTTCTTATATGCCTACATCTTTTGTCTATCCTACGCTGCCTTTAAATTCTTCCTTATCCTTTTAACTTCAGCTTCCATTTCAATTAACATTTCGGGTCCCAACAATAATTTTGTTTCTGGACTGCTCCAGTTTATGGGTGTACGACTTTGCCTTCTGTATAATGCCTCAAAGGGACTCATTTTTAAATATTCCTGATACCCATTGTTATAGGAAAATTCCACCAGATGTAAATAATCTTCCCATTTAACCGGTTGCTGCATCACATACATGCGCAGCATGTCTTCCAAAACTTCATTTACTTGCTCCGTTTGCCCATCGGTTTGAGGATGATAGGCAGCACTAAAGTGTATCTGAGTTCGCAGACCAGTAAACAAGGTTTTCCAGAATGCGGATGTAAACTTAACATCCCGATCGGAAATTACAGTTTTAGGTATGCCATGCCACTTGAAAATTTCCTTCATAAATATATCTGCAATCTACACCGTCTTGTATGTAGATTGTACTGGTATGAAATGGTCAGATTTTCTTAATCTGTCTACTACCACTGTGACGGAATCATTTTGCTTTCTCGTTCGTGGTAGCCTGGTGATAAAATCCAAGGAGATAACCTCCCACTTCCACTCAGGAATGGGTATGGGCTGTAATAATCTGACAGGATGCTGATGCTCCACTTTAACCTGTTGACATTCCAAAAATTTTCTTAGATATTCAGCAATGTTCTTTCGGATACCTGGCCAATAGTATATTTTACGTATGGTAGTGAGCATTTTCTGATAACCTGTATGGCCCACATAATTACTACGGTGATATTCATTCAAAATTAACTCTTTAAGACCAATACGTTTAGGTACATAGATTCTTCCGTGGAAGGTCAATATATGTTCTTTGTTCTTTCCAAATTCCAAGGACTTGCCTTGCTGCACATTATCCTCCATCTGCTGATACAGATATTGATATTCTGGGTCTTTCTGCGCCTCTTATTTTAACTGTTCCAACAGTTGGCTTGCTAGTTGACTGTAGTATAAAGCATAAATATCATGCAGTTTTCTGCTCAATGCATCTGCCACTCGGTTTTCCTTCCCCTTAACATGCTGGATTTCCATATCAAATTCATTCAGAAAGGCGTTCCATCTTGCCTATCGAGAATTTAAATCTGTCTGCTTGAAATAATTTGTCAAACTGCTATGATCTGTTTTAAGTATGAATCTTTAACCCAACAGGTAATGTCTCCATACTCAGAGAGCATGCACCACTGTTGTGAGCTCCAGGTTATAGGCAAAATATCTCTGTTCATGTTCCTTCAACTTCCTAGACTCGTAGGCTACCACTTTGCCATCCTGAGTTAATATTGCACCAAATCCTTCCTTGTTGGCATCGGTGAAAACCTCATAATCCTTTCCGGGGTCAGCTACCTTCAACACTGGTGTTGAGGTTAGGAGTTGTTTCAGCTTTTCGAAACTACTCTGAGATTCTTTTGTCCATTTAAAAGGCCTTCCCTTTTTTGCAAAGATGTAATGGGAAAAGAAATCTTAGAAAATCCTTCTATAAATCTCTTATAATATGCAGCTAGTCCCATGAATGATCTAATGTCTACTACATTCTGAGGTACCTGCCATTCCATAATAGTTTTGATGTTCTTGGGGTCTACCGATATCCCCTCAGCTGATATAACATGTCCCAAATATTAGATTTCTGATTTAAAGAAATCACACTTGCTAAACTTGGCATAAAGTTGATGTTTCCTCGACATTTCTAAAACCATTCTTAGATTCTATTTATGTTCTTCCTCACTTTTTGAATATATTAATATGTGATCTATGAAAATAAGCACAAAATTATCAAAAAACTGATGAAATATGCCATTCATCAACCTCATGAAGGTTGCTGGTGCATTTGTCAAGCCAAAGGGAAGCACCACGAATTCATAATGCCCATAACATGTGCGGAACGCTGTCTTACAGATGTCCTCATCCCTGATCCGAATCTGATGATATCCAGTTCTCAAATCTATCTTAGAGAACATCTTAGCCCCTCTCACTTGATCAAACAGGTCATCAATTCTTGGTAAGGGGTACTTGTTCTTAATCGTCAACTTATTAAGCTGCCGGTAGTCCATGCACATGCGTAAGGTTCCGTCTTTCTTATTAACAAAAAGAACTGGTGCTCCCCAAGGAGACACACTTGGGCGAATGTAGCCTTTGTCCATTAATTCCTGTAACTGCACCTTTAGCTCTGTTAACTCTGGAACACTCATTCTATAGGGTGCTCTTGATACCGGAGTGGCTCCTAGTAGCAATTCAATGGTGAAATCAATATCCCTTCTGGGTGGCAATCCAGGAATGTTTTCTGGAAACACATCCAAGAATTCCTGTACCACAGGAATATCCTCCATTATTGGAGCTTTTTCCTTGGAATCTGCGTATCCCACTTGAATGTCATACATCTGACATCCTTTCCGGATACACTTGCCCAATTGAGAGGCTATTATGGGACGTAGTTGTACTGGTTTTCTAATTCCTTGAATTTTCTTATGCGTACCATCTTGCGCTCTAATATGAATAACCTTTTCCTTACAGTCCACTAAGGCCCAGTGTCCTTCCAACCAATCCATGCCCAACAACACATCGTATTACCCCAATGTTAAGACATTTAAGTCTACTTGTAACTGTTTTTCTACTATTTTTAGGACACAGTTAGGAATTTTCGCAGTTATTTTACGCTTTGCCTCGGTAGCTAATTGAACTAACCAGGAGTTTTTGAATTTCTGCTCTTTTAAGTTGCATGACTCCACTACTTTACGACTTACATAACTTAAGCTTGCTCCAGGATCTATTAAAATTGAAACAGATTTAGTCAGTATATTACCTTCTAGTTCAATCATCGTAGGCTGGAAATCAGTGTGTTGATCCTCCAAGGCTGCATTTATGCGAGGTACATTACGTGCCACATCTCCCACTGTAGATGCCTCTTGTAGATTTGCTACTATCTCACTTTTATTTCATTGGGGACAACTTTTATAGTAATTAGCCTCTCCACAGCCCCAGTACTGTGGGGGGGTTTTGAAATCTGCTCCCGCTCTGGCTTGCTAGATGCTTCCATGGGCTTCTCCTCTCCTGGCCACTTAATTCTTTGATGATTTTTACCAAACTGTTTGCTGATGGAATTACGTGCTGAACCTTTAAAGTTATTTCTTTTACTACCTTTGAAGGTAGAAGTATTTTTCAGGTTCTTCCTTGGCTGCCAGCTTTTTCCTCCTCCCCCCTTGGTTTTATTTTGCTGATAACACATTCTTTCCTTGCGAATAGCCTCATCCATGGTCTGCGAATTAACGAATTCTATTCTCTCTCTCATAAGAGCAGGTAGACTACTTAGGAAGCTTTGAACCTTGGCTTTTTCTTCGCGAAGGTAAGGTACATAACGCAACAAGGAGGTAAATTTTGTGACATATTCATCCATGGTCATCTGTCCCAACCAAAGATCATGGAACTCCTTAGCTTTTTTATCATAAAACCTCTCTGTCAAATATTTGTCCTTAAAATATTGCTGAAACAATTCCCATGTGATATCTCGCTCATCAATGTTGCGTACGTTTTTCACCTCCTCCCACCACAGGGTGGATTTTTCTCGTAACTGGTATATGGCCAATTTGGCCTTTAGATTGCTGTTGTACTCATATACCTGAAAGTATTTGTTTATATTGATCAGCCATTCTTCAGCCACCTCTTTTTCCTCAGCATCAAATGTTCGTGGCTTGATCTTGCGAAACTCCCCCTGCAGTTCTATTTTCTACCTCTTAGCACCTTGCTGGTCAGATTCATTACCTGACTCTGCTTCATTATAGTTCTTATTTTTGCTCCTTTGAGAAGCACTCTTTTCAGTCCTTCTTGTGGTGTGATTTCTAGTTTGTTGTTCCTCTTATTCCGTGGACAATTCTTTCTCTGCACTGCGATGCCCCATCTCTTGATTTTGTTTGTCATACAAACTTTTTAAGATCTTTTCTTGGTCTTGCATCAACCTCTCATTGTCCTTCCGAACTCTCACCATCTCTTCTTGTAGTTGCTGCACTATATTTAACAAGAATGTAGTTTTTTACTATTGTGCCTCCAGTAATTGGCTGGTCTTTTGATGTTGTTCAACAATTAGTTGAACCCACATTTCTGGATTCATGACTATTGGAGCTCCCAGTTGTGACTGTGACGTTTCTACTTCCCTCATGTCACGTGCTTCTTCTTAGTGCACTAAACACATGCACAACTTCACTGTTAGTAGACCCTTAGGATCCCAGTGTAGCAACCGGCTCTGATACCACTTGTCACATCTATCAACATTAAAGTTTTACCAACACAAAAAAAATAAAATCAATTCATGTACTCCTAACAGTAATAACCACATCCCTTCACTACACATTACCGAACAGAATAATAAGTGCAGTTAATATAAACGTTTCCTCTTCTTTTCTCCATACAATTTAATTTGATTAACATAGCTATACAACAAATTTGGATTACATACAATATGGTTTGTCTTGTACATATGTTCAATTTAATCTATGGTATTGGCACGTACATGCTATTTGTCTGGTTCGAACCCTTGGAGCTTGCACCATCTGTCTTGTTAAATGAGTTGTCATTTATTGGTGGTCTTTGAAAATGCTGCTCCACTTGGCTTCGAATGTGGTCATTTATGTGTGATATTTCCAGAGGTACTGAGTTACATGTGTCCAGATTTCCTCGAGATACTGCTTTTCCCTCCAAAGAGTGGAAATGACTTTGGCGTTCTTTGCCAATATCACCGAGAGTTGGGGAGGGTTTTCGACTCAGCTGCCAGTCGACGCTACAGGAGGCCTGTAACTCGGTGTCCCCAAGATAGAATTCACAAAGTGCTCCGCACATTTGCTTGTTGTTTAGAGCTCTCATTTTGGCGTACTCTCGGCTTGGTTTATCCGCCATTTCACTTATATAATGGCAGGTTTGTTTTTTCGATTACATCCATTTACAGTCTCTTTGTTAGTTATTTTTGTTCTCCGTGGTTTATATGGTTTTGAGTTTAAAAATCTGTCACAGTTTACCTCTACAGGTTGATTTTAGTGGTGCATAATTTTCCTTTGACATGGTAACCCTAGCCTACTACCTTCAGGAGTTATAGGCACCTTCCTAGCATCGTAAGTAAACTGTGCATCCAAACCCCATTTCGAGTTTCTACTTGTAAATTAATATTCATGCACTGCATTTAGAATGGTCTAATCTCGAGCTCAGTTTATGATTTTCATATTTTCCTAACACAGTTGGTCCGGAGAAATTCTCTGCTACAGATCTAATTCTCATCTTTACACAGGTATAATTGATAAGAAGTTTAGTTTGCCATGCCCTTTAATACTCTTGAACCCCGACTGCTATTTTTTCTAATGGTTGCTCCTCCAACTCTTCCGCAGGTACGAGGAGTCAAACCCCTCGCTTCTAAAATTTAACATGTCAAAACCCTTGACTGTCAAGCTGATAACATTTTCGCTTCTTGGCACAGGTACATGACTCCGTGTTTTTCTAATTGGCGAAGCCCTCTCCACATCGAAGCTTAAATGTCTAGCCTACAAAATTACTCTGTCCTTGCCTTGACATGGCTTATCCACCGGCTAAAAGTTATTTTCTGGGTTTCAAAATACTTCAATGCCATGGGCAACAACAGTTTTACTAATTACATAGTAAACACTTTGCATAATGCATTTTGGGTTCCATTCATAGACGAAACTACCGAAATAAACCCTACTCTTATTTAATATATGTATATTTCGAATTCAAAGGTCTTTTTCTAGCCATCGATAGTAAAGTTGATAGTCGGTTTATATGTGCTACAGTTCCTACTTAAAGGTTCTACTTTCGTTTGAAATTATTGTTTTACTACTGTTTCATTGAAGTTCCAGTAGAAACAGTCTTGAGATTCTAAGCTCCGCAAACTGGCATTTGATGCAATGTGTCCTTATTTATATTTCTCCTATATGTAAGTTCTGTTCGGACTGTTCCAGTCTTGCATGCATAAAAATATTTTGTTTGACGTAGCTCTATTTCACTTTGTACTGTCACTCCGAGGAGAATAGGTTTTGCACCGCTCACCGCTCTTCGGTTGTGTACAACCTATTGGAACTATTTCTTGTCAATGTCTATCATTTACATGCATTCATGTTTGCCTATCTTGGTGTCTATGGATGTTATAGCAGAGTGGGAGTCTCGGTAGGCTACGACCCACCAGTTATGTTAGCAAAAATTATGTATAGCCATTATGCTAGTTTACATGTTTTTCTTCTATTATTTAATCTATGGCTAAAGCATTCTATATTTATATGATCAGCACTTTGTTCTCTGCTAATGTATTAGAATTCTCTCTTTCTTTCTGAATACTGTAATCATCGAGCATAGCAACAATTTCTATTCTGTAATCAACTACTAAACAATAGAAAATGGAAGGTAGTAGCATTTATATTCTATAATAAAAAATTTCTATAGTTTACAATAAGAAAATAATGGATAGAATTCTCTACAGGTTTTCATTTACTTTCTGTCCCAATAGCACCATTTCTGCATGAAACCTTTATAAGCTAATAGACTACACTGCCAACAGTTCCTCAACGATAGAGTTACTTCCGAAATTTGCAATTAAATAAATATTCAAAGCACATAAATAATTATCTGTATACACAGAAGCTTAAGTTGTTGTCCACCCAACCTTCAAGGGAGGCTATTACGTCCCCCACTTGCCCCCTAGCCCAGAATCTGGATGGTGTCACGGGCAACAGTGGAAACTTTCTGTTGTGACCTCTCGATGGCCAATCTAGTCACAAACAAGTAATTTGTCTCTCTAAGGTTGCAGAAGCTATTTTCAACTAGACCTCCTCCAACTCAAGAAAATACTTCACCCTTCTTGCTCAGAAAAACAAAACAAAAGGAAAAACCCCTGCCCCTCTCCTGGGTTTTCCTTTTATCCCTCGAAGATAGGTAACTGTTTTTCCAACTGTTCCCAACCACCTCCTATTCTTGGAAATTTTTTTACTAGCAGCTTAAAAGATTTTACTTTTCATTATTTAATCCTCCTACTTTAATTATTCTTAATAAGATAATTTGTTTGTGTTTTTCCTTTAAAATGTACAATAAAGCTTGAAGTCTTTTTTCCCTTAGCAAAAAATTAAAAATAATAAAAAGTCTCTAACTAGTTAATACTAGTTAACCTTAATGAGACTGTTACAATTACGACTATCATTAAATTGACTTTAATATTGACAAACCATATAAAAAGAGTTGTTGATACTTCAATGTTGAGTAGGGTTAACATCCATCCTCATTCGGTAATAAAGACATGACCGTTCACCATCTATTATTTTACAATTGTCATTAATCGACACTCGTTGAAAAAATATAGTGATATATGGTTTAATTGTAATTTTTCAAAAAATATAGTTATATGTGGTTTAATAGTAAGTTTTGGGTTCAAATCTTATGAAGTATAATATTTTGGTTTAAATACTATCGAATATAAGATTTTGGTTCGAATCTTACTAAGTATATATAGCTTGGCTATAAGACTTTGGTTCAAATCTCATTAAGTAGACTTTGGTTCAAATCTTATTAAGTATATATAACTTGACAATAAAACTTTAGTTCAAATCTTATTAAGTATATATTGCTTATTATAATTGAAGCTTAACCTTAGAAATTTTATTATATTTGTCATATTTCATTGAGTTTAATTTTGATCCCAAACCACTATTGCATCAGCTTGGAAAAGAATAGCTGCACACCTGTCCAGACGTATCCATTCTTCCAATCCGCTGGATCCTTGATAAAGATGGGCAGCCACACTCCTTTCCGATTGCATGGAAAAAATTGGAAGTAATGTATAATGAATTGACAGACAGCCTTGCAAGTTGCTACTGTTTGAATCTGCGTGTGTAGCACCATGGTTTTTGTTGAATTGAAAGGCCCACGTCACCAGAATCTATCTATTTCCTGCCACAGTGTGTTCTCTATACATTCGACTTTAATAATTGTCAGCGACTTTATAATCGAGGCCGTGGAAAGTTTGCTTCACTTCTCCATGACCACAACTTTTATTTGTCTCGGATTGGAAAATATAAAGCCCAAAAGTTTTTGACTTCCTTAGCAGATTTGACGGCGTGTTTTGTTGGATTGTACGCTGCCTTTCTAGGGTTTTGCATGTTTTTAATTTATTTTCGTACTTCTACACTTCGAACTTTTAGTGCACAAGTACAATTCAGTGCAGGATTTCAACCATTCGTCACCAGCTAACGACTCAACGAGTAAAACTTTCGAATTTTCTTGCGAGTATTGAAATCTGTGTCAGGTAAGGAAAATAAAAAGAGAGTACACATTTATTGTTTCTTTGATTAGTTTTGTGAATTACTGGAATTGTAAATATCAGTTATTTAGATTACACAGTTTGTGTGTATGGGCATAATATGAATTTTCCGTAGGGTCTAATCAATTTATATCCTAAAGGATGTGCAAAGAGATTTGCAATTACATTAACCACTATATAATCAATTTGAAAGAAAAACTCCAATTTGTGTCGCGTTTTTTCGCTTTATTTTAAAATATGTTTTAAACAAAACTAGATTTCGATATAATCAGATTTGGATTTGTGATTATAGGTACTGGTAGGACTTTCTTCACCAGTTAGTGAGTTCTTCCACGTATATATATGATGATTATGAAGATCTATTTTCTGAAATATGAATGTGATGAATAAGATATTTCTAAGCTACAAGTATTTGCCAGAAATTTCAGTTACTAAAAAAGTGAGTCGAATTTACTACGACTCTATTGTATTGTTTATTCTTTTAACTTCCTGATCGAAGCACCCAATGAAATTTGGCTGAATAGTACTCGGATTTTACGTGCAATGTGCAATGCAGTTTATGCAGTAATGTCATTTGGTGGGTCTTTATCCCTCTTTATCGTATTTAGATGTCATATGGAGATTCAATGAGGAGTCAGCTACTGACAGCTTAATTATTGGAACAATCTATGGAAGTGGTTCTCTTCCCTGCACAAGCATTGTATCCATTTTTTAAATCAAGGTAAATAATATTAGATGTAATTAATAATTTCAATTTTTACTCAGCTACGAAGGGTTCGATTTTCCTTATTTATTATTTATATTGCATATATTAATTCAATATTTCTATCAAGGTGGCATAATCTTGAGAATTATTTTTAGAATGTAATTATATATATATATATATATATATATATATAAGTGATTAACATTCCTTCCAAAATATTGATACTCATCTCCCTCAGCTTCTTCTCATACCAATGCAACATGCAATTAGATTTGACATACATCTACTTTAGGTTATAGTTTATTGCCCATCACTCATCCTTACATTAATCTGCAGATCCTTTATGTTATGACATGAAAGAATAAGTGTAAGATCCCAATTCATAAAAATTACTGTAGATGTGGCACATCTAAGTGTTCTAACCAAAAGTAATTGCAATAAAAACAATGAACACAACTAGATTTGGACTTGCAACACTTTATTTCAATTAGTATTCAAAAAATCAGACATGCCCAAAATACAAATAGATAATGGAGCCGCTACCTCAATGTACACGGTTACTCAATGAACAAGAAAGTGAAAATACTGAAGCACAAATGTGAATCCTGAATGGATCCCCCAACAAATGTCACCATAGGGTTTTCGTCCCGATCAAGCTAGAACTAGCCACGCCAAGTTCCCAGAGAAAAATAAAATAAAATATTAGTTAGACATGTTCAAGATGATCCCTCTATCTCGCCCTTATCCCTTTTTATAGGCTAGATGGACCTTATTTTATTGTTTTTCTTCAAAAAACGAAGGCGGGTATAATGGGTTGATACCATGGGCGAATACCATGGTAAATATCATGAGTTGATTCCGTCTATTTTGACCTTATAAAGAAAATGAAATATTAAAAATTCTCGTGCAAAAATATTACTTGTCCTCAAGCGCTCCACTTCTATCCAAAACAGAAGCATTTTTACATTGATACCGGGATCCCATACAACCCGATGTATTGTTCCACCCCTCCATGTCAAATGGTCCTCAATGGATCCTTCGATACCTGGATCCCAAACAATCCTCCAACCAATCCTCCCCTTAATAGATTTACCAGGATCCCAAACAATCCTTTGGCTAATACTGTCTCCAACGGATTCTCTTGAATCCCAATACCGCCTACATCTTGGGAACTATGGGTTATGGTACCATTTCAACCCTCCATCATTGCCTGCACCAAAGGGCCCAAGCTGCTATATGTCCTTGGCTGTGAGTATCCTCCAAATAATCAAGCCATCAATAGAATACCAACTCATAATCTATCGCCAATCCATACTTGGGGAATGATGAATATCTTCAAATCTACTATCTTGATGTTGTTCGATGCTCAATTCATGTCGCTCTACTTGGTTACCCAACATGATGCATTTCGAGAACTATGCCCTGCTCTTCCCAATGTATAAAGGTGTGTTTTTGGTGTTGAAAGCCCTATCTATGTATTCTTGTAGAGGGTTACTCTGGAACTCCAAATTGTACTCCGCTTGTTTCCTTGTGAGGGACTTGAGTCGTTTCTCAACACTAGACAACTTGGTTTTTGATTTAGCACATACCCCTATGAATTCCTCAATTTTTCTTTTCTCCTGTAAGACAGTGTCTCAGACTGTCCAGACTCTCTACTTCAACAACATAAGATCTATCTTGAAATGCATGATCCTTTCCTGAAATTCTTCTACTAGAGATTATAGTTTCATGTTGAATGTCTATGTATCTTTTTGCACCGAATGCCCAACAACCACAACTTCAACATGAGCCTTTGACAAACTCTCAAGGAATCGTTCATTCTGCACATTATGTCCGTCATGTTGCTCCTCATGATCATACTCATCATGCTGGTTCACTATGGTTGGCTCCTCACTCAAATCTCCCTGGTCTCCTCCACGTATGGAGACAAAATGTTCATCCCTTTCAACTTTCGAACATAGATGCAATGGTGGACATTTATCTATACTTGATTGTTCATATTCCTTATGGATATTCGCATGGGGATCTACGGACTCAGTTGTATAGGAGTCTACCTCATCAATACCATTAGGTATAATTTCCTCATGCACTTCCAAATGCTTGTCATCCTGCAAGCCTCCTTGAATAATGTCATGTTGTTGCTCACCATCTTGAAGATTAATAGACCCAGCTACAAAAGACTCCCCATTATCTAAAGTAATATCCTCTTGTGTTGTCTTTGTTGCCTTCTTCTTATCACCTAGATAAGAATGGGTAAGGGCCCAAGGTCCCTTTCAGATAAAGCATAGTCCTCTCCTCCTTAGTTCATTCTTGTTACATATTATTTTCTTGCTTTATCCATCAATCCTTCTCAACTCCTTCCTAGTCAACACCTTTCTGAGCCATTTTATGTTTTTCCTGACCAATTTCTTGACTATATCATAGGAAGTTAGTGATACATTTGGTTCTTTCCTCCATTTGATCAGCAATTTGGATCTTAGTATCTTGCATATGCCATCATCTCCTCTTAAGAACATAGACACAATATTTTGCATGCATGCTTTGACATGGTCTGAGTGAGATGATGTAATACTGGTATAAAATTTTTGGAGCAACTGAAAGATCAACTTGTTGCATTTCATATTCAACATGAATGTGTGAAAACTAAACTCTACCATGAGTTTCAAAATTTGACACCAATTCTGCTAAGTATTAAGCATGTTATTGTTCAACCCCTAAAGGGATTATAGTATCAACTACAGTATATCTCTCATGAGATCATTATTTTAGGGAAATAATGGTTATGTTAGAGCTATGACCCTGCTAAGACAAGAAGAAATTATGAGCCTAAGCTCTTCATCAGGATGTTCCCGAAGTTTGGGTTGTATTAATGCGGGTGGCAGAACTCTCGACCAAGGGGGAGAGGAACGTAGTCGCTTGTCTGCATCGGGCAAGGTTTAATGCTGGCCGTTGGATTTCATGATTTCAAGGTGGAGAGGAGAGCAGTGTGAAAGGGATGTGCACTCAACAAGCATGCCATGGCTGCATACACCCTTGTTTCTGGAACTCCATATGTATCTGCGCCCGCCACTCCTTCCTTTGCTCTAGGTGCTTTTACCCTTGCCTCTGCATCTAGTGCTATGAATAGATCATTTATTAGTGGATAAAGAACTAAAACTTGAGATATTTAACCCACGGGATTATAAATGATTTTCCCTTCACTTATGTCTCCCAATATTAAACCCGAGCTTAAAAGAAATAACTTACTTTCAAACCCCATGTAATACCCACAATTATATCCTTATATCTCCAATGTTACTATATGACCAAAGGTCCCTCCATACGATTTCATCCCATGGAGAGGAAACTTAAATGTATTCCCTCTTTGAATTGTTATCGGTCACCCTATCAGATCATAGACCAAATGATTTTGAATATTTTTTTTAATGCAGCTCGAACCTTCAACACATAAAAGAAACTTCTACACTTCTCCAAAAATCATAATGTGATGCTTTAAAAAAATTGAGCTTGAAATAGCCCAAATGTGGCAACTCTGAGCCTGCTGTAATCGACCAAGGGTGGGACGGTCAACCACCCCTGATCCTAAAAATGGCTCTTTTTCGCTCTTGCTCTTAGTAACGGTGCCGCTAGTGTTTGAATGACAACCGTTGGCAATGGAAGGAATAGCCTCTCAGCTCGTACGCCCTCGAAGACCTCTACGATCCTTTGTTCTCTTAATTGCTCATGTGCAACACACTGATTATGTGGTCTTTGACGAGTGATTTTCTAGTTTTTAAGAGGAGCCAAATCCATGTCTCATGTCTTGCGGCAATCAAGATCACCCCCTTGTGATTTGATTCAACTTAATCAGAATTGATGCTTGTCCTCGGTTCTCAGAATGGACTCAACCTCTTCTTGATGTCGAATAGCTACAAGTTAATGCTTTCACTACGTTGGAAATGGCTTCAATTCTTTGGTCTTTACTGCAAATGGTGTGATGCTTCTAACTTTCTTAGAAAAAAAAAATACTCCTTCATGTATTTCATGAGCCACTCGACCGTAGTGACCCCTACATGGATTTTATGTGGCCCATCCACTGGTATTTTACTGTTGCGGTTAATCACCATATCTTGGTGATATTAGTTGGATATGTTGGTCGCCTTCAACATAATTTATGAAAACAATAATTATTCATGTTGGCTAATCTTGTCGATCAACAAATCTCAGACTATGCACCCTTCCCAGCGATTTAAATTGGCCTTTCCTACACTCTAGATTCAACATTATAATGAGGCTTATGGGAAATTTCCTTGAATAAGAAATGATAAATCACAATCCAATAGGAATTTGAATGGTCGATATCATGCACCAGTCCACTTGCACCTCAAAAAGGGATCGAAATTGATATGGCAGATGAAGGCTCTGCGGGCATGTTCCTTTACAAGATGACAGGTGGCAGACTATTCCGCTGCAACCTTTGACTTCAATCACCCATGAGCTCATCGCTCGACCCTTCTACTATATGAGGGTCTCTTTAGCCTCCTGTAAGGATCTGACTTCGTTCTATGGTTCTACAATTGCCACAACCCAAGTGGCATAGACTGAAACAACCCTGATTCCTTTATTCTTCAAACTTGTCTTGGCCTGGCAATCTTCAACAATGTTGCTGCAATCACCAGTGGTGGGATCTTCCTCAATCCGTAACTAGATTTCATCAGGGAAGATGGCCTTTTAGTGTGGCAAACTATTATTTTCAAACAACTTCTTATTTTTTTATAGATTCAGATAGGAAATGGATGAATACTTTGATCCCCTTCCAGAAATGTTGAGTCTCCGATATGCAGTAAACTGGCCTGATGCATAAATTACTATGACTTTTGTATATGCAACTATTTTGGTATTCATAGTTTTTTCAACACCCTTATATATCGGCTATGACTTCTCTCGGTCCTTTTTGAACACAGTGCTATCTCAACGGCTTTCAGCTTGTCGCTTTTCGAACCCTGCAATTCCTAGTGGCAGCATGTAAGCCCACAACCGTGGAAATCACATGGATTTCGATCTTGGGAATTATTGTTATGGAGGGCTATGGATACCCAAATTAATGCATGATAATATGGATTTGAAGCATTTTCTCTCCTATGCCTCTCCAAATATTGGCCTTGCCTCACAGCTTAGCTGTCGAAACCTCCAGATTTGACAAATATATCAAAGAATATTGGTGGCCTTCATCATGGTCCACTATTCAATGATGTTTAATGGCCTCTCAATAATGGCCACTCGCAGCCCGCTAAAATAATGCAATCCATGTTCGCTCCTTCTTCTTTAATTCACCTTTTTGCACTTGTGTTCTCGATTATGAGCTCTCCTTATTATGACATTGGTGAGATATGTGATTCGATCCTTTCTTACTAAATGGTTTGAGCCTCTTGATAAGATCAGTTCATTCGATCTCCCACAAAGAGGGTTAATTTCGGCAAATAAATCTCATGCAGATGAAATTGTTCGTCCAACTAGGGTAGTTACAAAAACCACCGAAATTGGGTGAGTCACTTGCTAGGGCGATTATGGAGAATCACCAAAGACTAGTTTCTCCTAACCCTCAATCTACAATAAAGCACTCTCAGGCTAGCAATATGCACAACTATGATATCACTGTAGGATCGCAATCCATAAAAGTTATTCCAGATTTGGCACATCTAAGTGTTCTAACCAAAAGTAATTGCGATAAAAACAATGAACACAATGAGATTTGGAACTGCAACACTTTAGTTCAAATAGTATTTAGAAAATTAGACATGCCCAAAATACAAACAGATAATGGAGTTGTTTCCTCAACATACATGACTATTCAGTGAACAAGAAAGTGAAAATACTCAAGCACAAATGTGAACCCTAAATGGATCCACCAACAAATGTCACCACGGGGTTTTCGTCTCGGGATCAAGCTAGAATAGGCCACACCAAGTTCCCAACAAAACATAAATAGATATATAATCTCAAGACGATCCCTCTTTCTTGCCCTTATCCTATGTTATAGGTTAGATGGACCTTATTTTATTGTTTTTTTTCGGAAACGAAGGCAGATATAATGGGCTGATACCTGGGAAAATACCATGGTAAATACCATGGGTTGATTCTATCTATTGTGACCTTATAAAAAAAAGGGAATATTACAATAAGCCATGATGTATTATTTACAGACTCTCCAATTCATGAGAAATTCAGTGAAGTTTAAAATTAACTCTAAACAAATAACAAACAAAGAACAAAACAACCACTAGTAGGAAAAGAAACTCTAGCAGATTTTTTTGAGGAACCCCATAGAAAAATACCCCATACATCATTTTCTAGCGGAGGTTACTAGAGGAGGTTGGCGGGTGGAGGGTTTTGCGGATGTTTTCCGCTCTGTGCACTTACCATTAAACGTCACCCCGGTGCTCTGGAACCATGAAAGCACCGGTGTGCACCAAAACATTGGCACACTGAACACCGTGCACTCCATACACACCCGCCTGGTGTGTCATGTTATTCTATAGCATTGGTGCCTCATAAATATTCCGCGCCGGTGCATTATAAAACACCATGTTAAAACCGAAACCACCTAGTGCGGTAGAAAGAAAACTCACTGGTGCACCATAAAGCAATGCGCCAAAACACAAACCAACTGGTGCATTTGTAAGAAATAGAACTATTGCGCCTATAAATCACGCGCACCGGTAAAGGGTTAAATTAAAAAAAAAATTATGGAAAAAAACCTCGATTTTTTAGTTTTCGAGTTCTCATGAGCTCTCAATTACTGGTGCGCGCCCTACCATAGAATGCACCGGTGTGGACCAAACATTGGCACACTGGACAATGTGCGCAAAATACACACACCTTCGGGGCATCCTATTACTGTAACACACCGGTGTTTAACTACTCTTTCACGCCGATGCATCATAAAACACCGCACCAAAACAGAAAAACGTCGATGCGTTCTTATCCAAGAGCACTGGTACTCCTATAAACTGCATCCACTAGAATAGCATTACATAAAATAAAATTAAGGCCAAGAAAATGGTGCTTTACGATTATTTTTCACTAATTCTTTACAAATATTCTGCCCCGGTGCATCATCAAAATTTCGCACCAAAACTGAAACATCCCAATGTGGTGTTAGGGAACCACCTCGGTGCATTATAAAAAACGCGCCAAATTTGACACCACCCGGTGCAGTTGTAAGTAAGCGTACTGATGCACCTATAAAACCCGGCGCACTAGAACAGGGTTAAGTAAAAAAAATTGCGGCCAAAAAACCTCATTTTTCACTTTCTTCAGTGCTCTAGAGCTCTCAAGAACCATGTCATTTCCCCCTCTTTGAGCCGCCCTGATATCGATGCTCTCATTTCCCCCATTGCACGCACTGTTTCTCTACATTGGCCACCAATATCCAGCTGGTGTTTTGAAAAATAGTTGGCAAATTTTATTTTGCAAATTTTACAGCCAAGATGCCTCCTTGACGGTGAAATGTAGATGTATTTTTCTAGTTTTTCCATAATTAAGCCATTTGGCGGATTAGAAATTGAAATAACCTTTAAAATAACCATTAAAAAAGAAAAAAGAAAAATTTGTCACGCGATGTGCCAAAGATGTTTGGCTCGCACTGGATAGCGGTGCTGCTTGTAAATTTTACAGGCTGTACCACCACCGATGCTAACGATATCCACACCATTTCCTGGTCGGTACTGAAAGGCTCCCCGAATAATTTTAAATTAAAAAAATAAAATAAAATGCGGTGCACTCATTTATCCAGGCACACTGTTGACCACGGGAATCACAATGTGGTATGTTGAAGGAATTATCTGCCTCGATTTATGTCAGCGCACTGCATTCTGCATTCTGAGAGGGTCAACGATGTTTCGGGGTAAATGACCACACTGTCGACTATGTAATTGTCATGAAGTCGGTGCACTGACATGACTATACGTGCTGAGGCATATATTTCAGTCAGCGCACCACTATTCTAAACATAGATATAGTCAACGGTGCTTGAAAAATAGACAGATGCACCGAGGCCAGTGCATTGTATTTCATTAGGGGCACCGACTCCGGTGCGCTACAATCTTAGGCCGCACCGCCACCGATGCATGACTTTTTTTATAGTGCACCGACTTGTGTGTTTGTTTTTTTTTTTTTTAAATATATATGTATTTCCTAAATACCTGTATGTTTTAATAAAAAAATATTTAATATGGGAATGATTTAGAGAGAAGAGGAGCAGCAACAACAACAGGCTCAACAATATGACATGATTCGCCAATGGGAGGCCCGAGAGAGGGAGAGAGATGCATACCCTCACCCTATTACTACAGATACCCAGGGGATTGTTAGGCAGGTAGAACTCCTCAAGTTCTATTAGAAGGCTACTTCCCTAAAGGCCCATAGTGTGTTTTTGAGATATCTTATCTGTAGGTGGAATGCCCACCGAGAGGCTTTCCAGGTTGGTCTTGACTAGTGGTACACACCCACTGAGGGGGATATTTATTTTATTAAAGGAATATTGAGGAGAGGGGTGGATTTTCCCTTATTCCCAGATGTGCCTACTAGTTGTGTAGCAGGGAGTTAGTTAGTTTACTCCCAGAGATACATTGGAGCACATGTACTATCACCTTCAGAGTTTCAGGTACCTGGAGGTTAGTTACGTATAGGTGCTTTTGGTAGACAAGACGTGCAATGCCTCTCCCTTATCATTTCGACCATTTAGCACAACACCAGTGATGGGAAACACATTAATTTCTCACTTTTATATTATGTTGATTCTTTAGTATAGCAACCATCACTTGTCAGGTGATCTGCCATTTTTTTGCAGCAGTTTGGTATGGCCTTAGATAGATGTCATGCTCATGCACAAGGGATGGTAAAATCCCCTTTTGCTTCAGAGTTGTTTTGTTTATTTTTTGAGAGGTTTCTAGAGATGAGACCTAGTTTTGTTTGATAGCCTCATAGGCCGATGTTTGAGGCCCGAATGCACATGTGGGGGCAGATGATGCCCAAGAGGGGAGACACTATGTTTCCAACTAGGATAGCACATGATGCACTGGACTTACTAGCCAATATTAATAGGTTGCATCCCTTCATTATGGTCCCATGTACTTATGATGTATTATATTAGCAAGGGTGTCTCAACATCCTCTTCATAGATGATGAGCCACAAGATAATAGAGGTAATATTATTGTTTTATTTATATTTATTCTAACATGTTCTTTAACTTGTTTTTATTATATTATGTAATGAAATTGTCTAATTATGGTTGTGTACTTGTATATATTTTGCAGACATTGGCTCTTTTGATGGCGAGGAGATGCCAGATCCACCACATGATCCAGGTGTGGATCTTGATGATGACGATCAAAAAATGGCTGATGCCGAGGATGATCATGATCAGGATGAGGCTGGTGTAGCAAAGAGACATGTTCCTGCTCATGGTGCACTGGTATCTCCTTTTTCTAGGCACGGTCGACCTGAGAATAGATATAGGATAGAGTTGGACAACAACTTTGTGCATTGATTGTTGATGCGGGCTTCAGGCCCACTCATTATAAAGACATACAAGCCAATGATAGGTTGTTACAAATGTGGAGAGGCATGTCGCATGAAATGTACGGCCTGATGCGGCATGTAATAGGAGCTACGATAGATGTTACGCGACTGAGGAGGATTTTCCATAGCTATAGGCGTAGTTGAGCTGCAGCACATGATGGACAGTCCGCGAGCAATGACTCACATGCATCTCGTGATCGTTCACCTCGCAGTGCACCTGATGAGCATGAGGCTCTACTGGTAGCATCTGATAGTCATCATGGATATGAGGCTGGACCATCATCCACGTCCAGTCAGCAGCCTGCAACATCTATCATTACTAGTCATGATCATGAGCAGGCTGGACCATCAGTCGTCGAGGCTGCACTATTGACTGTGCAGGCCTCCACTACTACTGCTCATATTGACGTTGTATTGCCACCAATGGATGCATCCATCAGTAATAGTGATCATAATCACGAGTAGGCTTGACCATCAAATGTTGAGGCTGCACCCAACTTTACTGAGCAGACATCCACTTGTACTATTATTGATGTTGTTATACTACCACTAGCTCATCCATGACATTTATATTATAGTTGTATATTTTTAACATTATCCATGACATATATATATATGGTTCATGGATTTTATGTTCATGTTGCAGTTGTACTTAATTTGCATGTTGATGATCATCATGATGTAGCACATATTGTTAGTCATGTTAAATATGTTCATTTAATGTTTAACTTGCAGATATATGTGTATATGTGATAGGCGCATGAGTTATTTGACATTATATTGAGATGTATATTTGATGTTTTGAATGTGTTTATTAGACAAATATGATGTTTTTACGATGGTTATCATGATCATGATGATGTTTATTAATTAATTTAATGTTAAATGACCATGATATTTATTAAATATTATGTCATGATTGTAATTGTAATTTTAATTGTATGTAAAATATTTATTAATGTAAAAATTTAATTGTAATTGTAATATTGAATTTATTCTGAAATGATTGTAATTGTATATATGAAGAATTGTAAAATTCTAATTCTAATTCTAATTGTATGTAAAATTCTAAAATTGTAATTGTATTTGTAATTGTAATTTTAATTGAATTGTATGTAAAATATTTGTAAAATTGTAATTGTAAATGTAATTCTATGTAAAATTGTAAATGTAATTGTATGTAAAATTCTAAAATTGTAATTGTATTTGTAATTGTAATTTTAATTGAATTGTATGTAAAATATTTGTAAAATTGTAATTGTAATTGTAATTGTAAATGTAATTCTATGTAAAATTGTAAATGTAATTGTATGTAAAATTCTAAAATTGCAATTGTATTTTTAATTGAATCAATGTAAAATATTTGTAAAATTTTAATTGTAATTGTAAATGTAATTCTTTGTAAAATTGTAAATGTTATTGTATGTAAAATTCTAAAATTGTAATTGTATTTGTAATTGTAATTTTAATTGAATTGTATGTAAAATATTTGTAAAATTGTAATTTTAATTGTAAATGTAAGTCTATGTAAAATTGTGAATGTAATTTTATGTAAAATTGTAATTCTAATTCTAATTCTAATTCATGTATGTGAAATTAAAGTAAAATTGTAATTGTAATTTTAATTCTAATTCTAATTCTAATTGTATGTAAAATATTTGTAAAATTTTAATTCTATTAATGTGAAAATTTTAATTGTATTAATGTGAAATGATTTTATTAAAATATTAAAATTTGTAAATTTGTGAATAATTGTAAAATAACAAATCTAGAATAATACGAATTTTTGTAACATAATAAATTTTAGAAAATAATGAAAATAAATTCATGTACTTTATAATTATCATTATTTTATTATGATCTTACATACAAGAAAAAATAACTTTATACAGTCTAGTGTGCTTATCATCCTAACACGCATTGGTCCGTCGTATTAAGAAGATGCACCGGTGTGTCACAACTCTTCCACATCGGTAACGAATAAATGAAAATAAAAAAAAACACAACTCTATTTTCTCTAAGTGGAAAAAAAAAACGGCAATTTGAAAAATGGGCGGCAAAATATTTTCGAAAATCTAATTTCATAAAGTAATTCTTTAAATACTAAACATTTTTCATTATTTCACTACTTTTGCTAAATTTTTCAGCGAGATATTTGCAGGAGACGGACCTGGAGCAAGGGAGCATGAGGGCACTATGGAGAAGCGAAATACGTTCAAACAGAAGTATTCAGACAATTAGAAACCAAACCTCTGGTGATTCAAACCCTGTATCATAGAATTTCAAACCATCTCGTGATTAAATTTGATTATTTTTTTACTTTTTTTTTGCAGTTTCTTACTTTTTTTGTAGTTTTATCCATTTTTACCCTAAACCGTTTTTTGTTTTTGTTTTTTCCCTTTATTATCCCTATTTTTTTTATTTCAGAATTAAGGTTTTTCATTTTATATTGGCGTATAACCCATGGGATGATTTGCATAGTCAGATCCCAATCCATTCAGCCATTGCCTAAATTTTTGAAAAAACGAATTTTTCTTTATCGGTGTGCCTTGCGTACGCTACCACACTGGTGCGCTATATTATACAGTGCACCATGCAAGTACTGTGTTGTAAAAATATTGAAAATAATTTTTCTAAATCCGTACGCAAAATCTGAAATAGGACATTGATGCTCCATTTAACTAGGCAAGCACCATACGATGTATTACACCGTTTTTGCGGTGCATCTATTATACCCCACACACCATTAGGTCTATTACACTATTTTTTGCGGTGTGTTTATAATAACCAATGCACCGTATGGTCTATTATACTATTTTGTGGTGCATTGTTAATATTTGCACGCACCAGCTACGATGCAAACCTCATGAAAGGCGCACCGGTGTCTTGATATTTATTTTCTACCTAAAAAATTTGAGAATTTATTTATAATTATATTAATGAATGATATGGTACAGGTTGCAGATTGATAAAGAAATGACTGACAAGAGATCAAGTAGCAAAAATACTGTTAACACATCAAGAAAAGCAAAAAAGGAAAGTTCTTTGTAAATTCTTTATAAAAAATATTATTTTTGAACTATATCTAAGTTTAACAAATATGTATTGTTTACTGTGTATCATGCAGAGCCACAAAATGAAGAAGCTTGATATGATTATTTCTGATCTAGGACTAGAAGAGCATAAAAGTTTAATGGAAAAATTGCAAAAGGATGAATCAGTTGAATGAAAAAATATTATCGATCGAATATGAGTTTCTTTTTTTAATTATCATTAATAATATACTTAAAATTATTAGATAACATGTGTCAAACAATATACTATTTAACATTTGTTTAATGTTCTACATGGACTAACAACTCAGAAAAAAAATGTTTTTCTAAGAAAAGAAAAGAAATAGAACATGCAAATGAAAATGAATTGCTCCTTAGCTCATCTAGAGTGGTGCTGGAAGTTAACAAAAGGGGGAAAAACTTTTACAAAAGTTTGAGGGATCTAGTGGGATGAATATATAGATGTTATTTCCAACAACAACAACATGCTTCAAATGTCATATGTAATCATTGAATTTTTCATTCATTAGGTACAATAAATAAACAATTTAGCATTAAATATTAATTTTCAAGAATTTTATTGCAGAAGAGAAAAGAAAATGGAACCCTTTCAGCACATAAAACAAGACGAAAAGGAAGAAAAGGGTTGATCTCTAATTATGTGAGTAATTGTTACTTATAACAACTTAACTAGATTTCATTTTTGTATTTTTTAAGTTGTTTTAAAAAAATCATCATTGAATCTCTTCAAACAGGTGCTAATATACAAAGAAGAACCATCAGACGAATTAATTGAAATTGGGTTAAATATGGGTTGTGAGTATATGTTAGCATATCAAAATTTAATTGTGGAATTTGTAAGCATCTATCGATCTTGCTTTATTTAGCTCCATCTAGAATTAATAGAACAAAAACATCTTTTATATTAAATATATGATTTTTTATGCGGCATAAAACTTGGAGGAGACAAAGTATGGAACTATGCCAATAGATGAAATTTTGAAAGATGGCATGGTACATGGTTTTGAAAGAATGTGTACAGTTTATGAGTCAATTGTTGCTATGGTACGTCATTTTTATTTTTAATTTACATTGATGTATATTATTTAATATTGCAATTTTCATTATTCTCACCAATGTATATACACTCATTTCAGTTTATTTTTATGTTTTTTTATGGAAGGTGAAGAAGAAGAAAACAATCAACACTATGAACACAACATTCCTAAAAATAACCCATGTCATGGAAGTAGCTCTAGCAGTGAAAAAAGTTCAAGCGAAGAATTGTAACACCCCCAATTCATGTGTTTGAATTTCAAAGCTTGACATTTGAACTTTAAATTCTAAGGGGAGTGGACCCCAAAGGATAAATATTTGGTGAATGTAATTAAATATTTAATTGAAGAAACGAATAAAATGATGTTGTGCAGATTGACCAAAATGAGATTTATGAGATCACTTGCTAAATCCATGAGGATGGATGAGGCAAATATTTCCCCACAATCTTTCAAAAATCCTTGAAAGAAATTATTTTAAATTTAGATTTTTGAGGAAAAATCTGAATTTCCCCAATGATGAGTAAAGTAGTTGGGAAGAAGTAAAAAGCTGGAAAATCTGGGGAAAAGCATAAAACATCTTTAAAGAATCCCTAAAATGGGAAGCCTAGGCAAACAAGAAGAAAAGCATCCCGATATTCTGGACGCAGAATGGGAAACAGGCTTTGGGGAACAATAGCTTAAATAAGCTGCTCCTAAACAGATTAGGGGTTGGTCTGTGGTGGAGGTGATCTCAGCTCGGGGGTGAGTTCTGGGAGACAGAAGGACTCTAAGGTTGGGAGGTTGGTCGACTGCATGAGTGGTATGTATTTAAATTTATCTGGTGATTTTACTTCTTGTGGTATGAATTGGCTACATATAATTGTCTGCTTATATATTAAAATTATTAATGCTACATTCAACAGAATTAATCATCAGGAATTTACCTTCAAAATTCTGTATAGTCGCAGATAAGAAATTCTGTAAAGTAGAATCCCACAGAAAATCTAAACCGAGTTGGTTTAAATCTGAGGATAAAAAATTCTTTACAGATAATTCAGCTGTAAGATACTTCTGATCTATTAGTATACAGCTATGAGTATGAGTAGTTAAATTGAGGAGAAATTCTCCAAATTGTCTAAATTAATACTTAAGTTAAATGATAGAGAATCTTAGTGATTCATAGTTCACTAAACTGTAACTTTAATCTGTTTCTGGAAGAAATGAAACAGTGAGAAAATGAGTATATAGAGTGCAGAAGTAATTATTTAGTAAGTACTAAAAGAGAGATTTACAATAAATTCAATAGCTGAGTATTAAATGAGAAAAACAAGATTTCATAGACTGACTTGAGGGTTAGGACATCATTCATACATCATCAGAAGCTCAATGGTAAATTGTTTTTTCATGTAAATAGCTAATATTATAGCAGAAGAAAGCATCTATTAAATTGCATGAGACTGCTCATTGATGTTATCTTAATGGAACCATTCCAATAATAGAGAACAGAATTAATAAGATGAAAGCAAATGTAAGGAAAAGAAACCAACATGTAGAGTTATCACAGCAGGGCATATTTACACATATGTACCCTATTCTATCATGAGAACCCAAGTCAAGGGGGTAAAATAGTAGATTCGAAATACAAATGAATTCTAGACATAAAACTAGAAATACATATCCATACACCACCTGTAAATAATTTAGACAAATATCCGGTGCAAACTACTAACAAGGGTATAACACTGAGCTGGTGATATGTTGTACTAATTCCAAAATTATTGAATAAACTTAGCTAATGCTACTATCAAAAACGATACACTAGTTTGGTATGAGAATCACAAGTAAATGTTCTGGACCAAATATATTACTACTACGAAAATAGTACCAACAATACAATAATAAAATGCGTTGTCATGAGAGTACCAGATACTGACTTACAATATAGAGAAGAGTGATACCATATTCATCAAACGACTGTATGGTATGGAAACTCCAAGTAATAAAATGCACATAGAAATCCATTAAATCAAAATGGGTATTATGTAAAGTAAGCAACAGTATATAAATGTAATATATACATATAAATTCAAACGTTTATACGCCCCTGTGGCCTGGGGAAAGTGCATAAGGCTCTGAGAGCTGATATAAATATACATGCAGTAGTGGGATTTAACAGTTGTAATTGTCAAAAAAACAAAAAATAAAAAAAATTCTACAACTTTATTTGTACAAATTTCAAGCTGTAGAAGGACGGACTTCCTCTAACCAGTGCTCGTTGAATACCGACCTACGAGAGGCAAGAAAATTCAATGTTAAATGTCGACAGAAGCCACGACTCTCATTGCTCCAGAGAAAGAGTAAGGCGCAGGTCGTAGTTACCTGCAATAGACAAACATCCCAAAATAAATACGATACACAATATGATGAGGAAGTATAGGGAATAGAGACAAAATGATAGCTAAGAGAAAAATGGCTACCTGGCGAGAGAGAAACTTAACTCCCTCCATACCCTGCACATATAAATGGAAATTTTCATCAATACATACAACCTGAAGGTGACGTTCAAATTTAATTAGTGAACGAACCAGGGGTATGAAGTATTACGCAAGTCGAGAAACAAAACGAACCGGAATGTCGAGAGGAGTAGCATTTCTTCGGTGCCATGAAAACGTCTTCATAGGAAATTTCGATGAGCATAAGACAAAAGGTCAGCTCCGAAACCCAAGTGCATGCGTTCTATTCCAGCTCTAGATGAAACGTGTAAAGAAGTATCCATACTGTGAACTCAACTCACTCAAATCGAATTCAATTGAAAATGAAGTAATGAATTCTCTGCAAAGAGCGATAGAACTTATTGTGAAAACGCACCACAAACTTGAAAAATTGTGATATGGAATTAACTCTGGAACTAAACGATGGCAAGGGATTAATCTAAAACAAAAAATCTCAGCGCTGATGTGAAGCCAGACGCGTAAACCTAAACCAGAAAAGGAAATCCCATGATAAACAGTGATAATAGAGCGTGATATTTCAAGTCCATAGAAATTATCATACCTGCGTGGTCCTTGGTAGCATTGAAATACGACTGAGTCCGCTCAGTTCCTGTAGCCAGTGATTCAACTTCTATTCAATAAACCAAACGAAGATGAAGAGAAAATAATCGACGAACAACATGAAACTATGAATTTATATCAATACCATCTGAATTGATTTATGAAACCCTAATGTCCAGGATGAATCAGCATCGTTCATGTGGCAGGATCTCAAGGATGAGGCCACAGATCGAAGGGTTAATGAGCAATGTACAATATAACTTCAACCATTAATACGAAAAGCCATGAAAATTAATGCCACAGCCTTCTAGCCATGCCATAGCCATTTCCGTGGCATCAAGGTAGGCTGACGAAGCGAGTCAAGTGTTACGTGGAGCCAACCCACGTGACCACGAGTGGGCAGGAGCCCCATCACAATCGTTACAACGAGACGGAAATCATGAATGAGCTTATTTGGATTTTAACATTTCATCCCCAGTTACACTATCGTTGAACCAATCGATAACATTGTATTGCGTGAAGGCGAACGCAATGACTCAAATCGTGATAACCACAAGGACGAGAATTTCATATATAGACATAAATGCGGGGTACGCATATATAGAAATACATGTAGATTAAATCCCACTAAAAGTTATGGGTCACCAATGAGTGGAGACCATGGAATAGTAAACATATAAAATAGAAATGTTGCATTGATATGTAATAAGGTGGGCCACCAATTTCACATATGTTTATTAAAAATACCATCGAGTGAATATGCAAAAGTTGGCCATTATCAAAAGGCGGATGATAGATCAATCTATCATGTATTATGTCCAATATATGATTTCACTTTGTTACAAATCTATTTATTCCTATTGGGATATAAATTCATTTAAGTTCAGGTGGATCGATGTAGTTGTATATGGGTAGTAGTTGAAAAGAAAATAAATTTGATCTGCTCAACCTACAAAGTAATAACATAGTACCTTATTAGCATTAAACTTGAGATGAATTTTTTTTTTTTTGGTGGAAGGAAAATGGGAGGTGTGAAAAATGGTATCGGATCCCAAGTTATAAAACTGGGCTAGTGACATTGTGCTCACTGTTTCTGTGTGTTCCCTGTATAAATTTATTTCTGTGGAAAAATAAATAAATAAATAAATTATTTTTATCTTCACTGATCTGTGTTGTGTAGTGTACAGTGGTGCTGAAATGGCAGAAGGTGACGAAATCTATGTTGATCTGCGTGATGAGGATAACGCACCAGATCTCAATGCGCCCATGATGGCTATGTTGCGGGAATTGCAACAAGAGTTGGCTGAGATAAAAAGCCAAAATGACAGGTTGTCATTAGCCAGTGAGGAGCAGGAAAAGCTCATCAGAGAATTAACCTCTCGGAACAGCCAAGAAGGCGAAGGTTCCAGAAAGAAGAAAACTGATGAGTCTGATGAGGAAGATGTTGTTAGGCATCAAAACAAATAGAAAAAGGAATTACAGGGGGAATTCCGAAAGATTAAACCTCCCTCCTATGATGGGGAGAAGGAGGAAGATGCTGAAGCCTGGTTGCTGAATATGATTAAGTATTTCCAGGTCTATGAATATGAAAGCAATCTGAAGGAAATATTAGCTATTTACCAGCTACAAGGTAAGGCTACCTTGTGGTGGGAGAAAAAAATGGTTCATGCTATTGATGAAAAGACAGTCACCTGGGAAGATTTCTAGGTTAAGTTCAAAAATCGCTATTTGAATGAGTGGTACTATGATGATAAAGCTAAGGAATTCCATGAACTTAGACTGGGGCAGCTCACTATTGATGACTTTGTTACTAAATTTACAAATCTGTTGAGATATGTACCCTACATAAGGGAAGAAAAGGCAAAGGTACAAAGGTTTCTGAATTGTTTTCCTACTGGTTACAAAGAGAAAATTGAATTTGATAACCCAAAAACAATGGATGAAGCTATTAGAAAAGCTAGATTGTGCTACCAACAGTTCAAAAGCAAAACTGAACATGGAAAAAACTGGGTAAATAAGACTGAATTCAAAGGGAAGAAGCAGAAACCAGCCTATTTGAAGAATTTTGGCAGAGATCATCAGCGGAAAAAGTTTAATAAACCCAAAGAAAGCCAAACTGCTCATTCCCAAGTGGCCTAAAAAAAAATAGATGGAGACAATAAGAAAGAGGGCATAGTGAAAATGAGAGAACCCCTGAAATGTTGGGGCTGTGGAGAACCCCATCTTTTGAGGGACTGTCCTCATCGAAACATTTAGATGATCATGAGAGATCGAGAAGCCACTACAGTAAATGACATAGCCAGAAATATACCAACTATCAGTGCAACCTTGGAAAATCGACAAGCAGAACATCAAGCTACCATGGTGGAAATGGAGGGTAAGAATTCTGACCTATCTGTTACCGTTCTAATTGATCCAGGTGCTTCTTTGAGTTACATTAGTCCAAATATTGTAGAAAAATGTAACTTAAAAACTGAAAAATTTCAACAATCATGGTTGGTATAGCTGGCCACTGGAACTAAGAGAAAGGTGACACATAAACTGCCCCGAACAACAATCAAATTAAATGATTTTCAAACAGAAGTAAATTTGAACATTCTACCTTTAGGTTCATATGACCTACTGATAGGAATGGACTGGCTGGAAAAAAAAGAAATCCTTAATGAACTGCTGGGACAAGACCTTACATGGTGTAGATGAACAAGGGAAACCTTTTATCCTCAAGGGAAAACCAAAACCTATCTCTGTGAGACAAATATCAGCACTGCAATTAAAACGAAAAGCTAGAAAAGGATACCAAGTTTATGCAGTAGAGGTAGATAAAATAGAACAGAAAACTGAAGAAAACTTGCTGGATGTATTACCAGTGATAAGGGAATTTAAAGAAGTCTTTCCAGATGAGATCCCTCATCTTCCCCCCAAAAGAGAGATTGACTTTTCAATCAATCTGGTGCCGGGAGCAACACCTGTCTCCCGAGCGCCTTATCGAATGAGTCCTCCTGAGCTTATGGAACTGAAAATGCAATTGCAAGAACTGTTAGATAAAGGGTATATCAGACCGAGTGTGTCTCCTTGGGGAGCACCAATGTTGTTTGTGAAAAAGAAAGATGGAACTTTTCAAATGTGCATTGATTATCGTCAACTGAATAAGTTGACCATTAAAAATAGATACCCTTTGCCTAGAATTTATGATCTTTTTGATCAAGTGAGAGGAGCTTTAGTATTTTCGAAGATTGATCTAAGGACTGGTTATCACCAGCTTAGAATTAAAGAAGAAGACATCAGCAAAACAACCTTTTGAACCCGGTATGGTCACTACGAATTTGTAGTCCTACCTTTTGGTTTGACAAATGCCCCTGGCACATTTATGTGCCTAATGAACAGTGTGTTAAACCAGTACTTGGATAAATTTGTCCTTGTGTTCATAGATGATATCTTAGTCTACTCAAAAAGTGAGGAGGAACATAAAGAACACTTGAGGATAGTATTGCAAACTCTGAAGGAAAACCAGCTATATGCCAAGTTTAGCAAATGTGAATTTTATAAAGATAAGATCCAATATTTGGGTCATATTATTTCTGAAAAAGGCCTTGCTTTTGACCCTGAAAAGATAAAGGCAATCAAGAAATGGCCTGCGTCAACTGATGTTTCAGCAGTGAGATCATTCATGGGGATTGCTGGCTATTATCGCAGATTTTTGGAGAGGTTTTCTACCATAGCACATCCCATCACGTCATTACAAAGGAAAGGAGCCAATTTTGAGTGGACTGAAAAATGCCAAAACAGTTTTGACCAATTAAAACTGAAACTTACTATAGCCCCTATACTAAAGATTGCAGATCCTGATAAAGAATTTGTGGTATGTACGGATGCCTGTAGAGAGGGATTAGGAGGAGCTCTTTTGCAGGAAAATTCAGTTGTTGCCTATGAATCTAGGAAATTGAAGATACATGAACAGAATTATAGTGCCTATCATTTAGAGTTAACAACTATTATCCATGCTTTGAAAATGTGGCGACACTATCTCCTTGGAAAAAAAATTACATTGATGACTGATCATATTAGTCTCAAATATTTCTTTTTCCAAACTGATTTGAATACTAGAAAAGCCAGATGGCTGTCTTTTCTAAGTGAATTTGATATGGATATAAAGCATATCAGAAGGAAAGAGAACAAAATTGCTGATGCTTTAAGTAGAAATGCTTTTCAAATTGTAGGCAGCAGTGGAAGTGGTGTCCAGATTGATTTGGAAGAATTAGTAAAACATGCAGCAAACCAAGATCCAAATTATGAAACACTCCTGGTGAAACTACAGAAAAAAGATAAAATTGATTTCACTCAAAACCAAAAAGGGCTGATCTGTTATAATAACAGGCCATATGTTCAGAATGTGGAGATCTTGAAAAAAGAAATTCTAGATGAATATCACAAACAGCCATATGCAGGACATCCAGCATACCAGAAAATGTTAACAGCTCTGAAAAAGAAGTTGTTCTGGCCAGGAATGAAGAGAGATGTAGCAGAATATTTAACTAAATGTATGGAATGTCAACTAGTCAAAGTTGAGCATCAGCATCCTGCTGGTGTTTTAAACCCTTTGTCGGTTGCAGAATGGAAATGGTACACAGTTTCCATGGATTTCATAACAGGATTACCCAAAACCAAATACCAGCATGATTCAGTAATGGTAGTAGTAGACACTTTAACAAAAGCTGCACATTTTATACCAGTGAAATCTACCTTCGGAACAGCTCAAGTAGCGAATGTATTCTTGAAAGAGGTAGTAAGACACCATGGGGTTCCAAAGGTGATTTTCTCTGACCGAGATGCTAAATTTACAACAGCTTTTTGGAATGGGCTATTTGGAGGGATGGGTACTAAATTGAGTTTTAGCACTGCTTACCACCCTCAGACAGATGGTCAAACGGAAAGAACTAATCAAATTTTGGAGGACATGCTGAGAATGTATGTGATGGATAGACCATCAAAGTGGGAAGATTTCTTGCATTTAGCTGAATTTTCCTATAATAACAGCTACCAATCCTCCATCAAAATGAGTCCGTTTGAGGCACTATATGGAAGGAAGTGTCGTACTCCTTTGAGCTGGAGTCAGCCAGAAGATAAACTAATGTTGGGACCAGATGCTTTACAAGAGATGGAAAGAATTGTTAAATAGATACAAAGAAACATGAAGACAGCACAAGATCGCCAGAAGAACTATGCTGATAAGAAAAGAGTGCACCGAGAATTTAAAGTTGGGGAGCATGTGTATTTGCATATTAAACCCAAAAAGAGCACCTTTATGCTGGAAGTTGTGCCAAACTGGCTCCTAGATACTGTGGTCCTTTTGAAGTATTAGAAAGGGTGGGACCAGTGGCTTACAAGCTGGCCTTACCACCCCATGTTAGAGTTCATGATGTGTTTCATGTTTCGTTGTTAAAAATATATATGCATGATGCTTCTCACATAGTTGATTGTAATGTTGTACAGGTGGAACCAGAAGGGGAGTTTCTGCCAGAACCGCTTCAAATATTGGAGCGAGAAGAAATTGAATTGAGAAACAGAACAGTAGCCAGATTAAAGGTGCAGTGGAAGCATTTTACTGCTGAAGAAGCTACCTGGGAAAGAGAAGCTAAAATGATGGAAAGATATCCATTTTTGTTTGAAAAATGAACTCTAGTAGTTGAATAACAACACCGAGGACGGTGTTTATTTTCAGAGGGAGAATATGTAACACCCCCAATTCATGTGTTTTAATTTCAAAGCTAGACATTTGAAATTTAAATCCTAAGGGGAGTGGACCCCAAAGGATAAATATTTGGTGAATGTAATTAAATATTTAATTGAAGAAATGAATAAAATGATGTTGTGCAGATTGACCAAAATGAGATTTATGAGATCACTTGCTAAATCCATGAGGATGGATGAGGCAAATATTTCCCCACAATCTTTCAAAAATCCTTGAAAGAAATTATTTTAAATTTAGATTTTTGAGGAAAAATCTGAATTTCCCCAATGATGAGGAAAGTAGTTGGGAAGAGGTAAAAAGCTAGAAAAGCTGAGGAAAAGCATAAAACAACTTTAAAGAATCCCTAAAATGGGAAGCCAAGGCAAACAGGAAGAAAAGCATCTTGATATTGTGGACGCAAAATGGGAAACAGGCTTTGGGGAACAATAGCTTAAATAAGCTACTCCTAAACAGATTAGTGGTTGGTCTGTGGTGGAGGTGATCTCAGCTCGGGGGTGAGTTCTGGGAGACAGAAGGACTCTAAGGTTGGGAGGTTGGTCGACTGCATTAGTGGTATGTATTCAAATTTATCTGGTGATTTTACTTCTTATGGTATGAATTGGCTACATATAATTGTCTGCTCATATATTAAAATTATTAATGCTACATTCAACAGAAATAATCATCAGGAATTTACCTTCAAAATTCTGTATAGTTGTAGACAAGAAATTCTGTAAAGTAGAATCCCACAAAAACTCTAAACCGAGTTTGTTTAAATCTGAGGATACATAATTCTTTACAGATAATTCAGCTGTAAGATACTTCTGATCTATTATTATACAACTATGAGTATGATTAGTTAAATTGAGGAGAAATTCTCCAAATTTTCTAAATTAATACTTAAGTTAAATGATGGAGAATTTTAGTGATTCATAGTTCACTAAACTGTAAATTTAATCTGTTTCTGGAAGAAATGAAACATTGAGAAAATGAGTATTTAGAGTGCAGAAGTAATTATTTAGTTAAGTACTAAAAAATAGAGATTTACAATAAATTCAACAGCTGAGTATTGAATGAGAAAAACCAGATTTCATAGACTGACTTGAGGGGAAAAACATCATTCATACATCATCAGAAGCTCAATGGTAAATTTTTTCTGCATGTAAACAACTAATATTATAGCAAAAGAAAGCATCTATTAAATTGCATGAGACTGCTCATTGATATTATCTTAATGGAACCATTCTAATAATAGAGAACAAAATTAATAAGACGAAATCAAATGTAAGGAAAAGAAACCAACATGCAAAGTTATCACAACAGGGCATATTTACATATATGTACCCTAGTCTATCATGAGAACCCAAGTCAAGGGGGTAAAATAATAGATTCGAAATACAAATGAATTCTAGACATAAAACTAGAGATACATATCCATACACCACCTGTAAATAATTTAGACAAATATCCAGTGCAAACTGCTAACAAGGGTATAACACTGAGCTGGTGATATGTTGTACTAATTCCAAAATTATTGAATAAACGTAGCTAATGCTACTATCAAAAACGATACACTAGTGTGGTATGAGAATCACAGGTAAATGTTCTGGACCAAATATATTACTACTACGAAAATAGTACCAACAATACAATAATAGAATGCGTAGTCATGAGAGTACCAGATACTGACTTACAATATAGAGAAGAGTGATACCATATTCACCAAACGACTGTATGGTATGGAAACTCCAAGTAATAAAATGCACATAGAAATCCATTAAATCAAAATGGGTATTATGTAAAGTAAGGTACAGTATATAAATGTAATATTTACATATAAATTCAGACGTTTATACGCCCCTGTGCCCTGGGGAAAGTACATAAGGCTCTAAGAGCTAATATAAATACACATGCAGTAGTGGGATTTAACAGTTGTAATTGTCAAAAAAAAAAAAAAAAATTTCTACAACTTTATTTGTACAAATTTCAAGCTGTAGAAGGACAGACATCCTCTAACCAGTGCTCGGTGAATACCGACCTGCGAGAGGCAAGAAAAGTCAATGTTAAATGTCAACAGAAGCCACGACTCTCATTGCTCCAGAGAAAGAGTAAGGTGTAGGTCGTAGTTACCTGCAATAGACAAACATCCCAAAATAAATACGATACACAGTATGATGAGGAAGTATAGGGAACAAAGACAAAATGATAGCTAAGAGAAAAATGGCTACCTGGCGAGAGAGAAACTTAACTCCCTCCATACCCTGCACATATAAATGGAAATTTTCATCAATACATACAACCTGAAGGTGGCGTTCAAATTTCATTAGTGAACGAACCAGGGGTATGAAGTATTACACAAGTCGAGAAACAAAACGAACCGGAATGTCGAGAGGAGTAGCATTTCTTCGGTGCCATGCGAACGTCTTCATAGGAAATTTCGATGAGCATAAGAAAGAAGGTCAGCTCCAAAACCCAAGTGCATGCATTCAATTCTAGCTCTAGATGAAACGTCTAAAGAAGTATCCATACTATGAACTCAAGTCACTCAAATTGAATTCAATTGAAAACGAAGCAATGAATTCTCTGCAAAAAGCAATAGAACTTATTGTGAAAACGCACCACAGACTTGACAAATTGTGAGATGGAATTAAGTCTGGAACTAAACGAGGGCAACAGATTAATCTAAAACCAAAAATATTATCGCTGATGAAAATCCAGACGCGTAAACCTAAACCAAAAAAGGAAATCCCATGATAAACAATGATAATAAAACGTGATATTTCAGGTCCATAGAAATTATCATACCTGCGTGGTCCTTGGTAGCATAGAAATACGACTGAGCCCGCTCAGTTCTTGTAGCCACTGATTCGACTGCTATTCAATAAACCAAACGAAGAGGAAGAGAAAAGAACCGACGAACAACATGAAACTATGAATTTATATCAATACCATCTGAATCGATTTATGAAACCCTAATGTCCAGGATGAATCAGCGTCGTTCACGTGGCAAGATCTCAAGGATGAGGCCATGGATCGAAGGGTTACTGAGCAATGTACAATATACCTTCAACCATTAATAAGACAGGCCATGAAAATTAATGCCACAGCCTTCTAGCTATGCCATAGCCATTGTCGTGGCATCAGGGTAGGCTGACGAAGTGAGTCAAGTGTTACATGGAGCCAACCCACATGACCACGAGTGGGCAGGAGCCCCATCACAATCGTTACAACGAGACGGAAATCATGAATGAGCTTATTTGGATTTTAACATTTCATCCCCAGTTACACTATCGTTGAACCAATCGATAACATTGTATTGCGTGAAGTTCAACGCAATGACTCAAATCGTGATAACCACAAGGACGATAATTTCATATATAGACATAAATGCGGGGTACGCATAGATATAAATACATGTAGATTAAATCCCACTAAAAGTTATGGGTCACCAATGAGTGGAGACCATGGAATAGTAAACATATAAAATAGAAATGTTGCATTGATATGTAATAAGGTGGGCCACCAATTTCACATATGTTTATTAAAAATACCATCGAGTGAATATGCAAAAGTTGGGCATTATCGAAAGGCGGATGATAGATCAATCTATCATGTATTATGTCCAATATATGATTTCGCTTTGTTACAAATCTATTTATTCCTATTGGGATATAAATTCCTTTAAGTTCAGGTGGATCGATGTAGTTGTCTATGGGTAGTAGTTGAAAAGAAAATAAATTTGATCTGCTCAACCTACAAAGTAATAACATAGTACCTTATTAGCATTAAACTTGAGATGAAAAAAAAAAAAAAATTGTGGAAGGAAAATGGGACGTGTGACAAGAATGATGATCACTATGTTTGGATATCAAAGCAAGGCATTTTATTTTTTGAAATATGTCTATGAAATCAAACATTTTGTTTAGTGTAATGGGCATACTATCCCAATTGAAAGACAAAGGGATAAAAATAACTGTCCCATTTTGTATGATAAAGACTGTCTTATATATATAATCATAAAATATGTTTTAATTTATTTTATTGCATTCTCCATTGTCGTTCTCAGATGCACTAATAAAAATTTAATTCATATGAAAATTGTTATAAGATATATATGTGTTGACTTTTGATGAATAATGAATGTTAAAAAACCACAATAATTCTGATATGATATATCAAATTAATCCAAACAACACATTCAAATGCATTAATACAAGTGTAATTAATATGAATATTGTTATAAG
The DNA here is from genome assembly GCA_034641835.2 of Pinus albicaulis. Taxonomy (NCBI): domain Eukaryota; kingdom Viridiplantae; phylum Streptophyta; class Pinopsida; order Pinales; family Pinaceae; genus Pinus; species Pinus albicaulis. The sequence goes on from CM076576.1 coordinate 938,571,080, forward strand.
ATGTGTCGAATTTTGATGAATAATGAATTTAAAACAATCACAATAATTGTACTATCATTGGTCAATGTTTCTAAAAAAAACAAAATGAAAACCGGTGCGTGTCATTAACTGTCAACTAGTGCATTTATGTGTCTATACGCATCGGTGCCATTGTACAATCTATGGGCACCACACAAACACAGATACCAGTTATAAATGTCGGTGCGTTTATGTGATACTACGTACCGGGGCATTTATGTATCTATAATCACCGATACATTTGTACGATCCATGTGCACCACACGAATACCGATACCAATTATAAATCTTGATGTCTTTCTGTGATACGGCGCACTGGTGCATCATAAAGGTATATGCACCAGTGCATTGATACGACCTATGGGCACCACTCAAATCCCAAGACCAATTAGAATGGCCTCGTGTGTTGTATCACCAACACTACCCCCAGTGTTGTTTTATACCTTAATGGCCCGGTGCCTTCTCTTGCGACTGCCTCAGGGCTCTCGATATAGGTACGCACCAGTGCATTAAATCCTGATTAGCACACTAGTGAAAAAACATCCGTAATAACCTCCAGCCACCCATTTTTTTTGGTTGTGTTTAATTTCCGTTAAAAGCTCTGCCAAAACCTCCGTACCCAGAAACGGATGTGGTAGCATATATTTTTTTGACAATTTTGGCCAATTTTCTAACACTAAAAACCTCCTTTATAACCTCCGCTTGAGGGTATTTTCCTTATAGTGAACACTTGCAATGTCATTTACACGGTATGTTATAAATCAAAACCGATATAAAAAAATGGTTAGTTTCCTTTACATAGAATCGCCCAACTGCCATTCTTTGACACTGTAAAAATATAACAAACACTACCACATGTCAATGCCTTCAAAATATAAAAACATAACCCAAATATCACAAAATATGAGTACAACACAAGTCGAGTGTAACCACTGGTTTAACTATTAGCTGTTGGTTAAGTTTTTTTGTTAAGAATTTTAAAACATTTATTGTTATTATTTTGAAAATAATATATTATGAACAGAAATTAAATATTGATTAAATAAAAAATGATTATGGAATTGGTTCCATAAAGTAAAAGACTCATGGAAAAAGTAAATTAAGATTTGAGAGTTAGTTGCACAGAATTCAGTTCAAACAGTTGCCCAACCTCTGAGGATAAAGATTTAATCCCAGTGAGGTCTGGGTGTTCTATTCAGTAACCGGAGAAGGAAACTTCTGGAGAAGAAATTCCTGGACTAGTATTAACCAACAGAATACTCCAAATTTCTGAGATTACTAGAATTAGAGACTGGACCAGATTATCCTGAAGTCTCTTCCAGATGTTTTTGTTAACTACAAGGCTCAGTATTGGAGCACGGGGGAGAGTTGGAGGATGTGATAGCCTCACTCATGGTAGGGAGGCATAATATGAGTCAGATAGCAAGAAAAACAGATAATTTCTTCTGTCCTTTTAATATGAAAGTTGTTTATGAATGGGAACTTATCATTATACAAAGATATGGAAAATTTTTATAGAAGCTAGATCTGTTTTAAGAATAAATAGTGTATGTACGCTGTTGTTTATTAAAATAAAAATGAGTTTCAGTATTCTATAATTTAATTCTGGAATAGGCAGGACAAAGAACTGTTAACTTGAAACCCTCGAAGGAAGGTTCTGAGTAAATCATCCTCTGTATTTTAGAAAACACGAACGTAATGGTTCAACCATAATATAAGGAATTAAAGCAAATTATAGATGGGTACATGGTGAATTTTCTGTGTTAGCCAAAGCTTGTGTTAGAGTAAGCATAGACAAGAGATAACGATGGAACTATCTAGAAAAGAAAACAAAAATTATTGTTATAAATAATAAACGGTAAATGTAACTAACAGTAGTATCATATGCAGATTCAATGCTTCATAGAGAAATACTACTTCATATACTCCATCTTCTTCTTTACACGAATACATTATTAAATTCCCGGCATGTATACAAATTGCAAATTTAGCTATAATAGGCAAGAAAAAGAAATGACAAGATTTCCTGTTAAGTAAAAGAAAAACTCTGATTACATGAATACAGGAATAAATGGAAATTATAACTTTCAGGATGGATACTTTGAGTTCCTGGAACACATTCAAAAATATCGTATTGGAAATTTAAGAAATGCATGGTCATATTTGGACCCTTTAGCCTAAGAGATAACATAGATTTAAACTATCATAAGCTACAATATTCCTGAGGAAGTAAAAATAGACTTAGAATCATGTATAAAATTCTGGAATTACAGATAAAAAATCTCTTTATACATAAATAGATATACATATACATACATACATACATATATATATATATATATATATATATATATATATACACTCAGAAATTCAGAACTGAAGATAACCAAATAATTTTACTATGAGACTTCCCTACGGGAAGAGAATCCTTTAAGCGTAAAAATTCTAGTAGTACATCTAAGAGATAAGAATGTTATCCAGGAAAAAAAATTGATATTAAACTTAAAATTACAACTATATTGATTTATTCAATCGGTAAGTCTCTCTTGATGTCAAACTTGAATAAAAGATGACAATCCAAAGAACAGGGAAACCAAGCCAGTAAAAAGCTTCAATGAAGCCATGAAATATTGGTAGGTTGGTTGACTCGGGGTCGGTCACCACAACTGATTTTGTACCTGGTAGAGAGCAGGCTAGATGTAATTAGGGTAAACCCTCAATTTGAGGTAGAATGAGATCCTTCATAGACAACTTTATTAAAGAAAAACTTACCTACCAAGACAAAGGAGGAAGAGTTAAATAGACAAAACTAAGCTAACAAAGAAGTTACGCTTTAAAATGGAATTCACACAAAAAACCCCAGCTTACCTTTGATGATTTGTTTCAGGGAATTGTGGTATAGTTCTGCCAGAGAACCGTGAAGAAAACTTAGGGTTGGAAACGTTACTAAAAAATTGAGGATAACATAAAAAAAACCTTAGCAAATGAAACAATGCAACTAGCAAAGAAAACTCACTAGGATCTGAAGTTGTGACGAAGCATTCAGGAATGAGTTCCAGTGATAGAGGACACTGAGTGGAGATGGTAGTCCTAGCATAAATATTTAACAAAGAATACCGAAAATTAAAACTAATACACGGTAACAACCTTTCAAATTTCATAAATTGGTAAAGAAATTTGAATAGAGTAAAACAATGAAGAAAGCCACGATGATGATTATTATTACCATGAGCCTATGAAGAATAGATCTAATTTTTTTCTAGAACAGTTATGGAATGAAGTTGTAGAGCTAAAGCTCCCAATAGAGCTAAGCGAAAAGTGAGACAAACTCATGGAAAATGGTTAAGGGAGGGAGGTCATTACCCCTAACCCTAAACCTTGAATCCACAGTCAATATTTCTGCAGTCAGATCAAGGAAAGAGAGTATGCCACCTTCCCGTGAATGCATGATAGCTCGAAGGAGGGAATTTCCAGTTCTGAGGTAATTAATTCACTAATAACCATACAAGATTTTCTGTGCAGAAAGATACATTGAACTTGATGAATAGACTATTAGAGTACGAGTGTAGTACAAGCGATATTTTAAAATTGACAGATGTAAATTTCGAAAAGCTCATAACCAAATTAATGTTAATAGTTATTCTGGTGATAGTTTTCTGTGTTAATAAAAGCACTGCAAATTTTATTCTATGGGAAGATTAGTTATAAATTTGATAATCTGAATCAATAAACTAAACAAGAGAAAAGGTAAAAATGTTACAGGGTAGTCCAAGGTGAATAAAATCATTTAATAGTTGTATAGAGGGTATGTGAATCATGTGTTTAGTAAATAATTGCAAGTAAATCGATAAAAGTAAATAAGATGAAGTTAGTTTAAGTAATTTTTCTTTATGAATAAGATGGATATGTGACAAGTGGTATCAGAGTAGCCCTCCGACTGGTACTTTATACACTCCAGGTGGCTCTTGAGTGTCTGAAGCTGATACATATCAGACCTATAGGATAAAGAACCAAGTACCGGTGGTCCCAGTTTGTACGCTGGGACCCAATGGGTCAACTAAAATTTAAAAGCTGTGTGTATACTGATGCACTGAGAGAGAATAAGATGGATATGTGACAACTGTTAATCAGATGGATATGTGGCAAGTGGTATCATAGTAGAGTTTGTACGCTGGAACCTAATGGGTCAACTAACATTTAAAAGCTGTGTGTATGCTGATGCACTGAGAGAGAATGGAAAGAGGTTTAATAGGAGACAATATGAGGAGGGGGAAAACACAACAACCACCTCATAATATATAGGAAACACAACCCCGACCAAAAGTGAATTCATAAATGTGGGTGTATTTGAGTGCAGATCAGCACCAGCAAACCAGCAAATTGTTGGAAGAGTGGCAGCACCAAACCCACATTATTATAGCCGCAGTTCAGAAGTTACAAGAGGAAATGGAGAGGGTGCTAAATGATAATGCGTGATTGATACAAGAAAAATAAAGGATATTAAAAAGCTTCTCAAACAAACAGAATCAAGGTAATGAGAAGCCAATTACTGGTAAGGAGTTTCAGGAAGGAAATGAGCAACAAGCAAGAGATCATGCCATGGACCAAACATAAAGAAGTCAGTCTGAAAGGAATGATAGAAGTAAAAATTACAAGGAGGGTGAGTTAGATAATGTATTTGATCAGAAAGAAGTTAAAAGACAGAAAGTGGAATTGCAAGGTGAATTTCGAAAAATAAAGCCTCCTACATTTGATGGAATAGAGGAAGAAGTGGCTGAGGTGTGGTTGATAAACATGAATAAGTAATTTCAAGTTTATGAATATAGCAGTAATCTTAAAGCTAGATTGGCTATTTATCAGTTGAGGGATAAAGCTACACTATGGTGGGAGGAAGTGAAAAAAGTTCATAGTATAGAAGATCAGACATGACTTGGGATTTGTTCCAACAGTATTTTAAAGATAAATACTTAACTAAATGCTTCTATGATGAAAAATATAGAGAGTTCCATGAGTTAAAGATGGGACAAATGATGATAGATGAGTACATCACCAAGTTTACTTTCTTACTTTGTTATGTTCCCTACTTAAGAGATGAAAAGGCTAAAGTACAATGGTTCCTGAGTAGTTTTACAAATCATATGAAGGAACGTATTGATTTTGTGAATCCTAAGACTATGGACGAGGTAATCAGAAAGGCCAGAATGTGTTACTAGCAAGCTAAAGCAAAAGGAGAGCAAGGGAAAGGTTGGAAAACACAAAAAGAACATAAGGGAATTTCTAGTTTCAAGAAAAACAGAGCCAAAAACTTTAAGAGTGCTATTAGAAGCTCAGTTAGTAAAAAATTTGGAAGAAACCATCAAATAATAAGATGGCCTACAGAAGATAAACCCACTGAAGCTTCCAGCAAACTCGAACAAGCACAAAACTAGAAGCCACCATTACACTTCTATGGGTGTGGTGAAGCACACAGCTACAGAAACTGCCCGTGGCGAGGAATGATAGAATTTATTACCAATTTACATGAGGCTTCAACAGTGGGAGATGTAGACAGAAGTATACCCATAATTAATGCAGCTCTGGAAGATTGGCAAGAAGACTACCAACCGTCAATGATAGAAATATAAGGTAAATTCCTATCTCAACCTGTTTCTATTTTGGTAGACTCGGAGAAATTTTAAGCTATGTAAGTCCTAAAGTAGTAGAAATTTGTAAATTTCAGAGTCAAAAATTTAGAAACCCATTGTTGGTACCGTTAGCCACAAAAGAAAAAAGGAAGGCTAGTGCCAAAATACCAAACTGTGCACTAGAAATTATTGAACAACAGCTACCTGTGGATCTGAATATATTACCTCTAGGTTCCTATGATGTGTTACCTGGTATGGACTGGTTGGAAAAATGTTGGACGTTGGAAGATTTCAAAGAAAAATTTATATACTATTGAATATCAGATGGAACCCGCAAAGAAATTCAAGGTATTAAGAAACCTCTACAACTGTGTCCGATTATAGCATCTCAAATGGGTAAGTGCATGAGGAAAGGATACCAGTTATATGCCATTTAAGTGGGCTTTGCTAATTCAAAAGAAAAAACTCCAATGATGGAAAATATTCTAATTACACTAGAGTTTGTGGATGTATTTTCAGAGGAAATACTAGGTCTACCACCGAGAAGGGACATTGATTTTACCAAAGAGCTGATACCTGGAACATCACTTATTTCAACAAAACCATACCGAAAGAGCATAACAAAATTAACTGAACTAAAGATGTAGCTACAAGATTTGTTGGATAAAGGATACATCTAACTAAGTGTATCCCATTAGGGAGAACCGATGTTGTTCGTAAAGAAGAAATATGGAACCATGCGAATGTGCATGGATTATTGCCAGCTTAACAAGTTAATTGTTAAAAATAGATACCCTTTACATTGGATTGATGCTATGTTTGATAAAGTAAAGGGAGCAACAATATTTTCGAAGATATAATTAAGGTCTGGATACCATCAGATCCAGATAAAAGATGAAGACATACGTAAAACCGCTTTTCGTACAAGGTACATGCACTACGAATTTGGTGTGCTACCTGTCGGATTGACCAATGCAACAAAAAAATTTATGAAGTTAATGCATAGTCTCAATAATTTTGTGTTAACATTTATTGATGAAATTTTAGTTTATTCTAAGAATGCAGAAGAGCATAAAGAGCACTTGCGGATAATGCTGGAAATTTTAAGAAAACATCAGTTGTACACTAAATTCAGTAGGTGTGATTTCTTCAAGGAATAAATACAGTATTTTGGTCATGTTATTTCTGCTGAAGTTATTGTAGTGGACCCTGAGAAAATCAGAACGATTATGGAATGGAAGGTGCCTCAAAATGTGGCAGATATTCGATCCTTTATGTGATTGGCTGGTTATTACCGGTGGTTCATTGAAGGTTTTTCAAAAATTGTCTTTCCAATTACTTTCTCACAAAGAAAAGGAAAAATATTTAAATGCATAAAGGAATGCCAAGACAGTTTTGAGAAACTGAAGTAGTTATTGACAACCACTCTGGTGTTGTAGGTAGCTGATCCTAATAAAGAGTTTGAAGTTTTCACAGATGCATGCAAAGAAGGAGTTGGGGCAATTTTGTCGCAAGAGGGTAAAGTGGTTGCCTATGAGTCACGAAAATTAAAGGAGCATGAGTAGCGGTACTCAGCTTATGACTTAGAGCTGACAACAATAGTGCATGCGCTTCGGGTATGGAGGCATTTACTTACATGGAAAATTATTTGTACTCAAAACTGATCACAGCATCTTAACCAGCTATTTTAAGCAAGTTGATCTCAATTCTCGCTAGGCAAGGTGGAATTCCTTCTTGAGTAAATTTTATATTGATATGTAGCATGTAAAAGGTAAGGAGAATAGAGTAGCTGATGCCTTAAGTAGAAAATTGCATGGATTTTATGAGCTGTATTATACTCAGATTGAGTGAATATTTCTAGAGAAAATAAAAGCAGAAGCAGATAAAGATCCTGAATATAGGTTTATGTGGCAGCAAGAAAAAGAGTTCAAAGACCAAGGAAAATCTGTTGATTACAAAATTGATAGGGATGGGTTGCTAATTTTCAAAAAGAGAATTTTTGTTCCAAACATAATGGAGTTGAAGGAATTGATTCTGAATGAATATCATCGAAGTAATTATGCTGGACATCCTAGTTTCCAGAATATGTTAACATAAATATAGAAGAATTACTTCTCGCCATGTATGAGGACAAACATTGAAGAATATCTAAACAAGTGTTTAGAATGCCAGCAAGTAAAAGTGGAGCACCGGCACCCAGCCAAGCTAATGCAGCCAATATCGGTACCTGAGTGGAAGTGTTAGGTGATATCCTTAGAATTTTTCACTATATTACCAAGGTCAAAGAAACATAATGACTCCATAATGGTAGTAGTGGATTGATTAAGAAAATCAACAAATTTTATACCTGTGCAGTCCACTTATAAGATGACGCAAATAGCGAATATATTCATGTGAGAGATCTTTAGATTGAATGGTATTCCAAAGACTATCATATCTGACAGGGATGTAAGGCTTACGTCAGCATCCTAGAAAACGTTGTTCATTGGTTTGGGGACTCAAATTAACTTCAACATCGCTTACCATCTGCAGACAGACGGACAAACAAAGCGAGTAAACCAAACTTTGGAGGACATGTTATGTATGTAGGTAATGCAACAACCAACTAGGTGGGAAGAGTATTTACATCTAGTGGAGTTTGTATACAATAACGACTATCAGGAGTCACTCAATATGAGTCAGTTCAAAGCCTTATATTGGTGACTGTGCAGAACTCTTATTAACTGGAGTGGCCCAAAAACAAAGTTGATGCTTGGACCAGATATGCTAGCTGAAATGGAAACAAAAGTAAAGAAGATCTGGAAAAACTTGAACGCAGCTCAAGATAGGAAAAAAGTGTACACAGATAAGAAAAGGACTTATCATGAATTTTAATTTGGGGACCATGTGTACATAAGAATCAAGCTGAAGAAAAGTACTTTGAGATAGGCATATTGTGCCAAGTTAGTTCCCAGGTTTTGTGGCCCTTTCTAAATATTGGAAAGGGTAGGACCTATGGCTTACTGATTGGTATTTCCCAGTCATATACGAGTGCACAATGTCTTTCACGTATCGTTATTGAAACAATACATTCATGATCCAAAGCACATAATCTACTGGCAGAATATTTAGGTAGAATATGAATACGGGATTGATTAAAGATGTTAAGATTTATGAGTAAAACTAATTCAAGCTCATTCTTTGCAGGTTGAGCCGAACGGAGAATTTCTGGTCAAACCTCACTGTATAATCAATAGGAGGGAAATCATGCTCTGGAAATGAGCCATCGCCCAGGTTAAAGTGCAATGGAAGAACTTTGGACAGGAAGAAGTTACCTGGGAAGATGAAGGTTTTGTTCTAGAAGCCTACCTTGAAATTTTTTCTGGAGAAGAATGAGAACACCAGGGATGGTGTTCACTTCTAGGGGGGGAAGTTGTAACCACTGGTTTAATTATTAGCTATTGTTTAAGTTATTTTGTTAAGAATTTTAAAACAATTACTGTTATTATTTTTAAAACAATATATTATGAACATAAATTAAATCTTGATTAAATTAACATTGATTATGGAATTGGTTCCATAAAGTAAAAGACTGATGGAAAAATTAAATTCAATATTTTAGAGTTAATTGGACAGAATTTAGTGCAAACAGTTGCCTAACCTCCGAGGATAAAGGTTTAATCCTAGTGAGGTTTGGGGGTTCTGTAGAGTAACTGGAGAAGGAAATTATTGGAGAAGAAACTCCTAGACTGGTATTAACCAACAGAATACTCCAGACTTATGAGATTGTTGGAATTAGCGACTGGACTGGATTGTCCTGAAGTCTCTTCCAGAAGTTTCTGTTAACTACAAGGCTCAGTCTTTGAGCACGAGGGAGAGTTCGAGAACATGATAACCTCACTCATGGCAGGGAGGCATAATATGAGTTAGATAGCGAGAAAAAAATATAAGTGCTTCTGTGTTTTTAATATGAAAGTTGTTTATTAATGGGAAATTATCATTATTCAAAGATCTGAAATTTTTTTATATAAGCTAGATATGTTTTAAGAATAATTAGTGGATTTAAATTGTTGTTTATTAAAAGAAAAATGAGTTTCAGTATTCTATAATTTAATTCTAGAATAGGTAGGAGAGGGAACTGTTAAGTTGAAACCCTCGAAGGAAGGCTCTGAGTAAATCATCCTCTGTATTTTAGAAAACATGGACAGAATAGTCCGGCCATAATATAAGGAATTAAAGAAAATTCTAGATGGGTACATGGTGAAGTTTCTGTGTTAACCAAAGCTTGTGTTAGAGTAAGCATAGATAGGAGATAAACATGCAACTGTCTAGAAAATAAAACAAGAATTAATGTTATAAATCATAAACAATAAATGTAACTAAAAGTGGTATGATATGTGGATTCAATGCTTCATAGAGAAAGACTACTGCATATACTCAATCTTCTTCTTTACATGAATACATTATTAAATTCTTGACATGTATATAAAATGAAAATTCGGCTATAATAGGCAAGAAAACTGAATGACAAGATTTCCTGTTAAGTAAAAGAAAAACATTGATTACATGAATACAGGAAGAAATGGAAATTATAACTTTCAGGACAGATACTCCGAGTTCCTGGAACACAGTAAAAAATATCGTATTGGAAATTTAAGAAATGTGTGGTCATATTCTGACCCTTTAGCCTAAGAGATAACACAGAGTTCAACTATCATAAGCTACAATATTTCTGAGGAAGTAAGAAAAGACATAGAATCATGTATAAAATTCAGGAATTACGGGTAAAAACACTCTTTATATATATATATATATATATATATATATATATATATATATATATATATATATATATATATATATATATATATATGTATGTATATATATATATATATATATATATATATCTATATATATATACATATATATATATATATATGTATATATACATATATATATATACATATATATATATATATATATATATATCTATATATATATATATATATATATATATATATATATATATACACACACACACACACACACACACACACACACATATATATATATATACTCAGATATTCGGAAATGAAGATAACCAAATAATTTAACTATGAAACTTCCCTGCGAGAAGAGAATCCCTTAAGAGTAAAAATTCTAGTAATACATCTAAGAGCTCAAAATGTTATCCAGGAAAACAAATTGATATCAGAATCAAAATTACAATTGTCTTGATTTATTCAACTGGCGAGTCTTTCTCGATGCCGAACTCGAATAAAAGATGACAATCCAAAGAACAACGAAACCAAGACAGTAAAAAATTTCAATGAACCCATGAAAGATTGGTTGGTTGGTTGACTCGGGGTCGGTCACCACAACCAATTTCGTACCTGGTAGAGAGCAGGATGGATTTAATTAGTGTAAGCCCTCAAATTGAGGTAGAATGAGATCCTTCATCGACAGCTTTATTAAAGAAAAACTTACCTGCCAAGACAAAGGAGGAAGAGTTAAATAGACAAAACTAAGCTAATGAAGAAGTTACGCTTTAAAATTGAATGTAAAAATTAAAAAAAGCCAGCTTACCTTTGATGAATCTTTGTAGGGCATTGTGGTATAGTTCTGCTAGAGAACCGTGAAGAAAAGTTAGGGTTGGAAACGTTACCAAAAAATTGAGGATAACATAAGAAAACACTTAGAAAATGAAACGGTGAAACTAGCAAAGAAAACTCACCAGGATCTGCAGTTGTGATGAAGCATTCAGGAACGAGTTCCAACGGTAGAAGCGGCCGAGTGGAGATGGTAATCCTAGCAGAGATATTTAACAAAAAATACCGAAAATTAAAACTAATACATGGTAACAACCTTTAAAATTCTGGAAATTGGTAAAGAACTTTGAATACAGTAAAGAAATGAAGAAAGTCACAACGATGATTATACTTACCATGAGTCTGCAAAGAACAGATCTAAAATTTCACTGGAACAGTTCTGGAATGAAATTGCAGAGGTAAACCTCTCGACAGAGCTAAGCGGCAAGTGAGACGAGCTCGTGGAAAACGGTTAAGGGAGGGAGGTCATTGCCCCTAAACCTAAACCTTCAATCCATGGTCAAGATTTCCGCAGTCATATCAAGGGCAGAGAGTATGCCACCTGCCCGTGAATGCATGACACCTCAAAGGAGGGAATTTCCAATTCTGAGGTAATTAATCCACTAATAACAACACAAGATTTTCCGTGCAGAAAGATACATTGAACTTGATGAATAGACTGTTAGAGTACGAGTGTAGTACAAGAAATATTTTAAAACTGAGAGATGTAAATTCTGAGAAGCTCATAAAAAAAGTAATGTTAATAATTATTCTAGTGATAGGTCTTTGTGAAAATAAAAGCACTGCAAATTTTATTCTGTGTTAAGATTAGTTATAAATTTGATAATTTGAATCAATAAATTACTCAAGAGAAAAGGAAAAAATTCTACAGGGTAGCACAAGGTGAATAAAATCATTTAATAGTTGTATAGAGGGTATGCGAAGCATGTATTTAGTAAAGAATTGCAAGTAAATAGATAAAAGTAAATAAGATGACGTTAGTTTAAGTATATATATTTTTTGTTTATGAATAAGATGGATATGTCACATCGAGGATGCATGACATTGCATGTAATATTCAACTTTCACACTAGTTATACTAGCACAATCATATTTACCAATGTGGTTGATATCATAGTTACCAAGTTCGAATTCGAATTCGATACGATACGATAAAAATTCCAATAATTTTTTTTCAATTCGGAAAAAAACGATAATATACATCTTTAAAATTTAGATTTTTTTTATATATTCTGATAATTTTCTTTCTATTTCATTTTAAATTGTGAAGAATTTCTAATAATTCTATAAAATATAACAATATTAAAGTTCAACATAAAAGAAAGAAAAACACTACATTTTACCCTCCCTCCAAAACTTAAATTTGACATGGATTTTTTATTTCAAAACTTATTGTTTCAAATTTATTATCTAATAAACTTAAACAAAAATCATTATTATTCACTTATTCATTTAGACTTTGTCAAAAAAACAAAAATAATATTAAAAAGTGTAAATTTTCCAATTTAAATTTTTTCTTTTTCCTTTCCTTAATTTTATGTGGACACATGTGTATATATATATATTCAATCCTTAACATTCTACTGATTAGAGCCATCCACACTTTCATCTCCTACCAAAAAGTCCACACGGGCTCTCGAGCACTACTAACGTTTTTACACATATTAATTAAAACACTCTTATTACTTTACGTACTCTTTCACACCTAGTGAAATCAATTACAAGAGATTACACGTCAATCATTCTCCTAATTCAGGGACTTTGATAGGTTAGATTACTCCATAACAGGAGCCTATGTAAGTATTGATGCTTACTCACTGGTACCACGAAATCCATTACTTGATGAAAACCTATAATGGTTCTATAATTAATTTATAGTTATAAGGCATACTGTGTACTAGATATGTGTTTCCATGAGTACGGGCTTTAACACCATTACAAGGAGCTTGGTCTTATTCATTACACTAGTTAAGAAGAAGGAGTCTCTTACTTGATATCATATTACTTTATACCACTATTAACTTAGGAATAATATGCAAAACATTCTTACGTTACCAATATTACTTTGTTGGAGAAAAACAGTTTAAAAATTTAATCGAATTGAATTTAATTTCACCGCCATTCGAATTGTATTAGCGAATTTTCGAATTTTTTTGTCTCAATTCCGGCGAGTTTGATAACTATGGTTGATATATATTCTTATGGGAAATAAATGGAATGTGACAGCCTCATAAAGGAAGTAACTAGTAGTTACTAGTTAAAAGAAAAACAAAACAGTTGGTATATTTTATTTAATGTTATTTAATTTTATTTTCTGAACAAACAAGACTCTATTAGGAGATTTTGAGACAATCACTATTTTTAGATTATTATTATTTTATTTTTATTATTCTAAAATAATGAGAGGAAAAACCAATGAAGGAAAAGAGAATCTCAAAAAGCTGTTGGTGATAGTTTCTTAGAATGGGAAGTGGTTGGAGACAGTTGGGGGAAAAATAGTTACCCTCTTCTGAATGGATAAAGTGCAAATCCAAGGGAGGAGGAAGGGTTCTGAAGGTGTAGGCAAGAAAGGGGAAAGCACTGTCTTGAGCTGGAAACCCCAGTGGAAGTATCTTTCAAGAAACCCTTGAGATTGGCCTGACATCCTGCTTGTGGCTGGAAGGAAATTCTAGAGGTCACAGCAGAGCAGACTCCACTGTAAACTCTGTGACGCTAAACCCAGATTTTTGAAGCTAGGGGGCAAGTGAAGGACGTAATGGCCTCACTTGGTTGGTAGGGAGGACCACAACTTTGGGAATCGAAATCTCAGTTCCAGATAAGTACACAAACATGAACAATTTATTTGGAACACAGGTTAAATGACTATTGAGTGTTACTATCCTAGTATTCTGTAAAATAGCTTAGTATAATCTTTATTTATGCGAGGAATGTGTTTATGCAGTATAGAAGGAAAAGAATTTAACTGTGTTTTATTAGGTATGTGCTCGAGTTCATCTACCTGTGAACTTAATATAAATTCTTTTATTTTCGTTCACCTTCTGTGGAAACATGTATGCATAAGAGCTAGAATAAGAAGCGGTAGTCAAACTGTATGTACAAATCTACCATGTAATAGCTATCTAGTTCTTTTCTCATTACTGGTCCCGAGGTAAATTTATCAGTAGAATATTATTATAGAAGAAAACATATGTGGGGTTTTAGGGCAGAGAAGGGTACCGAAATTATATCGAACCCTTGCCCAGGTAACCCTGACAGAGTTTACCTATTCACGGTAGGGATGGTGGACCGGTCACCCTAGAGCTGTTTAGGAAGAAAACGCAAATAGATAGCTCTTTTCTAAATTGGAATTTAGAAGTTCAAATTTAATACCAATGCAAACTGTGGAAAGAAATCGTAACAGAGATATAAAGTAAAGTCTGTAGAAATGATTTCATACGGCATTTAGAAATTATTATATGGTAAAACAATGACTTCAGTGAAAGAAATTTCACTTAAATTCATGAAACATAGAGGTCAAGTTTAACCGTGAAGTTGGTGAATCAAAAATAGAGACAGAAATTATAAAACACCGAGAATAATTGTTTTACCTGTAGGCTTGTGTTGTTAAACCTGTAGGAGGAAAACATGGTTATTTAGAAGCAAGTGAGTGGACACAATATTCGGACTGAGGTGAGTTAAACCCCAAGGCAAGAGACCAAATAACCGAAGGGCGGAACCTTACCGTCGTGCAGCAACCAGAAAGCCTGATCTCATCTCCAGATAACCGGAATTTCATCCTCGAACTCCCTGTAAATAAAACGAAGGAAACCACAACGTAAATATCATAAAGACTTGGAAAGGAAAGAAAATTTGTAGAAAATGCATGTTAGCAATGCAAGTAGAGCGAGCCAGATGAAGCCAGGTATTGCAGGGAATGCAACGCATACCTTCCTCTGTTATAGTCTGGTTTAAGATGGAAATGCCGAGGAGGAGCGCAAATTCATTCCGAACGCCATGGAGGAACTCCAAGCGCCAATTCGAAAGCCTGCCGAGCAAACCAGGAGGAATAACCTGTTTCCCTCGCAAAATCTTCAGCAAATCGAGACCGGATACATCTGTCGTGAGCGTTAATGTGGAAGGGAGGTAGACTGTGCAGGTTATGACACCTGTGCCTCGTTCAGAGGGATTTCCGTGCCAAAAATCCGGATCGGTACTATTAATTAAACCTATATCCATAGTTGCAGATACGGAAAGGATAAACTTTCGATGCCTTGCCACCCTGGACACTGGAGTATGAAATCCGATAAACCACATCTACCCTATAGTATGACGTGCTGGCTTGTGTCGTGTTGACGTGTGAACCTTACTCTTAACACATATCCTTATCCGTGGAAACGATAACTTGCATTCAAAAATTGTATATTTTCATTGGAGTTCGATTCTGTGTTAGTACATATGTACACCATGTAAATTATAGAGTTGCATAATGTGTATTTATTTCTAATTAGTGCAACATACATATGTTAGCACCGTGTATGAATTTATATATATTGAGAAATGATATAATCCAAATTATGTACAAGCTGAAATATGTATGTTAACGCTATATATATTTTTACATAATGAAGATGTCATATACACCAAGCTAAATATATATACTGGTTAGTGTCCTTGGTAAAAAAAAATTTAATTCTTGAGTAGATTGTTGTTAATGATTGTGACAAGTGGTATCAAAGCTAGTTGCTACACTGGTAACCTAAGGGTCTACTAACAGAGCTGTGTATGTATTAGTGCACTGAACAGAGGTAGAAAGATATGACAGAAAGGACATCTCAAATGCCACCAGAAGAGACTCAAGGTCAAACGATCATGAACCCAGAAATGTGGGTTCAACTCACATTGGAGCAACATAAAAAAACGAGTAAATTGCTAGAAGAACAGCAGCAACAAACTGGTTTTCTGCTAAACACTGTACAACTGTTATAGGAAGAGATGATGAGAGTCCGAAAGGATAATGAAAATTTGTTACAAGACCAGGAAATGATTCTGAAAAGTATATCTGATAAGCAAAATCAGGAGATGCGACAACCCAGTGCAGAAAAGGAATTATCAATGGAAGCAGAAGATCAGCAAACCAGAAACAACGCCACTGGGAGAACTGAAAAGAGTTACTCTCATAGGAGTAGAAACCGAAATAATAATGAGGCAGAATCAGAAAATCTGTCTGATCAGCAGGATCATAAGAAGCAGAAAGTTGAACTACAAGGGGAATTCCGCAAGATTAAGCCGCCAATGTTTGATGGTGAGGCGAAGGAAGTAGATGAAGCTTGGTTGATTAACATTAATAAATACTTTCAGGTATATGAGTATAGCAGCAATCTGAAGGCCAGATTGGCTATATACCAGTTGCGGGAGAAAACCACCCTGTGGTGGGAGGAGGTAAAGAATGTTCGCAGTATTGATGAGCGGGACATTACCTGGGAATCATTCCAGCAGTACTTCAAGGATAAATATCTAACAGAAAGATTTTATGATGATAAAGCCAAGGAGTTCCATGATCTTCGGCTGGGCCAAATGACTATGGACGAGTATGTCACGAAATTTACTTCCCTGCTACGTTATGTACCTTACCTCAGAGAGGAAAAAGCCAAGGTACAGAGATTTCTGAGTAGCTTTCCTGCTCCCATAAGGGAAATAATATATTTTGTTAACCCCCAAACGATGGATGAAGCTGTCTGGAAAGCACGCATGTGCTACCAGCAGTATAAGACCAAAGGGGATTATGGAAAGGGTTGGCAGCCCAAGAAAAGTCAGAGGAATTCCTCTACTTTTAAAAGCAGCAAAAGCAGCCACTTTAAAGGGGTAGGACGGAACGCTAGCAACAAACAGTTTAACAGGAACCATCAAAGGATCAAGTGGCCAGCTGAAGAAAAACCCACAGAAGCGTCAAGTAAACCAGAACAAGGGCAGAATTCTAAACCTCCCCTACAGTGTTGGGGCTATGGGGAGGCACACTACTATAAGAGCTGCCCACAACGAAGAAAGAATGAAAATGTGGCAAACTTGCAGGAGGCATCAACCGTGGGAGACGTGGCGCGAAACATACCACGTATAAATGCAACTTTTGTAGGATCGACAGGCTGATTTCCAGCCCACAATGATTGAACTGGAAGGTACTATGTTATCTAAACATGTCTCGATTTTAATAGATCCTGGCGCTAGTTTAAGTTATGTAAGTCCTAAACTAGTGGAAATGTGCAATTTAAAAGAGCAGAAATTTAAAAACCCCTGGTTAGTTCAACTAGCCACCGGAGCTAAACGTAAAGTGACTGCGAAAATTGAGAATTGCACTCTGGAAGTTGCAAAACAGCAGTTGTAGGTCGACTTAAATATTCTACCATTGGGATTGTATGATGTATTATTAGGAATGGACTGGTTGGAGAAACACTGGACTTTAGTGGACTGTAAGGAAAAGACAATTTATTATAGAGCGCAGGATGGCACGCGTAAGGAAATCAAAGGAATTAAAAAGCCTGTACAACTGCGTCCCATAACGGCATCTCAGATGAGCAAGTGTATCAGAAAGGGATGTCAGTTGTACGCGATTCAAGTAGGGTATGCTGAATCTAACGAAAAAGCGGCAGATATAAAAGACATTCCTGTGGTACAGGAATTCCTGGATGTGTTTCCAGAAAACATTCCAGGATTTCCACCCAAAAGGGATATTGATTTCACTATTGAACTACTAACCGGAGCCTCTCCTGTCTCTAGAGCACCTTACAGAATGAGTATACCATAATTAACAGAGTTAAAGATGCAGTTGCAGGAATTGTTAGATAAAGGATATATCCGCCCAAGCGTGTCACCTTGGGGAGCACCCGTCCTCTTTGTTAAAAAGAAGGATGGAACTTTACGCATGTGTATGGACTACCGACAACTCAACAAGCTGACAGTTAAGAATAAATATCCTCTACCCAGAATCAATGATTTATTCGATCAGGTGAGAGGTGCCAAAGTGTTTTCTAAAATAGATTTGTGGTCTGGATATCACCAGATTCGAATCAAGGATGAAGATGTTTGCAAGACAGCATTCCGCACCAAATATGGACATTATGAGTTTGTAGTATTACCTTTTGGGTTGACAAATGTGCCAGAAACCTTTATGAGGTTGATGAATGGCATTTTTCATCATTTTTTTTTATCGTTTTGTATTGGTCTTCATAGACGACATACTGATCTACTCCAGGAGCGAGGAAGAACATAAGGAGCATCTGAGAATAGTGTTAGAGATACTAAGGAAACACCAGCTGTACGCTAAATTCAGCAAGTGCAATTTCTTTAAATCCGAAATCCAGTATTTGGGTCATGTTGTAATAGCTGAAGGAATAGCAGTGGATCCCGAAAAGATTAAAACCATCATGGAATGGCAAGTACCATAGAATGTGGCAGATATCAGATCATTCATTGGTCTAGCAGGGTATTACAGGTGGTTCATCGAAAGGTTTTCTAAGATTGCCTATCCTATTACATCCTTACAAAAGAAAGGCAGATCCTTAAAGTGGATGAATGAATGTCAGAACAGCTTCGAGAAGCTGAAACAACTCTTAACCACAGCACCAGTGCTGAAAGTTGCTGATCCCAGCAAAGATTATGTGGTGTGTACTGATGCCAGCAAGGAGGGAGTGGGTGCAGTATTAACGCAAGAAGGCAAGGTAGTAGCCTATGAGTCCAGGAAGTTGAGAGAACATGAACAAAAGTACTCTGCCTATGATCTGGAACTCACCGCGGTAGTGCATGCTCTCCGAGTGTGGAGGCATTACCTACTGGGCAAAAGGTTCATACTCAAAATAGACCACAGCAGTTTGACTAACTACTTCAAGCAGGCAGATTTAAACTCTAGGCGAGCAAGGTGGAACGCTTTTCTGAGTGAATTTGACATGGACATACAACATATTAAAGGAAAAGAAAACCGAGTTGCAGACGCCTTGAGTAGGAAATTGCATGGGTTCTATGCAATGTATTACAGCCAACCTGTAAGCCAGCTAACAGAACAAATAAGGGAAGAGGCCCAGAAGGACCCAGAATACCAGTTTTTGTGGCGACAAATGGAAGAAGACCAGAAGCAAGGTAGGCCATCCGATTATGGAAGCAATGAGGAGAAAATGTTAATGTTTTGCGGGAGGACCTATGTTCCTAATCGTGCAAGTCTCAAGGGGTTAATCCTGGACGAGTACCATCGCAGCAACTACGCTGGTCATCCGGGTTACCAGAAGATGCTTTCAGCAATTAGAAAGATATATTGTTGGCCCGGTATGTGCAGAGACATTGCAGAATATCTGAGTAAGTGTTTAGAGTGCCAGCAAGTTAAAGTGGAGCATCGACACCCAGCAGGACTAGTACAGCCCATACCCATCCCTGAATGGAAATGGGAAGTGATCTCTTTAGACTTCATCACCGGCTTACCTCGAACAAGGAAGCAAAATGACTCAATCATGGTAGTGGTGGACAGATTAAGTAAATCCGCCCACTTCATACCTGTGCAGTCTACTTACAAGATAGTGCAGATCGCAGACATATTTATGAGGGAAATCTTTAGGTTGCATGGCATACCTAAGACCGTGATTTCGGATCGCGATGTTAAGTTTACCTCCGCATTTTGGAAAACCTTGTTTTCAGGTTTAGGAACTCAAATACACTTCAAAACTGCCTACCATCCTCAAACGAATGGGCAGACAGAACGGGTAAACCAGGTTTCGGAGGATATGCTGCGCATGTATGTAATGTGGCAGCCAGCTAAATGGGAAAATTACCTGCACCTAGTGGAATTTTCATATAACAACGGATATCAGGAATCACTAAAAATGATTCCTTTCGAGGCGTTATATGGGCAACAGTGTCGTACACCAATTAACTGGAGCAGTCCAGAGACAAAATTAATGTTGGGACCTGAAATGTTGGCAGAGCTAGAGGCTGAAGTAAAACGAATAAGGCATAATTTGAAGGCCGTGCAGGACCGACAAAAAGTTTTTGCAGATATGAAGAGATCTTATTGCGAATTCGGAGTGGGTGACCATGTGTATGTCAGGATTAAACCAAAGAGAAGTACCTTGAGGTGGACTTCTTGCGCCAAGTTAGCCCCTCGTTACTGCGGACCCTTCCAAATTCTGGAAAGGGTGGGGCCAGTAGCTTATATACTAGCGCTACCTAGTCATATTAAAGTGCATAATGTGTTCCATGTATCACTGTTAAAGTGATACGTGCATGATGAGAAACATGTAATTCATTGGCAAAACATTCAGGTAGGATGTAAATAAAAAAATATATAAATAAACAAATAAACAAATAAATCCTAACTAAAGTTGAATCAAGTTTAACTCTACTGACTGAAAAAACTTTTTCTTTCCATCCAGGTAGAACCGAACGGAGAATTTCTGGTAGAGCCACTATGCGTACTTGATCGCAGGGAGATTGAGCTCCGTAAAAGAGTAGTTGTCCAAGTGAAAGTGCAGTGGAAGCACTTTGGACCGGACGAGGCTACTTGGGAGGATGAAAAATTTGTGAAAGAAGCTTACCCAGAACTCTTTGCAGAGATGGGTTGAAAACACCGAGGACGGTATTACTCCCAGAGGGGGGAGATGTGACAGCCTCATAAAGGAAGTAACTAGTAGTTACTAGTTAAAAGAAAAACAAAAGAGTTGGTCTATTTTATTTAATGTTATTTAATTTTATTTTCTGAACAAACAAGACTCTATTAGGAGATTTTGAGACAATCACTATTTTTAGATTATTATTATTTTATTTTTATTATTCTAAAATAATGAGAGGAAAAACCAATGAAGGAAAAGAGAATCTCAAAACGTTGTTGGTGATAGTTTCTCAGAATGGGAAGTGGTTGGAGATAGTTGGGGGAAAAATAGTTACCCTCTTCTGAATGGATAAAGTGCAAATCCAAGGGAGGAGGAAGGGTTCTGAAGGTGTAGGCAAGAAAGGGGAAAGTACTGTCTTGAGCTGGAAACCCCAGTGGAAGTGTCTTTCAAGAAACCCTTGAGATTGGCCTGACATCCTGCTTGTGGCTGGAAGGAAATTCTAGAGGTCACAGCAGAGCGGACTCCACTGTAAACTCCGTGATGCTAAACCCAGAGTTATGAAGCTAGGGGGCAAGTGAAGGACGTAATGGCCTCACTTGGTTGGTAGGGAGGACCACAGCTTTGGGAATCGAAATCTCAGTTCCAGATAAGTACACAAACATGAACAATTTATTTGGAACACAGGTTAAATGACTATTGAGTGTTACTATCCTATTATTCTGTAAAATAGCTTAGTATAATCTTTATTTATGCCAGGAATGTGTTTATACAGTATAGAAGGAAAAGAATTTAACTGTGTTTTATTAGGTATGTGCTTGAGTTCATCTACCTGTGAACTTAATATAAATTCTTTTATTTTCGTTCACCTTATGTGGAAACATGTTTGCATAAGAGCTAGAATAAGAAGCGGTAGTCAAACTGTATGTACAAATATACCATGTAATAGCTATCTAGTTCTTTTCTCATTAATAGTCCCGAGGTAAATTTATCAATAGAATATTATTATAGAAGAAAACATATGTGGGGTTTTAGGGCAGAGAAGGGTACCGAAATTATATCGAACCCTTGCCCAGGTAACCCTGACAGAGTTTACCTATTCACGGTCGAGATGGTGGACCAGTCACCCTAGAGCTGTTTAGGAAGAAAAAACAAATAGATAGCTCTTTTCTAAAATGGAATTTAGAAGTTCAAATTTAATACCAATGCAAACTGTGGAAAGAAATCGTAACAGAGACATAAAGTAAAGTCTGTAGAAATGATTTCATACGGAATTCAGAAATTATTATATGGTAAAACAACGACTTCAGTGAAATAAAGTTCACTTAAATTCACGAAACATAGAGGTCAAGTTTAACCGTGAAGTTGGTGAATCAAAAATAGAGACAGACATTATAAAATACCGAGAATAATTATTTTACCTGTAGGCTTGTGTTGTTAAACATGTAGGAGGAAAACATGGTTATTTAGAAGCGAGTGAGTGGACACAATATTCGGACTGAGGTGAGTTAAACCCCAAGGCAAGAGACCAAATAACCGAAGGGCGGAACCTTACCGTCGTGCAGCAACCAGAAAGCCTGATCTAATCTCCAGATAACCGGAATTTCATCCTCGAACTCCCTGTAAATAAAACGAAGGAAACCACAACGCAGATATCATAAAGACTTGGAAATGAAAGAAAATTTGCAGAAAATGCATGTTAGCAACGCAAGTAGAGCGAGCCAGACGAAGCCGGGTATTGCAGGGAATGCAACGCATACCTTCCTCTGTTATAGTCTGGTTTAAGACGGAAATGTCGAGGAGGAGCACAAATTCATTCCAAACGCCATGGAGGAACTCCAAGCGCCAAGTCGAAATCCTGTCGAGCAAACCAGGACGAATAACCTGTTTCCCTCGCAAAATCTTCAGCAAATCGAGACCAGATACATCTGTCGTGAGCATTAATGCGGAAGGGCGGTAGACTGTGTAGGTTATGACACCTGTGCCTCGTTCAGAGGGATTTCCATGCCAAAAAGCCGGATCGGTACTGTTAATTAAACCTATATCCATAGTTGCAGATACGGAAAGGATAAACTTCCGATGCCTTGCCACCCTGGACACTGGAGTATGAAATCCGATAAACCACATCTACCCTATAGTATGACGTGTCGGCTTGTGTCATGTTGACGTGTGAACCTTACTCTTAACACATATCCTTATCCGTGGAAATGATAACTTGCATTCAAAAATTGTATATTTTCATTGGAGTTCGATTCTGTGTTAGTACAGATGTACACCATGTAAATTATAGAGTTGCATAATGTGTATTTATTTCTAATTAGTGCAACATACGTATGTTAGCACCGTGTATGAATTTATATATATTGAGAAATGATATAATCCAAATTATGTACAAGCTGACATATGTATGTTAACGCTATATATATTTTTACATAATGAAGATGTCATATACACCAAGTTAAATATATATACTGGTTAGTGTCCTTGGTAAAATAAATTTTAATTCTTCAGTAGATTGTTGTTAATGATTGTGACATGGAAGGATTTAATACTATAAACCAAAGGGAAAATAAACACAAGAGAAATATATTAAACCCTAAGACTAATAATAATAAACCTAAAGGATTAATAAGCCCAAAGAAAAATAAATCCTAGAAATTAGTAAAATAATCTCAAATGAAAATAAACCTAAAGGGAATGTATTAAATGTTAATATTAATAATAATAAATAAAAAATATTAAATTTTAAGATTAATAAAAATAAACCTAAAGGATTGGTATTATAAACCCAAGCGAAAATAAATTAAATGGAAAAAAATTAAATCCCATGATTAAAATGTTACAATATTAAGAAGATCAGTGTGATACATCATGAAATTAAACTTTAATATTAAATTGAATGTTATAAACCATCATACCATAAAACCTGATATTATAAGACTTAAGATTAATATTATAAACCCTAATGTTGTAACCACTAATATTAGTATTATAAATTCTAAAAATAAACCCTAAATATTAATGATATAAACCAAACCCTAATATTAGTATTACAAGCCGTAATAATGAACCCAAGATATTAATGACATAAACTAATGAAGTGACTAATTTTATAAACCTTTGGGAATAATTGACCCAAGGAATTCATATTACAAACCCTTAGGACATATAAACCTAAAAGATTAATATTGATATTATAAACCCTTAAATTATAAAACTTAATATTATAAACTCTAATATTAAAAATTGAAAATTTCAAACCCTTGTACTAAATTCATATTATAAACCCAATATTAAAAACCCAAATATCACAAACACAAATGATTAATATTATAAATCTCGAAACATAAACCCAAGACATTAATATTATAGACCGAAGAGAAAATAAACCCACCTAAAAAATATTAAACCCTTAAATTTATATTATAAACCTAAAGGGTCGAAAACCTTGAGATTATTATTATAAACCTTAAGATTCTAGACCTTAAAGTTATAAACCCAAAAAAATAAATTAATAAATACAAGGTTATAATATTGATATTAATCACATAAATTTAAATATAATATAAATATGCATATTTATAATTAATAATTAAAATTCATTTAAATATTAATATTAAAACTTAATAATGATATTAATAATAATATTAATAATTATTAGTTATAAATTATAGTCATTATATATTATGAATAATTATAAATAATTAGTAACTATTAGTTACTAATTATTAGCAATTTGTAATAATTATAAATATTTACAAACTATAAAATATTAATTATCAATAATCATTATTAATTATCAATGATTATAATTATTAATAATTAATAATAATAATAATTATTATTTTTAAAATAGATAATTATTATAAATCAAATGGATTGAAAATATAAATGCAAATGATGAATATTATAAATTTAAGGAACTATTTATATTAAGCATTAAACATAAGGGATTATTCATATTAAACACTAAACATATTAAAAACTAGAGGGATTAATATTAAAAACCTAAATGATTAATAAACCCAAGTGATTAACATTACAAACCCAAGGGATTAATAAACCTAATGAATTTTGAATATTATAAACCCAATGATATATATTATAAACATTGGGGATTATTACTATAAGTGATCAATAAAACCAAGGGATTGATATTATAAAAGTTAGGTATTAATTAACCCAACTAGTTATCAGTATTAAAAACAGAAGGGATTAATAAACCCAATAGATTAATATTATAAACCCAACGGATCAGTAATCCTAATAGACTAGTATAAATCTTATAAATGATAATATACCCTATGAGTATATACCCTAGGAATGGATTATAAACCCTAGGATTAATATATTAAACCCAATGGATTAATACTAAACCTAAGGGATTAAT
Organism: Pinus albicaulis; assembly: GCA_034641835.2. NCBI lineage: Eukaryota > Viridiplantae > Streptophyta > Pinopsida > Pinales > Pinaceae > Pinus > Pinus albicaulis. The sequence continues at coordinate 938,596,263 of CM076576.1, forward strand.
ATATAAACCGAAGGGATTAATATTAGACCCACGGGATTAATATTTTAAACCCAAGGGATTAACTAATATTAAAAACCAAAGGAAGTAACATTAGACCCTGAGATGAATATTGCACCCTAGGAATATAAATGTGGAAATTAATAAACCCAAGTGATTAATATTGTAAACAATACGCTTAATATTAAACCCTAAGAATATAAACCATGTGATTAACATTATAAACATAAGGAATTTATATTATAAACCTAATGGATTATAAACTCAAGGGATCAATATAGAAACTTAGGATTAACATTATAAAACCTATCAATAATATTATACCCCAGGAATATGAACCCTTAGATTAATAAAGTGAAGGGATTCGTATTACAAACACAATGCACTAATAAAAAAAAGGAATTAATATTCAAAAATCGAAAGGATGAATATTGTAAACCCAAGATATATAAACCCTAATATCAATATTATAAATTGTAAAATGAACATGGATGACCATGGTAGACGATGATTGATTTTTGTATTGAGACAATATTTGTCACAATGTCACGTTGGAACATGGTTGACCATGATGGATTTTCATATTGATAGGATCTTTGTCACAATGTGTCATTGGACCATGGTTTACCATGATTTACCATGATTGACCATGATATACCATGGTTGACCAATATTTATTGTCCTATTAATATTTCTATTAATATATTTTATACATAATGATAGATTTATGAACAATTCAAACATAACATTATTAAACTCGAATATTGAACCAATTATTATAAGTCTTAATGTTATAAAATCCAGCGTTATAAACCCTAATATTAATATTACTTCCGTCATATTCAAATTATAAACCTTACAATAAATATTTTAAACCATAGGATTAATATTGTAAATGGAACGATTAATATTATAAGCCGAAATACTAAAAACCCAGTATTTCACATCTTGATACTAAATGCAATACTATAAAATCGAAATAAAAAACTTCAATATCACAAATCTAAGGGATTAATATTATAAACCCATGGGGAAATAATGCATGATTTTAATATTATAAACCGAAGGGAAAATAAACACAAGGAAAAAATATTAAACCCTAAGATTAATAATAATAAACCTAAAGGATTAATAAGCCTAAAGGAAAATAATCCTAAGAATTAGTATTATAAACCCAAATAAAAATAAACCTAAAGGAAATATATTTAATGTTAAGATTAATAAAATTAATCCAAAAATATTAAATATTAAGATTAATAAAAATAAATCCAAAGCATTAATATTATAAACCCAATGGAAAATAAGTTAAATAGAAAAACACTAAATCCTAAGATTAAAATGTTACATTATTAATAAAAACAATGTGATACATCATGAAATGAAACATTAATATTAAATTGAATATTATAAACCCTGGGACCATCAAAGTCAATATTATAAGACCTAAGATTAATATTATAAATCCTAATATTAGTAATATAAACTCTAATAATAAACACGAGATATTAATGATATAAACCAAACCCTAATATTAGTATTGTAAGCTCTAATAATAAAACCAATATATTAATGATATAAACAGAAGTGACTAATTTTATAGATTCTTGGGAATAATAGAACCCATAGATTAATATTATAAACATAACGGATCAAAAACCTTGATATTAGTATTATAAACCTTAATTCTAGATCTTAACATTATAAACCCCAAAAAATAATATTATAAATACAATATTATGATATTGATGTTAACACATAAATAAAATAATATTATAAATACAATATTATGATATTGACGTTAACACATAAATTTAAATATAATATAGAGATAAATATTTATAAGTAATAATTAAAATTCATATAAATATAAATATTAAAACTTAATAACTATATTACTAATAATATTAATAATTATTAGTAATTAGTAATAATTATTAATATTTAGAAATTATAAAATATTAATTTTCAATAATTATTATTAATTACCAAAGATTACAATTATTAATAATTAATAATTATTATAGTTATTATTCTTAAAAGGGATTAATATTATAAACCAAATGGATTGATACTATAAACACAAATGATAAATATTATAAATCCAAGGGATTATTCATATTAAAAATTAAACATATTAAAAACTCAAGGGATTAATATTAAAAGCCTAAATGATTAATTAACCCAAGTGATTAACATTACAAACCCATGGGATTAAAAAATAAAAGGAATGATGAATATTATAAACCCAAGGATGTATATTATAAACATCGAGGATTATTAACATAAATGATCAATAAAACCAAGGGTTTAATATTATATAAACTAGGATTGATCAACCCAACTAATTATTAATATTCTAAACCCAAGAAATTAAAATATCAAGGGATTAATGAGCCCAACTAATTATGAGTACTAAAAATTGCAGGGATTAATAAACTAAACCGATTAATATTATAAACCCAATGGATTAGTAAACCTAGCACATTAGTATTATAAACCTAAAATATTAATATTATAAGGGTTCATATTACAAAGTATAAATCCAAGATATTAATATTAAACTAAAATATATCCAAGAGATTAATATTAACATTAAACCAAATATAAATTTATATTTTAAACCAAGGGATTAATAAACCCAAGGAATTTCCACGATACACGTAGTGGATTATAAACCCTAGGATTAATATTATAAACCTTATGAGTTACAATATACCGTAGGAATATGGACCTTTTTGAATGATAATATACCCTAGGAATATATACCCTAGGAATGGATTATAAACCCTACAATTAATATTATAAACCTTATAGATGATAATATACCTTGGGGATTAATATTAAACCTAAGGGATTAATATTATAAACACAAGGGATTAATATATTAATCCCAAGGGATTATTATATAAACTAAAGTGAATAATATTAAACCCAAGCGATTAATATTATAAGCCCAAGGGATTAATATATTAAACCCAAGCGACTAATACTAAAAACCCAAGGAAATAAAATTAAACCTTAAGATGAATATTAAACCCTAGGAATATACACGTGGAAATTAATAAACCGAGGGGATTAATGTTGTAAACACTAGGCTTAATATTAAACCCTACGAATATAAACCCTATGACTAATATTAAAAACCTAAGAAATTTATGTTATAAATCTAATGAATTATAAACTCAAGGCATGAGTGTAAAACCTTAATATTAACATTATAAAACCTACCAGTAATATTATAACCTAGGAATATGAAGCCTTAGATTAATAAAGCGGTGTGATTCATATTATAAGCACAATGCACCAATAATAACAATTAATTAATAATAAAAAACCCAAATGATTGATATTGTAAACCCAGGGTATATAAACCCAAAGTTCAATATTGTAAACCATAGAATGAACATGGTTAACCATGGTAGACGATGGTTGATTTTCATATTGAGACAATATTTGTCACAATGTCACATTGGACCGTGATTGACCATGATTGACCATGATTTATTTCCCTATTGAGATAATATTTGTCACAATGTGACATTGGACCGTGGTTTACCATGGTTTACCATGATTTACCATGGTTGGCCATGATTGATTTTCATATTGAGACAATATTTGTCATAATGAGACGTTGGACCATGGTTGACCATGATTAATTTTCATATTGAGAGAATATTTTTCACAAAGTGACATTGGACCATGGTTGACCACAGTTGACCATGTTTGATTGTCATATTAACAATATTTTTCACAATGTGACGTTATACCATGGTTGACCATGGTTAGCCATGGATGACCATGGTTATGACATTGTAACTTTGGACCATGAGAAAATATATATGACAATGCAACCATGGATATTGATGATAATTTAACATGATTCATTTTCATATGAGACAATATTTCTCACAATATGATGTTGGACCATGGTACATAATGGTTGACGATGGCTCATTTTGATATTGAGACAATTTTTGTCACAATGTGATGTTGGACCATGGTTGATCATGATTAACATTGGTTTATTTTCATATTGATCGTGATTTACAATGAATGACCATGCTTGACCATGATTAATTTAAATTTTGAGAAAATCCTTGTTAGAATCCTTGTTCGAATGTGACATTTGACCATGGTTTTCAATGGTTGACTATGATTGAAGATACTTGACCATTATTGATTTTCATCACATTGAGACAATATTTGTTATAATATTATGTTGGACCATGGTTGATTTTAATATCGAGACAATCTTTGTCAGAATGTGACATTGGACTATGGTTTACCATGAATATAAGCCCAAGGGATTTATATTAAACCTTCGGATTAATATTATAAACACTATGAATAATATTATACCCTACGAATATGGACTCTTAGATTAATAAACCTAATAGATTGGTATTATAAACCTAAGGGACTAATAAACACAATGGATTAATACTAAAAACCAAAGGGAATAAAATTAAGCCTAAGGGTTTAATATTATAGACCCAAGGTATATGAACCCTAAGATAAATATTAGAACCCCTAAAATATACATAGTTGACTATTGTGACCATGGTTTCTTTTCATAATAACACAATCTTTGTCATAATGCGACATTGGACCATGGTTTATCATGATTGATTTCCATATTGAGACAATCATTGTCACAATGCAATGTTGGAACATGGTTGAACATGATTGGTTTCCATATTGAGACAATATTTTTCACAATGCAACGTTGGACCATTGTTGACAATGACCAATGATGGTCAACAATGTTTATTTTATGGTCTATAATATTTATTCAAAATTTGCATTGTGACAAATATTGTCTCAATATGAAAATAAATCATGGCCAACCATGGTCAATTACGGTCAACCATGGTTAATCATGGTGAATATGAAAATAAACATTGGTTCAATGTCACATTGTGACAAATATTGTCTCAATATGAAAATAAACCATGGTCAAGCATGGTTGATTTTCATAATTACAATCTTTGTCACAATGCAACGTTAGAACATGGTTGACCATGGCTATCCATGGATGACCATGGTTGGCCATGGATAACCATGTTTGTGAAAATGTGACATTGGACCATGACACAATTTGCATAAAAATATAACCATGGCTATTGATGATCATTGACCATGATTGACCATGGTTGATTTTCATATTAAGACAATTTTTGTCATAATGTGATGTTGGACCATGGTTGATAATGGGTGATTATGGTTGATGATCGTTGGCAATGTTTGATGATGGCTCATTTTGATATTGATACAATGTTTGTCACAATGTGATGTTGGACCATGGTTGACCTTGGTTGCTTTTCATATTGACATTTGACCATGGTTGACAATGGTTGATTTTCATATTGAGACAATCTTTGTTATAATGTGATGTTGGACCATGGTTGAAGATGGTTGATGATGGTTGAACATGATTGATTTTCATATCTAGACAATATTTGTCATAATGTGACATTGGACCATTCTTGACCATGGTTTACCATGATTATAAACCCAAGGGTTTTAGACTAAACCCTAGGATTAATATTATAAACACTATGAATAATATTATACCCTAGGAATATGTACCCTTAGATTAATAAACCCAAGAGATTGGTATTATAAATCCAAGGGACTAATATATGCAAGGGATTAATACTAAAAACCCAAGGGAATAATATTAAACCTAAGAATTTAATATTATAGACCCAAGGTATATGAACCATAAGATAAATATTATAAACCCTAAAATAAACATGGTTGACCTTCTTGATCATGGTTGATTTTCATATTAACACAATCTTTGTCATAATGTGATGTTGGAACATGACTGATCATAATTTATTTTCATATTGAGACAATCGTTGTCACAATGAAATGTTGGAACATGGTTAACCAAGGTATGTTTTCATATTGAGACAATGTATGTGTCAATGCGATGTTGGACCATGGTTGACCATAGATGACCATAGTTGTCATATTGCGACATTGGAGCAAGAGAAATTATTCGTTACAATGTGACCATGATTATTAATCATGACTAACCATGATTAACCATGGTTGATTTTCATATTGAGATAATATTTTTCACATTGCAACATTGGACCATGGTTGACCATGATTGACCATGGTTGACGATGCTTGACCATGGTCGAAAATGGTTGAGCATGGTCGATGATGGTTGACCATGGTTTATTTTCATATTGAGACCATCTTTGTCACAGTGTGACATTGAACCATAATTGATTTTCATATTGACCATAATTAACCATGGTCATGTTTGTATAAATATTATAAACCCTAAATTAAAAATTGTTGATTATGATTGATTTTTATATTAAGAATATATTTGTCACAATGTGACGATAAAGCATAGTTGACTATAATAATAATATTTAATATTATTAATATTAAAATATATTAAGTAATATTAGTATTCATAAAATTAATAAATTAAAAATAATAATAATAAATATTTAAAATCAAGATTTATTATTATGATTCCTATACTATTGATATTAAAATTAATATTAATAAATAATATTTAAAATTTAATTGGTATATCTATATCTATATCTATATCTATATCTATATCTATATCTATATCTATATCTATATCTATATCTATATATATATATATATATATATATATTAAATCAAAATTTATTATGATTCATAATATTAAAGTTGATAATAAAATTAATATTAAGAAATAATATTAAAACTTTATATTAAATTGTTATAAATATTTAATGATATGAATATTAAAATATATTAATTAATATTTTTATTAATAATACTAATAAATTAAAAAACAATAATAATGAATATTTTAAATAAAAAATTATTATTAGAATTCATAATACTAAATGTTGTTAGTATTATTTAAATGTGGTTAATATTAATATTATCTTGATTAATGATGTCAATTTGGTTGTTAGTGTTGTTATTAACAATAACAATAATAATAATAATAATAATAATAATAATAATAATAAAATTAATATTAATATTTCTATGAATATTAATTTATATTAATATTGTTATTAAAAAAAATTATATTATATCTTATAAATATAAAGAATTTTAAAATTAATATTAATAATTGATATTCAAATTAATATTAAGATTTAGTATTAAAATATTATTAATATTCAATTTTGCTAATATCAACAATTTTAATACTAAAAAAATAGTAATTAATATTAATATTAATAATATTAATAAAATAAAATAATAATAAAAGTAAAATAAATATCTTAAATCAAATTTTATTAATATTATTTTTAATACTAAATATTGTTATTATTATATATAAATATTAATATTAATACTAATTATAATAATAAAATTAATGTCATCAATAATATTAATATTATTAATCAAATTATATCAATATTAATAATATCTTAGGCATTTGATTTAACTTTGTGCACTTGAATAGGTTTATTAGGCACTTAATTTCATAATAATAATGGAAAGAAAAATTACCTGGATTCAATTAATATTTTTATACACTTCATATAGATAAAGTATACATAATACAATATGTTTTATTGCATTCTAGTTATATCAAATGCCACATGAGGATTTTTCTTCCTAGAATGAATAATTTGAATTTTATAAAATATAATGAAGATGATACAAGTACCATAATAAAAAAGAAGTTTTCTCTAATTTCTTGGAATTTTATTAAACTATAAATACATTAGAAAACAAAACATGGAAGTCATTAGTAATTCCATTACTAACTATATTGATTTTAATATTAATTTTAAGAACTATTTTTCTTAATAATTAATATTATTATTTATCATTTTAATTTCAATAATAAGAATTAGTATTTTTAATAATTAATACTATTATTAATAAATGATAATAAATAATAAAGACTATGAGTGATGTTGAGGATGATGGCTGAATTTTAAACTAAAATACATAAAAAAAAAATCATTACAATATTTAATAATTAATATTATATAATAAGTAATATTGTTGTTAATAAATGATAAAGAGTATGAGTGATTTTTAATATTGTTATTAATGTTGAGGATGATTCGTGAATTTTTGAATACATACAAAACATTGACATACAGCTTGCATATCAACCAAAATAAAATATATAATATTTTATTTTATTAGTATCTAGATTTTGATGTGGAAATATAAAGTACATCCACGATAAAGTTTATTTTTATAAAAAAATTTAACATTTACATTTGTAATTTTTTTCATAGTTAAACTTTGACTTTATCCAAAATAAGATGGATATATGAATATATAATATTTTCAAACGATTTTACTAATAAAAGGAAAAGGAAACCCATTGTCAAAACACATTAACATAATTGTATGTAACTTCTCTTGATTCTAACGTTTCTTTGATCATAACTTTTCAATGAGATTAACATCTCATTGCAATGAGCGTCTCTTTGCAATGAGATTAACATCTTAACATAATTGCATTAACTTCTCTTGATTCTAACTTTTCTTTGTTCATAAATTGTTATGTTTAGAAAGAATTTTCAATTGAGTAATATTTGAACTCTAGTTTCGCTGCAATGAGATTCTCAACTCAGGAACCATTATGAATTGGAATTAGCAATTCTTCTCTCACTTATATGGTTTATTTTTGACAATAAAGCTTTGAAAATTAATTAGTGAAAATGATATAATTTTTTTTGGGGTCTAATTCAATTTTGAGAAATCAAGTGGGTTGTGATGTTAATCTTAAAACTGGTAACGATATCATTTTATTATTGGAATCCTAATGGTAAGCGTTAATTGTTATGGGAACAAATCGTTGTTATGCAAATAAATCACAACTACAGTGCAACTAGAGTGCAATTTAAAAATGGAAAAAAAAAAATGTTTCATATCAGTCAAACTAATGTACAAAACTGATCATATATAAGTTATAAAATATATCACTGTAATAACAAGCCAAAGTAATGTAAAAAACTTATCATATATAAATTATAAAAAATATCACTGTAGTCACATTCAATACATAACAATTGTAAATTTAACATCTCTTTAATACTTAATCAATCCCTCTCAACGCAATTAATTTTAGGTTAATCAGAAAACACTTTATCAATAAAAAATTAATATATCTATATTATAATAAATCTATTATAAATTAAATATTGCAAAACAATATTTTAATCGACCATAATATAGTACCGATGTATAATGGTCCCTAGATATGTATAAATAACCCAATTGAAAAGATAGTTGAAAGCAAGAGATTCTTAAAGGGTTTGTTTGGGTTACAATTAACTGACAGTAAGTGCCTCCAAAACTTTCCTGGCGATTTTTTTGTGGGTTGAGAAAGCCAGAGAAACAATGATGAGGTTGTTGTTTCATTTTGATGAGCTCTTAAATCTGATAGGTCTAGATGGAGCTCAAAATGAAGGATCTCCTATTTATCTTCACTCACAAATTTTAAAGAACTTCGAGGTTTTCCAACAAAATATTTCTGATTGTTGGTATGTCGACAAGCAGCCTCTCGAAATCCATTTTACCATTTATGTAATCTATAAAAAAAAAAATTGAAAAAATAATTCTGAAAAAATAATTCAATTCATTTTTAAAAACCATGAACAAATAAATGTTCAAAATTAAAATCAAATTGATTATTAAAATAAAATTTACTACTTCAACACCTGAAGCAAGGGGTAAGGTTCAGTTTCAACATTACCAGTTTAACGGTAGCAATATCTCTGCCATGTACACACTGTTATGGAATTAACGCACCACATTTTTCAATGATAATTCTACCCAGATAATATATACAAATCTACATAGAGTTTTGGGGATACATGAGGAATCGAAACCAACGTTAATCTACAGAGACTTTTTTGGGGATACATGAGGAATTCGAAACTGACGTTTTTGGTGCAGTGAAAGAGAGCATTGGGTAAAAGGATAATATGAATGGAGCAGTTACATAACCACGCCACAAAGCCGTTACATAGTCGTGCAACCTGAGAGCATGGGGTTTAAGGATAATACGAACAGAGAAATTACATAACCACACCAAGAAGCCGTTAAATAGCCAGGGCACCTGAGAGCATGGGGTATAAGGATAACATGAATAGAGCAGTTACATACCCAGGCCACCAAGCCGTTATATAGCCATGCCATGTTTATGGATGGTAGGGCAAGACACTTGTCCTTATTCCTCCAAGTTTCCATCTATTTATCCAATTTTAACATGCATACGTTTCACAATTTAAGTCACCATTCTAGCATGGGCACATTTGACATTAAATTTTTAATTTATTTAATCCGTGGAGATGAATAAGTGGTATAGTAAATTTGTAATAATTTTTTGGTAAAAAATAATTTAAATATGGTTTAAATAGTTGATTTAGATATGCAAGTAAGTTATGGCTATTAATTTCATTCATTGATTTAGTGGCAATGACAAGAATATATTGCCATATTTAAATTTAGACCATTAAATCAAAAAAATTAATTAACAAAAAGATTAAGTAGCCAATTCCAATAGGAAGACAGCTATCAATGTAATTAAGCATTCCATGCAGGTCATTGAAAATAACTATCAAATAATTTTTTTTAACTTATTAGTATTTGATAATTCATCATTGAACATTATTTAGTAACGTTTAATGCTTCCATCGATGTTTAGTGTTTCCCCCTAATGGCTTGTATAATGAAATAAATTCATCTTTCAAAATTTTACAAGAAATTTTTTGATATAGATATTTTAAATTTTCGTGGGTAGTAGAGTTTTATTTGAAATAATAATAATATATAAAACAGAATAGTGTTTCGATAATACTAATAAATTATTCAATTCAAACAGCTATAATAATAATAATAATAAATCATAAAATATGTATATAGAATTTTAAAATAATCATTATTTATATTAATAAATATATAATTAATATAAATATAATTATTAATTAATAAAACAATATTTTTAAATATAAAGAAGTGGAGGCAATGATGACGGTCGTGTTCCAAATTCAGTATTTAGAGTGTTACTTATCCAAATTACTAGTGGTGGTATGGCGTGACCATATGCACATTTTGGACAAATTGGATTAGCAAGAGGCCTAGCTCGCTCACCTAGAACTACATGTCATGTAACCCTTCTGTTGTCTGAAAACTATCGATTACTTAGATTTAGTGGGGTAACTATTTTATTTTTAAATACAAACAAAAATGAGGATATTTCATAACATTTTATTTTTAATATAAATATTATTTTTTGGTTTCTTTAAATAAAAATAAAGAGTTAACTGGTAATAAAGTGGAGCCCTAAGTAATTGGGAGAGTTGCACAGTTATAACCACCTTTGTGTATATTTACAGGAAATCAGGAGAGGGGAAAGGGTTAGCTTTTCTTCCTGAATTCTCCGGAGAGAAAGAGGGTGTGAAAACAGGAAAAAGAAAAAATTCTATTGGAGGCAGGACACTGCGTGTGATAACTCCTAAGTTGGATAGGTTGAGCTAGTGTAGTAATCTCTATCTAACAGCAGAGGTTGGACTGAAGTCCCATTTCCAAGGCGGAGCTCTATAACAACTTGTGAATTGCTGAGGTGCTATAGCTCGGTGGGGAGAAGTGAACATGTCTCTCCTTCTCCTGGTTCGGAGGTTATCCAAGCTCTTTAGGAACTATTAGCATGAAAATAGGTAAGTATGGAAATGTGTTCGCTCCATTTTCTTTGTTAGATTTCTTGACGGAATGAAAATTATAGATAGATTTAAATACAGTCTTTTTTTAAGGTTTCTTAATTGAACAGAAACATACAAACACGTATTGAAACGTAGTTTACTTTTTAAGCTATCTTGCTCAACAAAAAAGTACAAATATGTGATTGAATTATATGGTGGAATATTTATATAACTAGAAAGGATAGACCTATGATTCCATTATACTTCTACTTCGAAATGTAGAAAAAGAAACATTATGTCAAAATAACCCCATCCCTAGAAGATTATTGTGCATGCAATCAATGGGTTGGGTGTGAATGCCTAGTGTAGCCAATAAAGGAGACAAATACTAGTTATGATTTTCAAAAAAAATTCATTCAGTCTGTATTACCTCGGGTTCCCAACTAGCAAGGCCAAAACTATGTAACTACCTGAGATTAAATTTTTCTTTTTTATGATGTCAAAAATAAACTTACCAAGGGACAAGTGAATGGTATTTAACCATATTGAAAAAATCTTAAACTATTAAAGAAATGAGAATCCAAACAAAAATAAGATAAAAGAAGCTAATATTTATTAACGAAGCCATGATCCTGACAATTATATACCATGTTCTGACCTAGAAGTTAAATATTTGAGCCCAAACAAGGGCCTAAAGTAAAGAAATAATTTCAAGAGCAGACTGTCTAATTAAAATAATACATGGAGGTATATTATTCATTCTAAAGACAATGAAAATGTGATTTTGTGGAGACAAAACTGAAGCAATTTGTAATATTGTACATGTATGCTCACATTATTATAAAACAAACAACAGACAAAGAATATCAACAACATTTTCATAATCACAGCACCACTAGAAAATATTCCAAGTTTACCTGAAGAAAAAGATTTACATTTGTGAAACAACAATCCATGAATTTATAATTTTTATATAAACATTGCTAATGAGAAAGACGATTGGATTGATTTAAAAACAACACAGTAGTAAATTTTCTCGAGTGATTAACCTACTGTCAAACCTTATATAATCATATTTCATAAAAATTACAACTTTAACAAATGGCGCATGCCCATTAAAGACCTCACAAGAATAAAACAGTAAAATTATTCTATTCATTCCTGGAATTGGGAGACAACATTTATAACAAAGATAAAAACTCAACTCACTCTGTGATATGGCTGAAAGAGTTGAGAATAGAAAACGAGAAAAATGCAAGGACCAAGCACTGTTAGGTATTCAGGACTGCATAAAACTAATCAAATAGAAACTAATACATGGAATAAATAGACTAGATGCTTAATTGTACTAAGTCTGGTGTGAAAACCTATTATCTAGAAGAAGAACCTTGTGAGGACCCCATGGAAGGACCTGGAACATAAAAACATCGGTGGAGACATCTTCTGACATCATAAAAAATTGAAAACAAGATAACCCTCTTTGAAAGAAACACGAAAACTACAAACAGAAAAAAAATCTTAATAAATATTAGGAGAAATGAAAGTTGAATTCATCCATTGGGACCATCCTGTTATAGAATACATCAACGAGGTAATATAGAAGAGAACCAACGATTGAGTAGGGCATTCCATCGTAGTAACCTGAGAAACCCTCAGCTGAAAACCTAGAACTGGTAACACAACAGAACCAGGATTACAAATGATGGTAAAACTTTGGATTCACAGAGTTGGTTAGGGTAAAACCTCATATGTGCAATCTCCACCGTCCGGTGAGATGGACGGTCAGATGACCAGCGCGGGATCATCCAAGAATTCCAGCAAAAAAATATGATGCCATTGCCACTGTTTGATGAGAATGAATGAGGGACTCAGATCATTCATGGCAAGACCTACATTGGGATGCGAAACGACGGTCTCGTGCCAGATGTATTCACCGAGATCGAGGGTACCACATTCTTACAGATTGAACAATTGTGGTGGTCGACATTTAATCCATCATAATATGTCTAAGCTTTCACACACATTACTTCCAAAATCTTATAATTTAGTGTTAATAGGTATATGCATATAACATCATTGCTTAATTTATTTCCAAAACGTTAATGTACACTAGTGATCTTATATCTTACTGCTAAGATGTAAGTATTCATAGCATGTTTTATTCATATGAAATGTATGACACCATATGAAACCTCTTATTATATTAATTTTGATCTTTTTATAACGGGAATTTTTATATACATGTATGGGTAATTTTTTTTTTTGTATGGTTAAGTTGCTAAGTTGTGGAGATACATGTTACAAGTGGTATCAGAGCCATGTTCCAAAACTACGTCTACGTGGGAACTAAGACTGTGAAAGTGTGATGTATGCAGTAAGCTAGAACGATCAAGAGCATAAGAAGGAAACTGACCCAAAATAAATATGCAGAGAGGATCCAGATCTTCAGGAAGACTCGAAGCATGATATGGAGGGGATAACCCCGAAATGTGGGTACAATTGGATGCAAATCGGCAATACCATCTGAGCAGATTAATGGAAGAGAAACAACAATAAACAAGACATCTTTCGGAAATGATGTAACAGTTACAAAATGAGATGGCGCAAATGAGGAGTGGTACTATAAGGTTAATCCAAGAACAAGAAAAAAATATGAAAAGTTTCTCTGATAAAACAAGATAACAAGGCATACCAACCGAATCCCGATCATGAAACTTAGTATGAGAGGGAGCAGTAGTATGTTGAACCAAACCAAGAATACAGTCATACTCAATGTAGTCATCATGAGGAGAGGCATAAGACTGAATATGAGTAAGAGTGAGATAATACCAAAGATCCAGTAATGACAAAAAAAGAGTGAAAAAAACTACATGGAGAGTTCCAGAAAATCAAGCCACCAACCTATGATGGAGAAAAGGAGGAGACATATGAAGCCTGGATGATTGAAATGAATAAATACTTACATGTGTATGATTATAACAGTAACCTTAGTGCTCGATTGACCATTTACCAGTTATGGGGAAAGAATACTCTGTGGTGGGAGGAGGTAAATATTTTGGAAAACGTTGATGAACGAAGGATTTTTTGGGAATATTTCCAAAACTACTTCAAGAATATTTTTTTGACAAAATGTTTCTATGATGATAAATCCAGGGAATTCCATGACTCACACTTGGTACATCTAACTATAGATGAGCTCATTACCAATTTTACTTCTTTATTTAGGTATGTACCCTATTTACATGAGGAAAGGGCTAAGGTGCAGAGATTCTTGAGTACTTTACCCACCTTTATGAAAGAAAGGATTGAATCCGAAAACCATAAAATGATGGATGAGAAAACTAAGAAGGCACAAATGTGGTACTGGTAGACCAAGAAAAGACACTCTAGGAAAAGCTAGAACCGAAAGAAAGCACGAAGAAGCTTGCAAAATTTCAAAAAATTTAATTCAGCCCCTAAAAATGCATAGAGGGGTTCAGTAAATCAAGGGTTGGAGAAATCACAGTCCAAGGTGATGTGGCAGCTAGGGGCTAGAACAATGGAGGCAACCAAAAAAACAGTATTTGGGCAGGTGCCCAGACCTCCCTTAGAGTGTTGGGGTTGCGGATAAGCACATTATTACTAGAACTTCCCACACAAATCAAGAACTTAGTAGATAGCTAATGTGCAAGAGGATTTGAGCATGGAAGATGTAGCAAGGAGTATACCTGAAATTAACGCGACATTGGAAGAATGAAAATCAAAGTACTAATCCTCAATAATAAAGTGTGAAGGTAAGATTGCTAACCAGACTATCTCTATTTTAATTGACCCTGGTGCTACCTTAAGCTATATCAGCCCAAAATTTATAGAACTATGTTAGCTGCGGAGCCTTAAATTCCAAAAACCTTGGTTGTTCGAGTTGGCTATTGGTGCCAAGAGACGGGTAATTGTTAAAACATAAAACTGTTTAATTGAAGTGTCAGGAAAAAATATTCATGTGAATTTGAACATGTATCCCTTGCATTCATAGGATGTATTGATTGGAATGGATTGGCTAGAAATCCATTAGCCTATGGTGGACTGCAAGGAAAAGAGTGTAAGGTTTATCACCAATGAAGGAGTGAGGCGGAAGCTACAACATATTAAGAAAGACATAAAATTGTGACCTATCAAATCCAATCAATTAGGAAAGTGTATCCGAAAGGGTTGCCAAATTTATGCTATGTAGGTTGGATATGCAAACTCGAAGGAAAAGATAGATTCACTTGGAAGCTTTCCAATTATCCAATACTTTGTTGATGTATTTCCAGAACCAATTCCTGAATTACCACCCAAAAGGGATATTGAATTTACAATTGAACTAATTCCAAGAGAAACCCTTGTATCAAGGACTCCCTACCGATTGATTGTACTTGAATTAACATAGTTCAAATTGTAGCTGCAGGAGATGATTGAGAAAGGATATGTCCATTTGAGTGTGTCGCCTCTGAGAGCCCTAGTATTATTTGTGTGGAGGAAATATGGGACCATGAGATTATGTATCGATTAGTGCAAGATGAATAAATTAACTATTAAAAGAAGTACTTTCTGCCATGAATCGATGATCCCTTTGATCAAGTTCATGGAGTGAGTGTATTCTCAAAAATTGATCTCCGATCAGGATATCATCAAATCTGGATCACGGATGGGATATATGTAAGACTTATTTTCAAACTTGTTATGGTCACTAAGAGTTTGTGGTACTGCCATTCAGCCTTACCAATGCTCCCGCAACCTTTATGAGTCTGATGCAAGGCATATTTCAGCCTTATTTAGACAAGTTTGTGCTCATATTTATTGATGATATTTTGATTTTCTAAAAATCATGGAGAAAATGAAAAAGACCTAAAAATAATGATACAAACCTTAAGGGAGAATAAGTTGTACGCCAAACACAACAAGTGTGACTTCTTCAAGGACCGGATTCAATATTCGTGGCATGTAATATCAGTTGAAGGAATAGCCGTGGACCCTGAAAATATCTGAAAAATTATGGAGTGGATTGTTCCTAAGAACATTGCTGATATAAGATCATTCATGGGTTTGAGAGGTTATTACTGCTGTTTTATCAAGAAATTCCCTAAAATCACGTATCCCATAACTTCCCTAAAAAATAAGCGAAGCGCTATTAGATGGACACCATAATGCCAAAAATATTTGAACAAGTAAAAAAAATGATAACCTCAGCCCCAATTTTGAAGGTGGCAGATCCAGAAAAGGAGTTTGTGGTGTCCACTAACGCAAGTCAAGAATAAGTGGGAAGAGTTCTTATGTAAGAAGATAAGGTAATGGAATATGATTCTTGCAAGCTGAAGGAGCATGAAAAAAAATACTCACCTTATGATTTGGAACTCACAAAAATAATTCATGTATTAAATATGTGGCATCATTATTTGTTGGGGAAAACATTGTGGCTGCTAATAGATCACAGTAGTCTAGCCATCTTCTTTAGTCAACCAACATTGAATTCTGAACAAGCTAGATGGATTTCCTTTTTGAGTGAGTTCGATTTCAATATAAAGAACAGTAAGCGAAAATAAAATCTTGTAGAATATGCCTTAAGTAGGAAGGTACAATCTGTGACAGCACAGTCAAGAGTTACAAAAAATGGGTAAAATCCATGAGTATGAAATTAATGACTGAGCCTAGTTGACCTTCAAAGGAAGGATGTATGTCCCTAATCAAGCATCAATTAAATAATTATTACTGGATGAGCATCACCATACTCCTTATGGAGCTCATTTAGGATATCAAAAAAAAAATTCCACTTTGAATAACGAATATTTCTGGCCGGGAATGCACAAATATACCACATAATATCTATAACAATTCTTGGAATGTCAATAGGTGAAATCTTAACACCAACACCCTACAGGTTTGTTAAACCCCCTTCCCATCCCAGAGTGGAAATGAAAAATGATCACGCTATACTCTATAACCGGACTACCAATACCAAGAAGCACTGTGAGTCCATTATGGTGGTGGTGGACAAACTGAGAAATACTCCTCATTTTATACTTGTAAAATCCACCAACAAAAACGTGAATATAGAAAATATTTTTATGAGGGAGGTTTTTTTATTGCACATAATACCCAAAGTAGTCATCTCCGATCAGGATGTGAATTTTGCCGCTGCCTTCTAGAAAGCCCTCTTTAATGGATTGGTCACTCAAATACATTTTAGCACTAATTATCATCCTCATATGGATGGTCAAACATCAAGTAAATCAGGTATTGGAGGACATGCTGCGCATGTACATAATGAATCAACCTACTAAATCAGAAGACTATCTCCACCTGCTAGAGTTTTCCTAAAACAATAGCTACCATGAGTCACTTAAAATGAGTTCCCATCAAGTTTTTTATGGAAAAAAGTTCAGAACAACAACCAATTGGAGCATTCCAGAGGAAAAGATAATTTTGGGTCCAAATATGCTCAGAGAGATGAAGAAAGAAGTTAAAAGGATTCAAAAAAATCAATAAGCTGCCCATAACAGAAAGAAGACTTATGCAGACAAGAAAAGAACTCATCAAGAGTTCTAAGTGGGAAATTACATTTACTTAAGGATAAAACTAAAAAAAAGCACCTTACAGTGGAATGGTTGTGCTAAGTTGGCACCTTGCTAGTGCGGACCCTTCCAAGTGTTGGAAAGGGTGGGTTCAGTAGCTTATGAATTGGCACTTCATAGTTACATATAATTCCATAGTGTGCTCCATGTTTCTTTGTTAAAGGAATACGTATATGGCCCCCGACATATAATCAAGTGGGAATATCTATAGGTAGGTGTACTAAGTTATTTATAAAAGATAGACATATTCAATTACAAGAATATGTATTAATAATATCTGTAATGATTGGACCCGGATGCGGGTGACCAACGCGATTGATAGAGGGCAAGGACGGTGGGCAAGCGTGTGGAGTTCAATCGCCACCACTCTTCTTTGCATCCTCTGTGCCATCAATGGAATTTATTTTGAAAGGTCTGGAGCATTTATGCGGAACACTCCTCCAGATTTACATTCCATATACATAGACATGGCTTCTCCAGGATGCTTCAGAATTGGTTTGTTATCCCTTCGCTCTCGCTGTGCTTCGAAAAACTCTGAGCAAAGCTCCTTCTGCTCTCAGCGCTTTGGTCTCCGCCCTATCTCTCTCCCTATGGAGATTGACCCCCGCCATATTTCTAGTCTCAGTTTGGTTATCTCCTTTTCTCTCAATTTTAGACTCCTACATCTGATTTCCATGCCTCGACTGCGACATAGGATGAGAAGCAGACGGGGCCAGTGCCGGGGGGGTCCTTCTCGTCGGCCTTCTCCCTCCTCGCCCAGCTCCTCCTCTCCGCCCTCTGATTCCTTAAGAGGTCGTTATCCCGATACTCGTAGCGGCAGGAGCTCTATGATGGGGCGCAGGAGTGTTATGCTGGCAAGAAACCTCTCCATTTTACTTCCGGGTTAGCAACACAGAGCTCATTTCCGTTTCCCCTACTTGCTCAACATGCCTACTATCAAGGCCACTATCACCATTGAATTCAATGAAGAGCCGCCTGATTTGATTACCAAGATGTCTGACTCTACTCCGGTGAATTTTACGTCCGACAAGGCCTGTTCTCCCCCTAAAGATGGTATGAAGAAGAAATTGGTTGAGGGAGGTTCCTTGCAGGACCTCTTCGTAGATTCTATTGCGAGTGCTCTCAAGGGAGGTTGCTCCACTGCTCTGGTCGACGAGGTTCGGGTGAATTGTTCCAATCCGGCTGCTCTGAATGTCAATGTTGTTGTGCAGGACAAGGATGATCCCGACGCTCAAGCCTTCCCTGTGGTCGAGTCACCTCATTCTTCTCTAGGTAATTAATGGCCTCTCCATACTCTGGTCGGTTTTGGACTGCTCTTTGCGCCAGACTTGCCTCTGGCTCGCATATGATGACTCGGTTCAGTTGGTTCTACCCTTTTTGTTCTATTGAATGCCAGTTTTCCCCCAGCGGGCGGCAGTTCATTTTGTATAAATGCGTTTACATCTCTGAAGCTGAATGCTGTAGGTTAATACACTGTTTGGATTCTCAGGCCAGTTTTCCCTATAAGGGCGGCTTCTCTGTGCTTAGAAGTCTTTCTGTGCATCAATGTTGTATCAGTCTACAGGCATTGTGTGTTGTTATTTTGTTAAACTATCATGGCTGCACTAGAATGCCCATCTCTCGGGCCAGAATTTTTGAGGCTTCGGCATCCATGTAATCTTTTTTGTATATTAATAGATTAAACTTACTTAGAAAAAAAAATAAAAAAAAAATAAAAAAATAAAAATAAAAAAAAATATCCGTAATGATTGGTAGGTCGAGGCGGACGAATAATTCAAGGTAGAACCCATGTGTATTCTCGATAGGAGAGAAGCCATGTTGCAGAGGTGAGTGGTCACCCAAGTTAAGGTGCAATGGATGCACTTCAACCCACAAGAAGCCACATGGGAAGATGAAGAGCTTATGAAACAAGCTTAATCCAATCGATTCCATAACATGGAATGAACATCGAGGATGGTGTTACACTGAGAGGGGGAATATGTAACCCTCATGTTGTTTAGAAACTATCGGTTACATAGATTTATTGTGGTAACTATTTTATTCTTAAATACAAAAAAAAATGGGGATATTTCATAACATTTTATTTTTAATATAAATATTATGTTTTTTATTATTTCAATAAAAAATAAATATTTAATTGGTAATAAAGTGGAGCCGTGAGTATTTGGGACAATTCCGCAGTTGTAACCACATATCTATAGATTTAAAGGAAATTGAGAGAGGGGTAAGGGTTGACATTTCTTCATCAATTCTCTGGAGAGGAAGAGGGTCTGAGAAAAAACAAAAGAAAGAAGTCTTTGGAGGAAGGATGTTACTTATGAGAACTCCTAAGTTGGACAGGGTGAGCCAGTATCTAACAACAGAGGTTGGACTAAAGTCCCATTACCCAGGTGGAGTTTTGTAGCAACTTGTGAATTTCTCTCAAGCCAGAGCTCGATGAGGAGAAGTGAATGTGTTCATCCTTCTCATGGTTGGGAGGTTAGCCAAGCTCATCAAGAACTGTTAGCCTGGAAAAATGTAAGTATGGAAATGTGTTCTCTCCATTTTCTTTGTTAGACTGCTTGGATGAATGAAAAATATTAACATGTATTTAAATAATATCTTTTTTTAAGTTGCTTAATTTAACAGAAACATACAAATATGTATTTAAATGCAATTTTCTTATTAAAGTGTCTTTCTCGACAAAAGTGCAAACATGCAATTAAATTCTCTCGTAGAATATTAACTAGAAAGGACAAAGCTGTGATTTCATTATAGTTTTTCTTTAAAATGTAGAAAGAGAAACAATGTGTCAAAAGAACCCCATCCCTTGAAAATTCTTGTGCATGCAATCACTCGGTTGGGTGTGAATACCTAGTGTAATCAATAAAAGAGACAAATATTAGTTACAGTGTTCAAACATTCCTCCTTAGGCCTGGATAACCTCGGGTTCCCAACCAACAATGCAAAAATTATGTAATTATCTCAGATTAAATTTATTTTTTATATGAGCGAATGTTCACTATATTTAAATAAGATTAAAATATTAAATACATAAGCAACCAAACAAAAATAAGATAGAAGAAAGTAATATTTATTAACCGAGCCATAAGCGTGACAATTATATACCTGGTGCCGATCCGGAAGTTAAAGATTTGAGTCCAAACCAACGCCCGATGTAAAGAGGCAATTTCAGGAGCAAACTGTAACTAAAATAATACATGTAGGTATATTATTCATTTGAAAAGACAAAGAAACTGTATTTTTGTGAAGACAAAACTGAAGTGATTTGTAATATTGTGCATGTACGCCAACATTATTTAAAAAAATAAAAAATATCAACAACATTTTGATAATCACAACACCACTGGAAAATATTCCAAGTTCACCCAAAGAAAAAAATTGAGATTTCTTAAATAACAATCCATGAATTTATAATTTTTACATAAACATTGTTAATGGGAAAGACCATTGGATTAATTTAAAAATAACACAACAGTAAAATATTCGTATGAGGTCCAACAAAGGTAGCCTAGAGACTTCTTGGACGTCTCTTAATGTTCACGGGTGACTAGCCAACTGTGAAACCTTATACATTGATATTTGGTAAAAATTACAACTTTAATGAATGGCCCAAGTCCATTAAAAACCTCACAAGAATTAAACAGTAAAATTGTCTATTCACTGCCGAAATTAGGAGATGAAATTTTTAACCAAGATAAAAACTCGACCGACGCTGTGAAATGGCTGAAAGCATTGAGAATAACCGCGAGTGACCTGCAAGTACCAAGCACAGCTTGGTATGCAATATTGCGGAAAATTTATCAACTAGAAAAATATACATGGAATAAATAGATCATATGCTTACCTGTACTGAGTGTCGTGTGAAACCTTTCTATCCAACAACAAAACCTTGCTAGGACCCCATGGAAGAATGTGGCACAGAAAAACATCGCTGGAGATAGGTTCCGACATGAGAAAAATTTGAAAACTAGATAACCCTCTTTGAAAGAAAAACGAAAACTACAAACTGACAAGCAAGCTTGATACCTAGTAGGAGAAATGGAAGTTGAAATCGTCCATTGGGACCATCCTATTGCCGAAGACGTCGACAAGGTAATGCAGAAGAGAACCAGCGACAGAGTAGGGAATTACACCATAGTAACCTAAGGAACCCCCAGCTAAAATCCTAAAACTTGTAGCGCAAAAGAAAAAGGATTCCAAAGGATGGTGTAACTCTGGACTCACCGAGTTGGTTAGAGTAAAACCTCACGTCTGCAATCTCCACCTTCTGCTGCGATGGATGGTCAGATGACCAGCGCGGGATCATTGAGGAGTTCCAACAAAAAAAAGATGATACCCTTGCCACTGCTCGATGAGAATGAATGAATGGATCACATCGTTTAAGGAAGACCTACATTGGTACGCAAAACGACAATCTTGTTTTGTGATTACTTTTAAAGAGTAGGTGGTTAGCATATCTCGTATTCACTGAATAGCAAAATATTGTACACTGCAAAACAAAATATTTTAATAGGTTTCGAATATATTTTGAGGTAATAGTATATTAATTTAAAAAAAATTAAATAATACTAAAAATATCAAATATAAGTGTATGTAATATTGGGATTTGAATAAAATAAAAAATAATAATATTTATATGTATATCTGTTAAATTTATATAGATATAATTAATATTATTAAGAATTAATATATATTTATTTTAATTATAATTTTTTAATAATTTGAAATTTTTTTTCATATTTTTTATTTAATAAAAATTTGCAAAATAGTTAAAGATGGATATGTGTTGGTATATAACTAATACTATATATATAACATTAAAATGGTTAAACTAAAATCAAGTATAAAATTTATCAAAAAAATGTCAAATTAACTATATCTATTTGTATGATATTAATAAAATTAAAACAAGAATATAATTTTTAGTGAAATTTATATAAATATAAATAATATTTTTAAGATCTAGTATAGATTCATCTTAACTATAGATCTGCTAAGTAACTATAGAGATCAAATCTCTTGTATCCAAAACCTGTATTAAAGTGCAAGAACTGAAAAATAGTTTGTATCTAGATAATTTTAATGGCTATCAAATTATTTTAATTAAAAATCAGTGAGTAGGTAATACTCATTTATTTTTTATTATAAGTTGAACATGACAGAGTCATACATCGTCATCATACTATGTTGTAGAATGAGCCTCTTCAAACAACCAACACAAATCCATAATAATTTTTGCTATGAGATCACTAAAAAAAATCTGCATCTCTGAAAATTTGATATTTCTATACAATTTGAGATTAAAATAGATTTATAGTAATAATACTATTGTTGTATTATTTTTTATTATATCAAGTCTCTATTAAAATAATGACTAATTTCTATATTTGAAAAGTATGTATTTTAATAATTATTTTTATTATTAACTAAATACAAACAAGCAAAAATAAATAAATAATAATTAAAGCCGTAGTCTAACTAGCCAGAGGAATCGCTCTGAAAATCATGAAAATTCCGATAAGATTTTCAGAAAATCCGACAGGAATTTTTCTAAATTCATGTTATAACTATCAAAGTTTAATATTTTGGGTGTCCTACAGGTTTTTGATGGTGCTGAATCCATTTCCAATGTCAAAATCAGGATTCAAACACTGTTTCTGCAAGATTTTTTAAATTTTTTTGGCCCGGATTCCGGCCAATTTTGACCGTCCGGGCAATTCCTCCGGCTCGTTAGACGACTCCTTAAATTGTAGCAACTTTTAATGTTTTCTTGTAAATTCTAATCCAATCGTTTCTTATATCTTTCTATAAACTCATCTCCCACATTGGGGTGAAATATGTTTTTACAACTTTTGGTGTCTCGACTAAAGGGAGAGGAACAACTCTCTTTTGGGGAAGGAGCCCCCGCCATCAACTTGAAGAACTCTGATTAAGTTCGCCCACTTAACTAATAAAGTTCGCCATCCATGCCGATAGGAAGGAGTTGTCTTCTCCTTTCTTCTTTGTCCCTCCCTTTCTTTTAGACCTGCCAAGCCCCAAGTAAGGGATTGGATTATTGGCTGCTGGCTGATCACGGCTTCTTAGAGAGCTTTATACCTAATTATAAATGTATTGCTCGCTGAACATTGATTATTGTGTTGCTGGCTGGCTCATCCGAGGTTTAGGGCCTTCTCCCTTACTTCTGTGTTTCTACCTGCCCACCTTAAGAGCTAGACGCCCTATACCAATCGCTGAATGAATCTTAGTTGGTAAGGGTACTTGGAATGGGTGCACCTCACGCTGGGGGAAATGAGAAAGCAAGCAAACCAAGTTCAAAATGGCAGATAAAATAATTTATTAAATGTATAATTTCTTAAAAATACTGGATTTTTTCTTAAAACTATTTTAATTATCACATTAAATACCAGCAGAGGAATTAAGACTATTTAATTGTCATATTATACACCAGCGGAATTACACATTAGGTTGAAGTTGTTGTTATATAAACTCATCTCCCAGTGGAGTGAGATATATTTTTACAACTTTTGGTGTCTAATAAATTATTAAATGTCTAATTTCTTAAAAAATACTGGAAATTTTCTCAAATCTATTTTAATTATCACATTAAATACCAGCAGAGGAATTAAGACTATTTTAATTCATATTGTACACCAGCAGCGGAATTACTTAACATTGCGTTGAAGTTGTTGTTATGTGCTCTTCCATTGTTGTTAAATGATGAAAACAATTTATTATCTTTCTAAATACCATGTGCAACTTTTTATAAGTCAAATGGATTAACAACATGTGAGGCGGGTTGTTATTATATACTCTTTGATGTGAAAAGGACAACCATAACCGCGTATTAATTCTTTAAGTCCATATGCTACGATGTAAACAATTTATTATTTTTTTTGAAAACCCCATGTGTAAATTCTTATTAGTCAAATTGCTTAACAACATCTGAGGCTGGTTGTTATTATATACTCTTTTGATGTGAGAAATAGAAAATAACTTCGTATCAATTTTAAAAAAAAAAAATTATATTTGACTGGATAGGCTCGTTTTACAATTTAGTATGAGGATGTGCAAGTCTCAAGTTGACATATGTCTTTTTAAAATAAAAATGAATTATATTTTAAATTGAAAAATAATGTTGACTATAATAAAACAAATGAAAAAATTGAAATAAATTATTTGAAAATTTATGTTAACTAATTTATATCAATATCAACACTTAAATTAAATGCACAACACAACACAGCTCTGAATTGTGAGACAAAGCTCATTGAAATCATTGAATTGAACTGCACGATTACATCACACTTATATAGCAGATTGCACTCACCTAATCTTCCTGAAGAAGAGAAAACAAACCTAAATACATGGAACCAATTTCTAAATAAACACTCCCGTTCAACAACTCAAACTAAATCTATTTCTGCATGATCTAGATTATTCTCACATCCTCCCTTAATGGAGAAATGGATTTTCTACAATACCTAATTGACTTCTAAAAGCTTCAAATTTGATTTTACCAAGAGGCTTAGTAAATATATCAGCCATATTATCCTTGGTATTACAAAATATTAATTCAATTTCATTTGACTCAATTTTCTCACATACAAAGTGGTATTGTAACTCAACGTGTTTTGTTCTAGCATGGTAAATTGGATTATGTGCTAATTTGATAGCACTCTCATTATCACAATTGATGCATGTTGAACCACTTTGCGCCTCTTCAAGATCCGCAAGAATTCTCTGTAACCAAACAGCTTCACAGGTGGCATTGGTCAAAGCTTTGTACTCAGATTCTGTTGATGATAAAGAAACAGTTGGCTGTTTCTTACTACTCCAAGATACGACCCCTGATCCTATATGAAATGCATATCCAGAGGTAGATCGTCTGTCATCTGGATTTCCTGCCCAATCTGAATCAGAAAAACATGTCAGTGCAACATCAGATTCATCAGTATACATAATACCTAAATTGACTGTTCCTTTTAAGTATCGGAGAACTTTATTTGTAGCATTCCAGTGATTTCTTGAAGGCTTAGCCATGAATTGACTAAGGATACTGACTGAATATGCAATGTCTGGTCTGGTAGTGGTGAGATTGTTCAGACTTCCCACCAACTGATGATATAATGTTCCATCTGCCTCTTTAGTTCCATCTTCTTTGTACAACTTTGCATTCTGTTCTAAGGGAGTTGACATAGCTTTGCAATCACTCATATTGAACTTTTTAAGAATTTCCTTTGTATATTTCCTTTGAGTGATCAATGTTTTACCAGGCTCTCTCCATACCTCAATTCCTAGACAGTAATGCAATTCACCCAAATCTTTCATTTCAAATTCCTGTGACAAATGAACTTTAATTTCTTCAATTAACTTGTAAGCACTGCCTGTGATAATGAGATCATCAACATACAAAGATATTAAAGCAACATTTCATTTTTCATCTTTCTTAACATACAAGTTAGGATCATTTTTTCTTTTCTCAAATCCATTATGAAGAAAGAAGGTATCAATCTTTACATACCATGATCTCGGCGCCTGTTTCAAACCATATAAGGCTTTTCTTAACCTACAGACTAGATGCTCCTGTCCCTGTTTGACAAACCCTTCCGGTTGAACCAAATAAACTTCTTCCTTTAAATCACCATTTAGAAAAGCAGATTTGACATCCAATTGATGTATATTCCAATTATGTTTTGTAGCTAAGGCAATCAGTAATCTAATTGTATTCAATTTAGCTACTGGTGCAAAGTATCTTCATAATCAATTCTTTCCTGTTGAGCATATCCTTTTGCAACTAATCTCGCCTTAAATTTATCAATGCTACCATCTCCTTTAAATTTAGATTTATACAACCATTTGCTTCTAATTGGAACTTTGTTTTCAGGAAGTTCCGCTAATTCCCATGTTTGATTTTTCATAAGAGAGGTATATTCATCATTGATAGCATTTCTCCATTGTTCATGTTGTTTAGCTTTTTCATAATCAACTGGTTCTACAACATTCATGATATTAGACATCAAGGCATAATCTCTATACCTTGCAGGAAGCTGGGTTTGTTGGGTTGACCTTCTTGGTGCTACAATACCTGTTGGAGTTCCATCCATGATTATTCGGCTTTGAGGTGAATCTCCCTCTCATGATGACTCACTGCTGCTGGATGTGCTCATGCTGCTCTCATCCTGATCTTGAACATGTACCTGTACCTATTCCTATTCCTGTTTAACCAAAGTATCAAGTTTGACATGAGCATCATTAGATATATGCCATGCATCATTCTTTGTATCACATTTATCAGCCTGCTCATGAAACACCACATCTTGACTTGCAAACAGTTTATGTGTACCTGGATCAAACAATTTATATGCTTTCTGATCTGTAAAATACCCAATAAAAACACACTTGATTGACTTGGCATCAAGCTTTCTTCTGTTAGCCTTAGGAATATGTGCAAAGGCAGTACATCCAAAGACTCTTAAATGACTGACATCAGGTTTGTAACCATGAAGACTCTCAAAATGTGTTTGAAAAGCTAATTTCTTAGTGGGACATCGATTCTTCAAATAAACAGCAGTATTACTGGCTTCTGCCCAGAAACCATTAGAGATGTTCTTACCTTGAAACATACTGCGAGCACACTCCACCAGTGTTCTATTCCATCTTTCAGCAACACCATTTTGCTGAGGGGTATGAGGTACTGTGAATTGTTGTTGGATCCCATTAGATTTACAATAGCTGTTAAATGTGCCTGACTTATATTCACCCCCTTGATCATATCTGAGTATTTTAATGTACTTACCTGTTTGTTTTTCAACCATAGTTCGAAACTCTTTAAAATACTCAAATATATCACTTTTCCTTCGAATGAAATAGACCCAGGTATACCTAGATCTATCATCAATAAAAATAACGAAGTATGAAGCACCACAAGAGACCTTGTTTGCATAGGTCCACATACATCAGTGTGAATTAATTCAAGTATATCATATTGTCGTTTCTCGGTATGAACAGGAAACTCTTTTCTATGCTGCTTACCAAGTGCACAAGCTTCACATGGTAAATGTTCAGACTTCATAACAGGAAGACCTTCAACCATTGATTTTCTTTGCAACAACAATAAATCATTGCAATTTAGGTGCCCATACCTGTGATGCTATAACTCTTCTGTTGATGTCTCTTTGGATGTCAATGCAACATGGCGCTTTACTGTCACATCCAATTTATATAATCCTCCAACCCTGGTACCTGTAGAAACAACCCTGTAGTGGTCCTGAACATCTTTCACAATACACCCCAATTTACCAAATTCCACTTTTAAATGATTATCAGTGATAGTGGAAACATATATCAAATTCTTTTTGAGAGCAGGTACATACATCACATCATGAATCTGTCTCATTTGTCCATTAGGTAAGTACACATTTATTATGCCATAGCCTTGAAATTTAAGTGACCTGTCATCTCCTAGGTAAATGTGTGTGCCATCAAATTTCTCATAATATTTATCATACCATTCTTTATTACAAGTCATATGTGCTGACGCACCAGAATCTATGAACTAAGCATTCTCATCATCAGTTTCAGCAGACAATGCAACATTAGAAAGAAACAGCTTAAGATTTTTAAATCCATCAGTAACTGAAGTGTCTCTGTTTATGAAATTTCCATTATGTCTTCTATGTCTTTGATTTGATTCATGATTCTTTCTTCTATAGCAATCTTTAGCTAGATGTCTAGGTTTTTCACAATAATCACATTCAATGTTCGTCTTAACATAAGAGTCAGGAAGTGTCATACCTTTCTGCTTTGCTTGAAAACGACCTCTGTTCCTGTCCCATGGTCTCCCTCGGAATGATATTTTACCTCTTGCAGTCAAAGCCAAATCAGAACCATTTGACTCTAGTTCAAAATTTTTCATTTGCTCTTCTTCTTGAAGAAGAATTCCAGCCAATTCTTCAAATGTAGGAGGTGTTGGTCTAGATGAGAGTGCTGAAATAAAGACTTTATAGTCTTGGACTAACCCCTTCAATGCAACAGTTACCAAATCGGTACTAGACACTTTTTCACCAATATCACCAAGCTTATCACTCAAGTCTTTAATTCGGGAAACAAAGTTGCTAATTCTTTCACTCGCTTCCATTTTTATAGATAACAGCTTTTTTTTTTAAAATAAAATACGGTTTGCATTAGTAGTTTCATACAAACCTTTGAGAGTGTCCCATGTCGCCTTTGAAGCTTCACAGTCCCGAATGTGAGAAATAATATTGTCCTTCACTGACATGTGTAGCAGCACCTTTGCTTTCATTTCTCGCTTATCCAAATCGGGACTTGCAGCAAGAGGTGTAGGCTTGGGCTCGTCACCTTTAACAATTGTCCAGAGATTGTATGCCTCCAGTATTGTGATCAGCTTAAATTTCCAGTTTACATAATTTTCACCATCAAGTTTGGTGGATTCATTTAAATAGGAATCGGCAAGAGGATTAGCCATTTCAAAAGTAATGACCAGCTGCTAAAGCTGAATGAATTTTATGCACACCCTGGTCCTAAAGACCATGAGGACAAATTAATTTTAAATAAAGTGCCAATGAAGCCACAAGCTTCATATAATAAATTCCAAAAAAAAACCTTTAAAAGGTATTTTTTTTTAACTAAAAAAAATAGCTTTCACCTTTGTATTAAAACTGATCACTCCTAATATCAATCACCTCTCATAAAAAATATGGAATTTTGTTGAAATAGTAATAAAAAAAATGATGACTTATAACCTCGCTGCACTGGTGGACAGTGACACCGCGCACTTGAAGTTAGCAATTACAGGCATAGACAGCGCTCCAATGAAGACATCGATTACAGGTGATTTCAGTCAGGCGTAGACAGCGCTCCACTGCAGGCAATTATCACACCGTTTGCTTGCAGTCAACAATTTCATTCAATGAGATCTGCTGTCAAGTGCTCCTTTGCTGCTCATGCCGTGTGCTTGGACGCAGGTCGAGTAATATTATTGCTTGGACGCAGGTCGAGTTCTCCTTTGCTGCTCACGTTGTTTTCTTGGACGCAGGTTGAGTCGATTTCTGCTTTGCTGCTCACGCCGGATGGCTCACGCTGGCATCAACCTTTGCAACCTCCACGAACTCCACGAACAGAGCGATACCGATCAGCAGCGTATGCACAACGGATGTGTCTCACAGTTAGATCTGATGCGCAAACAAAAAATCAAGGCATTGTGCTGTTAAGGGTGTTAAAAGCAGACTGTGAGCTACATCTCAGTCTAATACCCAAAGATTTAAAATCACTCTGATACCAACTTAAATTAAATGCACAACACAACATAGCTCTGAATTGTGAGACAAAGCTCACTGAAATCATTGAATTGAACTGCACGATTACATCACACTTATATAGTAGATTGCCCTCACCTAATATTCCTGAAGAAGAGGAAACAAACCTAAATACATGTAACCAATTTCTAAATAAACCCTCTCGTTCAACAACTCAAACTAAATCTATTTCTGCATGATCTAGATTATTCTCACATCAACTTTATAAATATCATATATAAAAAAATAAAAAAATATTGTATATAAAAATTTATTCTATGTTGGTTATCAATAAAATATTTTAATACCAATTAATGTTGACATACTTAAAAATATATTAACAAAAAAAAATTCATTTTAATTTGGGCTATGGCAATTTTATATATATATATATATATATATAATGTAATATTTAAAAAAATAATGTATATATCATGAAAAAATAAGTTTTATGCTTAAAAATTTTATTTGGTACTATATACACCATTCAAAAACACACTTTAAATAATGAAAAATTACACATTATATTTTTCAATATAAAGAAATTTGCACATGAATAAACTTGATTCCTCTAGGTTCATATTAGATCCGTACTTAAGATGGATCTATAGTAGTATAATTTCATTGTCAAATCTAAATCAATATCTTCAAATTCATTTTTTTCAATCATCTTCAAAGTCTAGTAAATCTTAATGAAAATATAAAAATTAAAGTAACTCCCAATGAGTATGAAAATTCGACCAACATAATTGACATCAATTGTTTTGTAATGAGTGCCATGATCTATTATGAATTTGACATTGAAAATATTTTGTTTTCTCTCTTTTCGATGATTGCGGATTTGCAATAAATCTAGATCAACACTTACATCAAAGGTGATATGAACCAGAGTATACTTTTGAAATTGATTTAAGTGAAGATTTTTCACTATTTTTTCTTGCTCTTTTTGTAACTTGTAACAATGGAGCTACCACTTTCTCGCACTTTTCTATACTAAATTAGATATATATATATATATATATATATATATATATATATATATATTAGGAAAAGAACTAGACTTTTCTATACTAAATTAGATAAATATAAATTTTTTTGAGGGAAAAATCTAAACTTAATTTTATTATAGTGAAAAATTCAATTTACATGTATAAATTCATATCCATATATACATCTTGCACAATAAAGAGTATTTCAACAAAAAATCAAATATCCTCTCAGAAACACATTCAAAGAGTTATATATCCACCCATTATCGGCTATGAGAAGGAAATTCCATCGATAATGTCAAAAACGAAGTACAAGGAAAAAACTCCATTAGTTGCATATAGAGTACAAAAAAAAACATGTTCAACCAATTATGGGAGAGAAATTATTCCATCCTCCTGTGTATCCCATGAGAAACATAAGTGTAAAATATATTTCCCTTTGCATCCCTGTTGTTGAATTTGGAATCTCTGGAAAGTATGTATGATTCCATCTATGCGCACCTTCCAATTATGGAGCTCTGAAGGATCAAAATTTGTTTTTCCAGAAATTACCTCAATGATGGTCTTTGAATCCCCATATATATGTATATGTTGTATCTAGTTATTTATTGTGACCCAAAGAAGACCCCATAGGGCCACCAATTCAGCTCTTGTATTTTAACCCCGAAACCAGTGCAACATATATATTGTATTCCTGTTCATACATAGTACAACTCGATAGCCAAATTTACCCTGTTGTGTCACACCGTCAAAGTAGGCTTCATGGAGTGTGATTAGAGGTCTCATGTGCCTCCCCAACAAGTCCTTCTCTCTTATTTTAATCGGATCCATACATTCAAGCCAAGCTTGTATCTTAGAAACATTCCTATATATATTATGTGGAATACTGCTAAAAATGACATGATTTCGTGTCTTCCAAATCTCCCATAAGACAAAAAGTGGGATAAAACATTGTAAACCACCTCCCTCCAAACCACATTTTAGACATTTCTAAATAGAAGAAAAGGTTCTAACAGGAAATTTATAGAATCAAAGGGTCATTGGCCACACCATTAAAGCAACATTGTAAGTGAAAAATACATGAAAAATAGATTCAGATTCTATACCAAAAATTAGAAAACATCCAAGACCCTCGAAGCCTCATTTTCACATGTTATCCAAATTCAATATCTTGTCCTTCCACGTCATTCAAACAAACATGATTATTATTAAAGGTGTTATAATTCTCCATATAAAAGTAAACCATGATGATGTATTATCCTCTATAGTATGATGAATGATGTGTTTGTAATTTTTTGCAACAAGCGCAAAAACATTTCTAATAATATCATCCCATGTAGTGTTTCCCATAAGTTTCCTGCATAATAGAGAATTTTTTAGTGCAAAAAAATAATTATTCCATTCGACTACCTTACTCCCATACAATCTGAGTTGGGATGATTCTTTCCAAGTCAGGGCGTTATCATTCTAGAAGTATATTTCCTGGTCCAAATAGAAAACTCCCCTATAATATAGTGTTGTGATTGTGTCAGAACTTAAATGTGAGGATTCCGATAATCCATAAACCTTGTCATACCCAATGACCAACATGTTTCCTCTTGCAAATGACCATTGTACCCTCTACAAAAACCATAGCTTGATCTTTTGAAGACTCGCCCACATATACAACCCTTTCTTTATACCAATCTCCTGCTTCTTAATCCAGTATCAGATGTGTCAGTTTTTGGTATTTGGATGCAATGATCATTACCCTTATTCCTCCAAAAAAACACACCCTCCATAATGACTTCATAAGCATTGAGAAGAAAAAAACTAGGGTGTTTAATATACCCCAATCATCAAGATTTTGGGGTTTAGAGATAGATTCCTAGGAAGTAAGGTGATATTTATGGTCTCAGCTAGTACCCAACCACAAGACGTTTTCTAAATGAGATCGAATCTCAGAGAATATGTGGGCCAGTAATGCAAATAAGTGCATCCAATATATCACCATTTGTTGGAGGAAAAATTGAATCAAGGTAAATATTTCTCCCAGGAAGAGCCAACAATATGTCCAAATCTATAATTTTTTGTCAATTTTAGATAGGAGTCATGCCCATTCCTCCACTCTATAGAAAGTCGGATTTAGTCTAAAACCCAAATAGGTGAAACCATAGTATAGAAGACTCATCCCCACATGAAATAAATCCACACTATATTTGATATCATAGATATTACTAGATGAGAAATAAAGACATGAATTATGTCCATCTGGAAAGAGTGCAGAAGCCTCCCCATATTACCATTGGAAAATATAGTGAAGTGGCTCCCATTGTGCCCACATAATCATCCTAAAGGTAAGGATAACATCTAAAAATAAGAGGTGTGGTATATTTACTTTTGGAGCCATCTGAATGCCTTAGAGGGTACCTAAACCCTTTGCTGAATAAATATTCTAGCTAAAGTCATCCATGACTAGTATGAACAATAAAGGGGATAATGAGCATCCCTACCAGAGTCCTCTGTTTTCACGGAAACAATAATATGGGTATCCATTCATCAGGAAAGCTAACTAAATATTGGTGACACATACCATTATACACTCAACATTCTGAATCTTCATACTAATCTTGACTAATATGATTATGAGAAAATTCTAGTCCACACTGATGCTCTATGTAAGTTAATATTCATCACCATTGCTTCTTTTTTCTTGGTTTTAAGAGTATGTATACATTCATGTGAAATGGAAATAACATCATGTATAGATATGTCATTTAAAAAACTAAATTTCTTCTTAGAGGTATGGAAAGAGAGGGGTCCTCTTATCTGCTCAGCAATCACCTTCGAAATAAGCTTGTCTATAATATTGCATAATGAGATAGGTCTGAAATATGAGAAAGAGTCAAGTGCACTGGACTTTGGGATCAGGGTGAGTGGGTAGACTTTATGGAACCTAAAATGTGATGCCTATTCTTGGACTCCTCAATCATATCCTGAAGTTCTTCTCCCATAAGATCAAGAAAAGTAAAAAAGATCTAAACATTCCATCAATTGGGTCGTGGAAATTTGTCCTTTGTAAAGGATATTAAGAATGATAGTATCTCATCCAGAGATACTTGTCAATATAATGTATCCTTTGCATCTTGATCAAACATCAGAGGGAAATTTTCAACAACCCAAAGTTGCCATTATATCAGAGTCTATGTTCTGTCTATGAAGAGTCGGACAAAATATTTGGTCGCCTCATTTTGGATCTCCTTATCTAAATTTTTAAATGTCCCATCCTCTCCACTTATACACTAGATAACATTGAAATTTATCTGTTGGTTATAAAATTTTTGAAAGAACTTGGTGTTTTGGTTACCTTCATTAATCCATATAGCAATACTCTTAAATTGTCATGTGTGCTTCTGTATCAACAATTTTTTTTTTTACGTTGCTCTAAATACTTTAGTCAATATATGTTATCTTGTGAGGGTTTCCCTGCCATAAGGAAATAACTGATGCATTGAATTTAATCAGGAAGGTCTTTCAGTTCTGCATATAATCATCCATTTTTATCCTGCTCCCATATTAGAACCTGACTCTTGAGTGCAAATATTTTTCTAGAGATTTTGTCCATGACCAAATGACCTTGTATCCACCCAAAGGAATTCTAGACTTTGGTCACCAGTTTTTTGAAGTCGTCATCATCCAACCAAGTCTTGTTGAATTTAAATGGGATACTCTTCTGCACCCTTTCATTTCGCCATTGTAACATAATAGAACAATGATCTGAAACATACATTTGCAGAACCCGTGACCTCAAATTTTCTATGACTTCGACTAGATTTTGGTGTACCATGAAGCGATCAAGTCTCTTATAAATATATTCATCCCCACATCTTCCATTGTCCTATGTGGGTTCAAGGGGAATAGGACAGATAAAAACCAAGTGATTTTCTCCATAGAGAGTGCTGCTATGTTCATATAGTGAGTCTCTATGTCAATTCGACCCCCAATATACATCATTGGATAAAATCACATTAAAGTCCCCTACAATTATTAGTGATCCAATCAAGAATATTCAAAGATTTAACCTAGTCCTAGATAGCGCGCTTATAAGAATATGAGGCATATATGTTTCATATATGGATTTTTTCCTATAAACACCTGATGCGACCAAAGAGTAAGATGATGAAAAATAACTTTTAGGCTCTAAAATCAGCCTAGTATGGGTCCTAAATGGTTATAGAACCCCATGATAAACCATAGGAGTCAATGGAAGCAATACACCAGTGAGGGTAACTCAATCTAAAGTATTCCAAAGATCTAGTTGAGTCTACCATGGTTTCCTGAATGAGTACAACAAAAGGTTGAACCGAATGGAAGAGGTTGCATTAAGATATCCTTTTAGTGTCATCCACAAAGCCATGCATATTGAAGGGAATGGTGGTCATCATGATTTGGTTGTATGGGGGCATCAAAGCTCTAAGGGCATGAACATCAAGGAGATCACCAGAGTCAAGAACTAAATATTTTTCACTCGTCGTACCCCTTAAATAGCGACCAACCTTACCCACCTAATGTCGAGTGGTGATGTTAGTGGCAGATGCAGGACTAATGAAAGGATAAAGGACACCAAAACTCTCCTTATGAGAAATGAGTGCAGATAGGTCCATTAATGGATTTAATGTTATACATTTTAGATCATTGTCCATGGAATTGTGCAGGGACAGAGGGGGTTGGAATTATGATGGAGTGGAATGGATGTCATGTTGGGATTACTAGACAAGGGTCTGGGTGTGAATGTGAAAGACAACCTTGACATATCAAATTAACTATGAGAATGAGGTAGATGGGGGTATATATAAAAATAAGTGGTGCAAGAGAGAAGGTGATCATTTTGTATAATGGATAACTCATTTAAAGAAGATATAGGAATATGATCAAGAGAATTGGGATGGGGATGCGACTCATCATCACAAGATAAGAAACAAAAGTATAATTACATTCATGATTAGAGGGTTCGTCAAAAGATGTATAAGTAGCTTGTTCTGATCCGGACCTAAGCTGAGAGGCATTTATATCATGCCCAATGTCATGCAAGAGCCTGTCATGCCACATATCCCTGACACCATGAAGACACCTTGGGAATCTATTTAGAAGATGGCTCATGTGACGACATAATAGGAATCAGAAGGGGATGCCCTAACAATCGATGCATATCTCTGAATGAAGAGTTCCACATTCTGAAATAACGTTATCTATCAATCTGCTAGAAAATTCCACTTCCACTAATATCAAAGCCAACCTTTTCTCTCCTACACCCATCACCCTAGGATCCATGTGCAAGAAGCAACCCCCCCCCCGCCCCTCTCGGTGTTCCAAATCTCCACTAGTGCCATTCTGGTCCAAAACAATAATGACAGTACTAAAGGTATAGCCCAGATGTACTTATTATGAGGGGTGTCCATGAGCGGCTTAAAGCCAACATATAATTTTCACAACTCTAGAAAACTCCTCCCACGAACCCATGGGGTTCTCAAAATCCTTTCAGCATCCACCTGATGTAGAAAGTGAAAGTGGAACCAAGGTGACTAAAATTTGGAGTATAACCCAAGATAGGTTTCCACTATGCGAAAACCCATGCCTCCATGTCCAAATTTCGAGTGCCTGATAAGTACCATTGCCAAACTAATTCTAGGTTCTAGAAACTATGTACTCTATCACAAAGGACATCATGTCCAAAACTTAGAGATTTCAGTTCCATGTCACTAGTTAATTTTTTTTCCACTTCCTACAATGCATATGATGTTGAATATGCATTTTTTGGGAACGATAGTCCTCCTTATGAAACAAAACATCTGCCCCATGCAACATCTCTGATTGTGGAGGCACGTTTGGAGGCAACATGTCTCTATCATGTAGAGCTATATAAATAGATATTAAATACATATTATGATACAATCAAGTTATTCAAATAAAATTAGTTTAATTCAATATAAATTACATCAAATTATTTTATAATTTAAGTGTTCCATTTAATAAATCACTTTAAAATTATTAAAACTATTACTTGTACATATTTTGAAATAATTACAACTTCATAATAACTTTTATTTATAATGTTGGTTCATTTTGATGTGTAATAAGCCTTATCGTATAATTGGAAAATTCTCAATACCAAATTCTATGATATTTATTGAATTTATATAATATTTTTTTCTTTAGGGTAAATATAGTAATTCCTTCTAAATAGGAATGCATATGAAAATGTTAAAAAATTTAAGTCAGTTTATCATTGGTGGGGAATGGAGACCGTAACCAAAATTTTAGTCTCTCTAGAGAGACGTAAGATATCAAAGTATTTAGGAGTTCAAATTTGACTATAAAAACTGTAAAATGTTCATATTTAGCCTTTGAAATAAATAGATAAAAAACGAAACAAAGTAACTAGGCACATAGAAAAAGACTAGGGAGATGGGTTTGAATTAGTAGTTGCGACTTGAATAGGATTCTTGTTGTCATGTGGGGTGCTTCCAGGAGGGGGAGGGATACCAAGTTTCTAATATATGAATTGTAGGGACTAATCTAGGTCATTCATGTGTTAATGCATATTTCCGTTGAGTGGAAAATATCTTCTCAATGTCCATAGCTATCCATAGGAACCTTTCTTAAAACGAATTTCATATCCCTATAAAATCCATTGTGTACATATACTAGTTGAAGTTCCCATGTGTATGGCTGATGTCCGACACCTAATCTTCCATCTTAGATAAAAACTTTGTATCTAAGAGGTGGTATCTTTGGGAAGTATCCTCTCTTTAGGCACATATGAGCTTGTCCTAGATGTGGCATTGGTTAATCTATATAAATCATGAAATAATTTCCTCTAATCAATGATCTTTACATATGTTAATGTGACTAGTTATTTTCCGGTAATATGCCACTCCACTACTAGCATAGGTGAAGTAACTAGTCATGATGAGATCACAAGATATATAATAGGTCCAGAAATCCAGAAGAAATTTGGGGCGGGACTAGTAGAGATGAATGGGTAGGAGAAATATGAGAATAATATGGATCCTAGAATACTACTAGGAAAAGAGGGAAGGATAAAATACTGAAAGAAAAGAAGGGAAGGTAGTGGACCAAGGCAAACTTGTTCAGACGGATACTCGCTACCACCAAAGGAGAGCCATGAAGGGGAGAGAGGAGCCCAGAGAGGAGGTACCCAAGGAAGCAACCAAGGAATAAAACATGGAAACCATTGGGGTTGGCAGATTAAACAAAAAAATAATGGAAGAAGAATAAAAAAAGAACTGAATAGGAAGAGGTGAGACTCACTGTAGACAGTAGGCTCCTAAATGGGTGAAGATTAATTCCACAATGTTGAAATTATTTTTCTAATGGCAGGAGCTACCATAACCATACTTGTAGTGAG
Organism: Pinus albicaulis; assembly: GCA_034641835.2. Lineage (NCBI taxonomy): Eukaryota > Viridiplantae > Streptophyta > Pinopsida > Pinales > Pinaceae > Pinus > Pinus albicaulis. The sequence goes on from CM076576.1 coordinate 938,635,215, forward strand.
AATTGAGCTTGAATGTAGTGAAGTGCCTCATAAGCCTATAAGGAAAGTGTGGCAACTTTACAAAAAAAATCTCTTGAGGGCCTTCCTCTCTCAGTCTTTAAAGGTGAACCGAAGGCCAATTATCGAGAACGTAGGCTACTAGAGGATCCCAATAATATATTTTAATTTCAAAATCCTTCTTATGGAGCATAAGCCTTCGATAACTAGTGTCATTACATTTCTAAAATGCATGACCTAAAAGTGAATTTTCATGTTTGGCAATAGCTCAAAATAATGCTTCGCTTGGGAAAAGCTCTAGCGTATTACGTTGACTCTTAGATGGAAATCAAGGGAGAATTGAGTCATGTGCTGAGTTCAAATGTGTTTAATTATCGTGGTAAAAATTTTCAAGTGGCATCACCTCCAATATATTCTTGTCTTTAATAACCACTATAGGGGTGCATTGCAATGTCCCCTAATCTCTTAGTCTGGTCTGAGGACAACAATTTATGTCCTATCTCTCCCCTCCGCCCTACCCCCACTATTTCTTAGAAAGCACCCCATATGGGAGAATCCATATAATACCTTAAATTTATATGCAATTTTTTTCCCTTCTGCTTCAAACATTGGTGTTTCTCTACGTAAATGTAATATATTTCTTTTAATAAAATGTGAAGCTGGGTTACACTTTTTTCCCTTTTTTGAGAAAAAACTTTCACTTTTTTCGGTTCTTCAACTTTCTCCAAGCTAAAACAATTTTTTTGTTTAGAATTTCATTTTGCGATAAAATAAAAGTTGTCAGAAATTTTGTTATCTTTCTATTACTAATTTTTAGGAATTTTTTAATACATATTTGATATTTCAACTTAGCGTTTCTTTGAGTGTGTGTTTTTTAACAATCAAAGGATTCATAAGAAGTCATGTTAATATCCAATGTTGTATTCTTTGAAATTTGTGTTTTTGAGAAACAAAATGTGTTACAACAATCTAGACAGAGTCTACTTCAATTTCGTCATAATTACAAAGCCAATAGATGCATATCATAATTACTAGAATTTTTTGAACTGGTCCAATATAAAAAAACTGCATATTTTGAATATGTTTTACGACGCAAAAAATTTCTTAACATATAAGTTATAAACTAAAAATATAAAAGCTTCCCATTAGAGACGACGGATCAATGTAATGCACCATAATTTTTTCAATATTTTTTACAATGTATATGGGAAGATACAAATTTTTGATTTCACTAAATCACAGTGACCTTCAGAAATTGTTTGCACCCGTTTTATCACAAAATTAATTAAAATTAGTAAATATTTATGAAATTCCATAAATGTTATATTTCCTGAAAGTAGATTCAATTCTAAAAATGCTTGTCTTGGTTCTGATAGTTAATTCAGAATGTTTCATGGAGTTTAATCAGTCCAAAGTTGCAGATAGGTATTCAGAGCTTGTTTTTGCATAACTGGTGATGCGTTAGTTCAGCCAAACTCTTAAACAGAGTTCGGTTGAACTATTTTTTGCGCTGACGACCTGTTAAGTCTAATGACATAAAAGTTCAGCCAAAATTTTAGCTGACTTTCCGTCGGCCAGAAAATACCGTGGAGCCCCTCCAAAAAATAATTTCACGGCAATATAAATTGCCGCAAAATCATTCATTATTTTCGCATATTTTTTCTTAATATACCTTTAATTTATAGACTTTGTTTCTATTACATTTTAAATGCGAATGGCTATTATACATTAATATGTATTGCTCAATGTATTTATTAAATAATTCCTATATTACTTTTATTTCATGAAATTCAAAATTGATAATAAGTTAACTATTGTAAAATTATTTTAATTGTAACAACTATTACAATGATTCATCTATTATTGTATCCCATTTATCAACTATTGCAACTATTCACATACAACGCATATCTATTATTGTATCCCATTTATCAACTATGGATTGCATATCTATTATTGTATCTCATTTATCAACTATTCATCCATAGTGTATTCCATAAACCATGCATATTCTCATACATAATCATCAATCTTATACCTTTCAATTGTGCTATTAACTTAGTGATTGTTTTACGTACCTTTTTACTCCATCATTTTTTTACTTTCTAATATTCAACAAACCCCCCAAAATAAACTCTTACTCAACTTTCCTTTATTTCTTCCTGCATTAATGGGTACAAAAATCTTTTACATTGACTTAGTTTATCTCGATACAAAACTGTTTCATAATAACTTAATTTATGATGAACTTTATATTATATAAAAAAAATAACAATTAAATTTGTGTCTTTTATTTTCTCTTTTCCCAAACAAACAAAGAACAAAGAATTATATATATATATATATATATATATATATATATATATATATAAAAAGTAACGACCAAAGTATTGCATTGAGGAAACTAGCCGTGTCGTGGATAAAAAAAATCCATGCTATTCATAACTTTAAATAAAAATATTATTCTTTAATTATTTTAAGTTAAATTTAAAATTGTTAAAAAAAAAACCTCTGTAATCTGATATTATAGTCTTATATCATTTAGGAGAAATTAAAAAAAAAATGGAAAGGGAACATCTAATTTAAAATTGCAAAAAATAAAAAAAACTTATATAATATGATATTATAGTCCTATATTATTAAGGAGAAATTAAAAATAAATTGAAAGGGAACTTAGAGGGAATAAGGGGAAGGATAATCCTCATCTTCAATGTCTAAATTGACATGGATGATCACCTAGCACGAGTCAAGGAGCTTATTCTGGTCAATTATTTTCGTATTACTATGCTTGCTTAGTTGTATCAATATATTGGAGGAGTTAGACTAGGTCTTCGTAAATCTTATCGTCAAAATTTTGTATCTCTCTCGTTTGTGATACTTTTCTCTCCTTCACCAACTTCAAAGTCAAATAATGTGTATCTTGACTTCAGGAAAGCCTAGTTTCTGAATCTTGAACATAATCTTTGTGTTAGTGTCCTTGGGAGGTGTTTTTTTCATGTATTTGACTATATTGTATTTCTTTTAATTCAATTTTGATACTATTATGGAATCTGATGGACCCACATAAAATATCCAATCTACAAGCCCGTCTCTACATGTTTTTGACTTTTCATTAACATACGTATTGATAGATGTATAATAATGATTATTATGTGATATTAATCTACCCTTGAAATATTTTGATCTCTTCAAACTACTCAATTGAAACATATGATAGAATTTTTAAAATTCCTCTCACCCAACCGTAGGAAAAGATTTCAGAGATACTATTCCCTCCTATATCTAACACTTTGGCTCCTAAAGTTGAACCACTCGATGAAATGACTAACAAACATGATTGGAAATTAGATATGGCTTTCAATGGATTATACTCAATAATTCCATGTGGAGAGTCTTTATGGCTTATCAGCGTATTCAGATATTGTATGCAGACTTCAGTGAGGAGTTAGCCGCTCACAACTTCATTTATGGAACAGACACCGCCATGGCCAAATTGCTGATGAGATTCCCGATAAGCAGGATTGTTCTCGTCGGCATTTCTCGCAAATTATAATTTTGGTCATCTTAGTTTTAATCACACCATTCATGATTTACGTACGATTTCATTCTCCGTTCATGACTTTGCACCCTTCAAATCCAAAAAAAAATGTGAGACCCACAAAAATCTTAATTCCTCATTTTGTGGGTCTCACTTTTAAATGCTCTTAATTCTTGATTTCAATATTGAGTCAGGTAGCTGTTTTCAAATTTGAATCAGGTTGGTGGACTCTAGTCCTTTTCAAACTCTATGCACGAGAACTTGGAACCAATTTTATTTATTGGTTATTTATTTATATGGTTATTCAATGTCTGTATCATGGTAGGATAATCTTGATAAGTTTCCATTAAATATCACAACCGAAAAATATAGAAAAGCGATTAAATTTCCTTGCGAGTGCAAAATACCTATAGTGGCTATATAGATGGATGAGACACTCATGGCCCTCATGTTCTACTCATGCTAATGTGACCTGCAATCATATTTAATATATCATCAACTTTAGGTTTCAATTTATTGAAAGATCCCTTGGGAATGAGGTGAAAGGATAATGCACGGTGGATCATTTGGTGCCTCTGGAATCCGTAGAGGACGTTCAATAGGGTTTATTAGTAAAATTAATTTCATAAACCAACAAGTGAATAGTAATTTTTTTTTTAATAAAATAAAGAGAATAGATTTATCTTAACTATCAAGTATTAAATGAAATGTTCACAGCAATCAAGTTTTATGCTAATCTTTGAGTGAAAATTGAAGAAAAATGTACACATCCACCAATTTGATATTTCTAATTAAATGAACCTATATTATTTATTTATATTATATATATACACTTGATTCACATTTTTTTTTAATTTTTATATTTTTGAATATATATATATATATATATATATATATATATATATATATATATATATATATTATTTACTAAATTTTCTATATATTTTAAATAATATTAAATTATGAAATATTATAAATATAGTAAAATAAATTTATAATTATATTTATAATTTTAATATATTTAAATATTTTTTTTTCAAATTCTATCAAAAGTTTTATAATAGAGATATATTTTAATAGTTTTTAATTTTTAATATTTATTTATTTTAAAACATAATTATTTTAAAATTAAAATTAAATTAAATCAGTTTTCTTCACCCAAATGCTATAATTTGAAAATGTAAAAGAATAACTAAAATGCTACGCAAGAAAATTGCAATGCGACTCCAAGATGCATGAAATTGGCACATTTGGTAAGAACCATTTCATGTTCTTTATAAGAACCATTTCATGTTATTTATGAGGAAACAATTATACAATAGATTATTTAATTTGTCATGATTCTGTAACTTTTCAATAATTTCTTTTGACCTTCGAAAGAAAAAAAAAAAAAAAAAAAAAAACTTTTAAAAATAAGAAAAAAAATATATATTAAAAAGTAAAACTAGAAAAGCAAAAAACATTAAAAAATAAAAAATATTATTTTAGGAAAAAAAGAAATTAAAAAAACTTTTAAAAAATACATTAGAATAAAATAAAAAGCATAAAAAATTAATAAAGAATTATGAATAAAAAAATGTAGTTAAAAAAATTAAAACTACTAAAATAAATAAATAAATAAATAAAAATAAAATATAAAATATAAAATTCATAAAAAATAAAAATAAAAAATAAAATTACATATAAAAAAATACATTAAACCAATATTTAAAAAAAACCATTAAAAAATACAGAAAATAATTAAAATTAAATTAAATAAAAAAAATGAAATGGTTAAAAAAAACATTAACAAAAATAAATAGTAAAAAGTACTTTAAATAAATAAAAATTATAAAAAAAACATCAAAAACATAAAATTTAAGAAATTTATTTTTATTTTTTATAAATTTGTTGTAAATGATTTTGTTTTGAAAAAAACTTATAAAATTCATAAAAATTTTATAAAATTTGTTATTTTTATAATTTTTTTATTCATTTTTTATGATAATTTTTTATTATTTAACATGTCATTTTTAGGGAAAATGGCTTAAAATACACATTTTTTAAAATTATATGTAAATGCAAAATGAATATATTTTTGTACATTTTTTAAAATTATTATTTCTAGTGAGAATTAGTGTATCCATAATTAAATCTAAATTGAGGATATATAAATATATAAAAAATTGTAACTTCAAAATATTAATGTTATTTTTTTTTTCAAAAGACTTTAAAAATTTCTTTATAAAAAAATATTGCAAAGAAAAGGAAAAAAGTACATGTTTGGAAAACCCTTTAAAAACAAATATCTTAGGGAAAAAAGAAGAAGAGGAATAAGACAATGTAAAATATGGTTATCCATTTTATCTAAAATCATTTTTCTTACATGCTACCAACCCACATTTATCTAATCCATATGAAGAAATAAAACTTTTACTTTCACCAGAATCAAACAATATTTTATTTTTATGTTGTTAATTGTACCTGTTGACTCCACTACAATTGACTGATGTTTTTCTTGGTCATTATTGACTATTGCATGTTTCTATGATTTTCTTTTGTATTTAATCATGGCACTTTTTCTTCCCTAGCATATTACTTGATGAAGCCTCTGGGAAATCACACTAGAAATGAGGTCCTCCACATCTCCAACAATTAGCATCTGGTTCACCACATGTGCTATTCTATTAGTTTCATGAAAAGGAGCTCCTCCTTCTCATCCATCTTCCTCCATTGAAAGTTCGTTGATAGTTCCATTGACTCATGATAGATCTTGATGAGGTCATAGATATGGAATTGAATCCAATTTGAGTGCTTGCTCCAACTCCCCTTGTAGTAATCCTAAAAATATAAGGACGTGGGCTCAAACTTCCTCCCAAGAAGAAGTTTTAGGGTGTATTCCCTAAATATCCTAGTTGTTGGGGTCCTTTTAACCTTATGCCCCCTTTGATCTGTAGATTCTTATTTACACAATAAGAACATTCAACTACCTCTACAACTTCAAATCGCCTCCACATTCTGACCATATCTTTGATTCGTGGGTTTAGTCCATATAAAAAACGATCGGCTTGGTTTTCATCAGTATCTAGATATGGAACTTATTTTATGAGTTCCATAAATCTCATATCATATTCCTTCATTATTTTGCTTTCTTGGAATAATGTGAGAAAATATACTTCCTGCAGCTCTTGGAAACAGGGCGATAAGTAATTTATGTGAAATATTTCCTTGAACAATCACATGGAACATTGTTTGATGTGTAATGAAACTATTTTTCTAGATCTCGCCACCAAATCAAAAAATTTCCTCTTAGATAAAATATAGTGATATTCATATTTGAGGTGAAGGCTTATTCCTTTATAAAAAAACACTCTGTCATACCTTAAAACCATGCTTCAACACATTCTCTGACTTTCCCTCCTAAAAAATAAGGGATCTTTATCTTTAGCGACTTTCTAGAAATACCCTTAAGAGGTTATCTATGATTTGCTCCCTTAGATCCTTCTAGGTTTTCTTCCTAAAAATGAGATCATTCTTCCCTGGTACTAGATGATGATGGTCCTTTTAGCATTTCCAATATTTATTCCAATAAGCACAATATAATGGCTATCTCAAGTGTTGAGTGGTTTCTGTTGGCGATGACACTGGTGGTGGTGATGATGGAAATCGTGGTGTTTTTTCCTTTTGGCCTTGATGTTGACGTGCCCCTAGCATCATATCTTTGTTCTATTTACCTAAAATGATTATTCCTTCCTAATGTGCAAACTTATTTAATAAAATATTACATCATAAATGCAAGATCATATGAAAGTATAGATTTTCTATTGTTGCTACCTATAGTCAAGTGCTACTGATACCAAGATGAAGGAGAGTTATATCATTACGTTCAAGTGGTAATATGGACGGTAATCTACTCAATTCTTGGATGAGATCATATTTTCCCTTATTTAAAATCTATTTTTTACTACATAAATATATTAGCGCTTTTGATCCTAACAAATCCCTTACAAATTCTAAACAATAAAATTTACCCAAATATTCAAAACATAAACCAGTTTAGCTATAGACATTAAAAATATGACAAATACCATCACTTATTAGTTAAGATTGAACATTAATTACTAATGTTTTATCCAAAATTGGAAGCCCTTGATAAATATATCAAGGTGAAAGCTAAATGGCATAACAGGTAAAGAATATTTCTAGAAGTATTTCATGAGTTATTAATTTTAATTTTACATGGAATAAGATTTACATTAAATTATAATAGACTGTATATACGAAACTAACTAGAGGGATTTTATAGGAATGTGAAAGAATAATGATATATATATATATATATATATATATATATATATATATATATATATATATATATATATATATATATATAGAAGTCACACCCCTTCGCTACACCCTAGTGGTCCCCACCATCCGCCAACTTTAGATTTGATACTCACAATTAGAGCAGAGAGATCGACAGTGAATGAATAGTTGTGTCGGGTCAATTTTCTTGGTTGCTAATGAGAGATCACCTTGTCATATTCATGGTTCTAGTTGCAGGTTCAATACTCCCCATCCGAAGGTCCACAATGCCTCAGCCAATCCAGCAACCCATAGAATTGTGTGACCCCTCGTTCTTCCCTGCTAACGTCATAGATGGGCGTGTCATAATACCACTGTCGCCATCAGATTCCCTATAGATATCGCCGCCATTTGATTGAGGTGGGGCCCCATTCCTCTAACTCATTTGTAGCAATTCACCTATTGGGAAACATGTCTTGGTTCATTAATCTTCCACTCTTACTCAAATTCCACCACATTGTTTTTCCTTGTAACCCTACTTACCACTTTTCATGCGCCTTTTAAACACTCTAGGGTCCTTATGTTAGGTGACATGTTAGGTGGTTCCACCTCTAAACAAACAATGGGACTATCATGATCATGTGTTTGCAAACACGACCAAAAACTATATCATAACGTCTTTGTGGCTAAACCGCCATGGTCTTTCCTCTGGGCTTATGTGGATAGGTGGGTCACACCTATGCACAACCTTAGATTTTGGTTGTAGTGCCATGCAATCGTGACTATCTCATATCCATCTTCTCATCCATTTCTCTCCTTTATACCACTGGAATGGGGCCTCTGGGACACATCATCCTCATTCCTTCATCCAAACACCTCCTCTCAGTTTCCCATTTCTAACCATATGAGGTGGGACACTTTGGAATATTTCACCCTTTTCCTAGCCTCCTGATGATCCCTTGTGACTGATCCATTTTAATCATCCAGGGTAGGACCCCATGGAATGAGCTATCAAATGGGTTACACTTCAAGCCAATGAGAACACTCCCCGTCTATCCATCATATGCCTAGCTGACCTAGTGCCCCGTCATCCCTGCCAATCCTTTTCACTGGTAAAGAAACTTGTGAGATATGTCCAGTAGGCCGCATCACCCCTCCATTAGAGAAATTGCGATAAGGTAAATCTGGTTGTCCAATCGAGAAATTCAGTGTTGAGGGTTTCATCAATCTAATGGATAAGGCTTATCCAGTTAAGTTATAAGGGTAAGCCTAATATTAACATCGCAACAAATCCAATCATCAGAGAAATCAGTAATGGAAAAATTAAGGGGATCTTATCGAGATCAGGCGCATATGCTCGATCTTGAACTGAGTAGTTTCACTTGTGTTTGCTTCTTTTTAGTGCACATTGACATTCGCTAGGTGTTTTTTCACTAGCTTGTCTACAATGGCTCTACAAGCTTTTATATTTGCACCAACATTCCACCATGGAAAATATGGCTTACCGAACCACCATCTGGTGCTATGGCTCTTGAGCTTATGACAAAGCTACTCTTCTCGAGTCCAAAAGATACATTGGATCCCAAAAGGGATACATGAAAATTGGTATTCCTACAAGGGATGGGGAAATAATTTTGACGGTTTGAATACAAGCATATACCTTTGAGATAGGTGTATAATGGTGAATTTAGTGGCATTTAATAATTCCCCATTTAGGGATAGGGAATTCCAAGCATGATTACATTGGTGGCCTTTTAGATACCCCTGGCTAAGATCTTTTGGACTCATGAAGGGCCTCCAACACTCCTCCCACATGTCAATGTGCACCCTATTGTTCAAAGAAATCCTATGAGTGACAGTGCTATACTTACTAAGGGTCTCTTGGGAATTGGGCTCTTTGCAGTGACTTGTGTCTCGTCCCTCTTGGACATGATACTATCACCTCAAAATTTCCATGGATACTATCATCCTTTCAAGCCATAAGAAACCCCATTCTCTCAAACTGAGATGCTTCTAAGAATGTAACACCTGGAGGTAAGAGTTTGGTAGCTATGACAGTAGAGAATACATGCTTCTACATAATATTCAAGGGTACAAGATCAAGTTATTCCCTCTTACAAAATTGTTCCCTATTTTTTATCGCACTCGAAATTTGTCAACCAAGGGGGTCTCCCCAATGAAAATTCTGAATAATACTTTGCATCGTTTCGTGTAGGATCCCCTTAGGGAATAAGGCTTGGTTGTCATATATCCTTAGAGATATGCATTGTATACAATATTCAACACAAGAGATTAATGCACAGGTAATTTCATATTAGCAAGTGACTATGCCTTATGGAATGTTCAACTCTGTAATGTATCAAGTTTCTTCTACTGAAAGGGGAAAGAAAAGTGAGCCCTTTAAAGACAAGTGATAGTACTAATCTATAAAATACGCACAAGCATATACATAATAATGAATCATTGGATAACTAGATAAATAGTTCACTTATAAGCAACAATTGTTAAAACACATACAACATACTTTCAACACGATAAGTACGAAATCCACAGAAATAGTACAGATGAAAACAACATACATCACAAACATTCAAAGAATAGTATTACAATATTTATGAAATACACATGAAAATGTGTTGGCTCAATGATATTTTGAATTAAGAAAAAATTCCAAGACATATCAAGATAGTGAAAACCACTAGCCCCAATAGTGGATCATTATAGAAGTCACTTTCTCCTCCAAAAGAACTATATTCCTCTCTAATTCTCCGTAGGAGGAGCCAAGGTGAAATGTCCTCCACATGAGAAATGAGGGTGTATGTTTAACAAATGGGTGATCCATCACCTCCCTTGTGGATCTTGGACTACCATCATGACTTTTTGACTTCTTGGGGACCTTTCAACTTCCTACATGACTTTTCACATTATATAGATGACTCTTGGACTTCTGCTTTTCAATACATCTCTTCAATATTGACTTTATATAATCCACTAATGATGTGGGAAATGATGAATCATGACACACCATTACATGTCACTGATGAAATGGATTGAATGATGATGTGGAAGTGCCAAGTTGACCTTCTTTCTACTTTTTATTCAATAAAATATTTATCCAATACTTCATCTTCATGAGAGATATGCTTTGTTCATCATATCTACCCTCTAAAGGGTTTTCAATCAGTATGAAGTATTCATGTGGTCATGACCTTTAATATTTTTTTGCACTATGGTGTTCCTTCATCTTCTCACTTTTGATAATCTTATCTCTTAAACTGCATAAGTGTCTTCTAGCATGGTCTTCTTCTCCTTTTCCTCCATCATTATCTTGTCATGATAAGATAGAGTACCTACAACTGAAAATCACTCATGACAAGCCAAGATAACTCTAGAAACTCCTAATCTAACATGTTTCATGAAATCACTTGTTAGGGTTGGGATCAAGTGACTGATTGAGTGCTTAACTAAGGGATTGAAAATTTTTAGAGGCCAAGGTCAAATTATTGCACAATTAAGGGGTTTGAGAGCTCAAGGTCCTAGCTTGAGGCTCTATATTATCTAATACACAGTTTTGGAAGGAAAAACTAACGAAATATGCAATTGAGGGACTAAAAATGTCAGGATTAAGGCTTGACCCTTCAATTTTCCCAATGCAGAGTCCTGAGAGGGAAAGTTACGTGAATGCATAGTTGAGGGGCTCAAGGTCTGAAGGTTGAATCTTAAGGCTTGAATTTTCCAAATGCACAATTTTTGGAGGAGAAAAAGTTAGGATATTGCCCAGTTGATGGGTTCAAGGGCTCAAGCTTGAGGCATGAGGCTTGAAGTTTCCAAATGTGTAGTTCTGAAGATATATTGGTCAAATGAATTACATAGTTACGCAACTCAAGGTGTGAAGATGGAAGCTTGAGGTTTGACACTTCGCATTGTGTAGTTGCAGCTGACTGGGGGAATTAATTACACAACTTTGGAGCTTAAGGGTCAAGGCCGGGAACTGTGACTACATAGTGCGCGCTTCCAAAAGGAAATTTCATAGCTTGAGGTCTAAGACTATGAAATGCGCAATTCACAAGGGATGAGTGAGGTCATGTTGCTCAAGAAGGACCATTTCGAGATTTGGCTAAGTGCGGGATCAGTGAGACCAAAGTATTTTATGAAGAAAAATTGATCACTCCAAACATGTGAACAACCTAAATTCCTCAATGAGTCGAAATTATGGCGATGTTTCCCAAGTGTGACACTAAAGGTACACTTTACGACGACAATGAAAACACTCATGCGAAAGTACTTCAAACATTTGGAATGAGTAAGATACATGTGTACATGGTAATAATGACTCATTAGCACCAAGGTTACGACTTGAAACAAAAAAAAACTACATTTTATATGATAAGTGACAGTTTCCATGTCAAAAGAAGGAATTTTCTATATGAAGATAAAAGTGTGAGCGACACTTGTGGTATGAGAACGAAGCCGAAAGTGACACAGGGAAAAAAACATATAACATGAAAAACACAATAATTAAGGTGGAATAAAGAAATAGTGGCAATCGAAAACATGAAAGTGACAATCAGAAAGCAAAGGCATGAAAAAGTGATAGTTCGAAAAAATCACCAAAATAGAAGTACAATCGCAACAAAAAATGACAGACTATAAAATGAAAGCATGCGCTAAATGTAAAAATAGGATGAAAATTGTTTGGAAACTATCTTGATGGACTACGTTATGCTTGTTTAGGCTGGAAAAAAGTAATGTGCTCATGAACATTTTACAGATTGATCACGTGTATGCAAGTGACTTTGAAACTTATCGATTAATCATAAAGTGAATACATAAAAAATGGCCACAACATCCATAGTAGGCTCCAGAATTCTAATGTAGAACAAATTTTGGAGGGTGTATGTTGAAACAACAACACTTTGTGACACACTGGTAGAAATCCAACTTCTCTATCTTGGTTAAATATTTCATGCAGGTTCTATTTCCTCAGGGAGTATTAATTCATTGTTCAAATTAATTTGGCTCCCACACTTACCTCGTTTATAAACATAGTGTCGTTCATCCATTATCAGTTGAACGCAATAATAAAAATAGCTATCCCTCAATGCTTTGAATTTGGAGAAGAGTAATGTTGCTCAGGACCTTAAGATATCAAGAGTATATTTTTTTATCTCTAGTGTTGTTGTGCTTCCAATAGGCCTAAAAAATAACTTGGTAGAGTCATTTGAGGAACAAAAACATTTCTTCGCTACTAGCGAGCCTAGAAAATATCTCGACGGAGTTGCTTTCTTCACCTCCATATGCATAAATCCTTTCTCTTATTTCACCCTTTATTTATTTATATTATAAGGATTGTGGATGAGAACTTATTCATTTAATGGGGCAAAGGGGGGATCTTGACTTATTCAGATTAGAAGAGGTTGTTCCTTCAGAGAACTATATATAAAACATATGATATTGATTTTCTCACTTATATTTTTTCCATTGTCCTTCTCTAATTGACTAGGTAAGCATGAAAAAGGACAACACATAAGGAACTGAGTACAGTGATGGGGTTTCTAGAATAAAAACAGATATCATGGTTCGACATAGATATGTCCTCATCCAATAATCATATTTTTCATCAGAATCTCATCGACCAAAGTATTTAACCAAGATGATGAATAAGGAGTAAAGGTTATACAAATTTTTTAGTCTGAGAAATCCCTCTTTTACTTTTCTACAATTCCCTTCGAGCCCAAGGGAACATCCTTCATGTGAAGTATTGTTTAAAAAAAAAAAAAAAAGACAAGACAAAACAAGGAGACAAAACTAGAAAGACAAAAGAAAAGGAGTCTAAACCAAAACATAATGCAATTAAAAAGTTAGCAAACACAAGAAAAAATACAAAAAATGATTCCAAGATGCATGTTCAAGGGAAAATAATATGCAAGTAGACCTACTCCTAACCTAACCATCTAGAAGGAAGGGGTCATGTATAATGAAATTTCCAATGTATCCACAATATTTTCTCCTAACATTCATACACAAAGATATCAGAAATTAAAACAGATATAAAACATTGTGAAATAGAAAATATAAGAGCTTGAATAACTTGCACAACAAATTGAAGCCCTTTCCTATCAGCAGAAAGTTGTGCATATCCACTAACTCTAACCAGATCATATTCTTACATTTTCAATGAAAACCATTATTAAACGAATCTTGAAAGGTTCTTGGGAATGCATCTTCACCTATACTTCTCACCTTATAAAGTATTATAAAAGTTAAAAACTTCTTATCTACAACTGACCTTTCCAGGTCTAATTGCTCCAACAATTTAACGATAGGATCGTGAAATTCAAGAGAATCCTCTTGAAAATCCTAAAATTGTTGACAAGATGAATTTTTAATTAAAAGTGCATTATCACGATGGGAATCTTGCAAGGGAAAATAAGTCTGATCATATTTGGTGGGTTTATCAGAATAGTGAAGACCTGACATAACCATAATCGACGGCTGAAATTCCTCAAATACTTGAAAATTATTCGAATAGTGAGATGAAATATAAATATTAATGAATGTGAAACAACTATTATTCGATATACTGGTGGAAAAAATATAATCCGAATGGCAGTTAAAAATATGATCATATGGACCATTTGCAGCGACATGAAATTCTTGACTATAAGACGACAAATATAGAACAATTTGAGAATCGTTTCAAATGATTTGAATGATAGAATCATCTTTCTCGCATGATGAATGCAAGAAACCATTTTCTTGTAACTGGGTACACAATACCTCTCTCATCGTAATCGTCAAAATAGGTAAAAAGTAATTCCAAAATATAAAACACATGACACCAGTCAGAATACAATGAAAAAAGAAGAACTTGATGTACTCAATAAATCATGCATTCACTAGCACTCAAGAGGATTTCAACTATGATGAAGAAACATATTAAGCGTATAACATTCACAAGAAAATTAAAAGCTGACTATTCTGAAATGCATTTAATAGACATGATTCCCTCATCCAAAGGTAGTATTTGAAATGGTCAACTTCACAGTTCCATGCCTCTATGAGATATACACATTCCAAGCCCATGTTAAGTACAAGATATATTCATGGATATGTGTCAACTAAAATATAATCTTGTATCCAATCAAAATCTGAATCCGGAAGGTTAGGAAGACTAAATCTGAAATACCAAACTTCTTAAAAAAATGAATTCACATCTAGTTAAACCACACAAAGAAAATATTTTTGCAAGAAAAACCAAATTTGACTTAGTGTGGGGATCTTACTAGAGTTGCAAGATCCTAACATAACCGTAAATAGAAGTTGAAGTGCCTCGATTTCCTGACAATTCCTCCAACTTTCAAGGATTGTAAAATCACATTATGAAAATTGAATCATATCATCCATGGTGTGAGGATAGTTTCTTCTGATGACTTCAATGAGACCATTAATAACCATATGGTAACCACCTATGTCACTGGTTTGATCAGATTTTATATTTTAAACAACTAGATTACTCAAGTCTAAAGATTATTTTGATTGCAAATATAGAGATGTATAAATCATAAAAATTCCATGAGAAAGTTGATTTGAAGATTCATCTTCATGCAAAAAAAGGTATGATGAAGGATTGAAAGAATACTCAATGATTTAATTGTTTCCTTTTTTATCATACATAACCTCACTTCCTTGTGGCAATTGAGAATTTAACTCATTAGTTGAATAACCTGATGAACATGGAGTATCTTCATCATAAGTAGATGCATCGTAAAAAATAGAACAAAAGGTATAGTGAGATGAAGGGTTTGTTTCGATAAGAAAATCTTCCTTGAGCAAATAAGGCTCTAGATCTAAATCTTTCAAATCAAAGTCTTCTCGAGAAACCAAAATACCAATTGGTGCATTTAGTCATTCATCATTGCATACATCAACATAGTCATTATCATCAAAAATATTTTTTCCTAGTACTATGGATCTAACCAAATTAATTTATTTTGATTCACTAACAATATTGGTAGATTTAAAATCATCCAAAAATGGAAGAGCATCGTCCTAATATGGGGGAATTTGAAAAATATAAGAAATATCAAATATATATTCACTTTCCTGCCCCTTTACGTGTTTAACTTGACTTCCTTGTACATGATCACAATTTGAACCAACAACTTGAAGATCAAGAGAGTGTGAAGAACTAGTTGGTGGAGTAGACTGATTAAGCGGATCATGATACAAAGAGTTTTGGCATGTAGATGATAGAAGATGACAGATGTCCCTAAAAGAAGTGATACCTTTTGTGCAACAAGATTCAGGGTTTTGTTTAATAATGTTAATATCATCTCAAGGAGTGGAAGAATTATCCTTCATGATAGGCTCCATGAACCATTCCAACGTTTCCTCCATTCGATCTAGATCATGAGAAGAATATGAAGTTTTAAGAGATGAATTACATATTTGTTTTCAGATTCCCCAAATTTTTCATCATCGCAACAAGGAACCCATATTGGAACTAAAAAATGAGGAGGATAAGTAATAAAATGAATAGAAGTTTCCTCCTCTAAAATTGGATGTATCTCATGATTTACAAGAGTTGGGGAAGTAGAAACATAAGGAGGTTTAGATTCAATATGAAAAGAGATATGAACCAAATTCTCAAACTTTTGTTTAAAGAAATGAAAATCCATGTCTTCTTCAAGAAATTCATAACAAAGGTGAAGGAATTGATTAGAAAAATCCATAATTGACTCATTAGGATTCATTCTTAGTTGATTGATTCATTTAATAAAATCTTAGTAATCATACTTATCAAATGCTAAATGAATCTCCTTGAAAAGTGTTTAAAAGAATGAATAGAGGCGGGTGGTAGGGTATAACACCATTGGTTAAATCAACCTTCAAGTGTGAGGTGGAAAATAATACAAGCCACATCTTCATATTTAATTTCACAATATTCAGAGAGCTTCATAAAAACAAATGCATGCTTGTTAATGGATTTATCACTCTCACTATAAAACTTAAATTGCGACAAGTCATCAAGTTTTTCTGTGGAGATGAAAATCATGCAAGGGGATATTTTAGATAAAATTTTTAGGATTATGATTTGGGGAAGAGCCATTTAGGATAAGGGATTCAATGTAATATCCCCAAATGGGAAAACTCAACAATACATGCTTGAAAAACACAATTTTCAGAAAATAAAAGTTTAAAAAGAAAAATTAATCCCATGAATCCATTAGATCTGATATTATTACACTTAGATATGAGAGGAGATCAGAAACAAATGAATTTTTCCTAGTTAAACAGGCCTCCCATGCTCAAAAATTTGAGGGTTTATATTCAAAAATATGGAGAAAAAACAAATATTCTCATGCATTAATCAATTAAGCTCAAAAACAAAGATCTAGTCTCTTTTACATAGATCCAAGATGACTCGGCAAGGGTTTCTTGATAGAAATGATACACATTAAATATCTACTACAGATCTATGGATGAATCACATTGTATGTCTAAATAACTACCTAAATATGGCTGATCATGCAAAGAAATGGTTGTATCTCATTTTTTTATCTTATCCTGAAGAAGGCTGATCCTCCCCCTGGGAAACTAGCTCACAAATAAGGAATTAAATCCCTCCACTGCAATACCTTTAGAAGTAACGCAATTTCTGAAAGGGAATGTACTGTTTCTGAAGGTAAATTCTTGGCCTAACACCAAATAGTGGAAAATGTAGCACAAAATGCTCTCCTCGGATTTCTTAAAAAAGATCTCCAAGCAAGAGTGGGGAATTCCCACATGAGAAAACCCTCGCACTAAACAGTGCATCAAACTTAGCTAAATAGCCAGGGTATGCAAAGAAGACAAAAAAAACCACATAAAAAATATATTCTTCAATCATGCCCATATGGCTGCTATCTCCTCCATTATATAGTTGATGAGCTTCCTCACTAAGGGTTCCACCCAATTATGAGGTTGCTTCCATGCAAAGGCTCCTCCTCCAAAATTACGTTGTCTCCATTATTCTTGCTCATCTATTTACAATGTTGTTTGATTTAGTCAATATTTACTGGATCAACCTTGACTGAATCTTCATGCCTTGTCTCCTTTCACACTCAAGGTGTCTTCATTTTGACTAGCTGGATTGATCCTCATTCACATTCGACTATCTTTATTTAGGATCCACTCCTCATATAATAATGTTGTTGACTTGGTCAAAATTGAATTTTTCCACACATTTTATACTCTGTTCACATATGTGGATGCTTGATCTGGCTATTACATGATCCCTTTTCACATTATGAGAGATTTTATTCCTACTTAAGCAATTTATGACCCTCCTTGCCCATTTATTCATCTAAGTAGATTTCGAAAGAAAAATTAATGTTACTATTAGTTGGATGCTAGTTTAGGAATATTACAGTCTTCCACTTTCAAATTTTTCTTGTCCTCAAGCAACTGCAAGGGTGTTGAAAAATCTCCCCTCCTCCTCTTGTGGCCTTCATGTCCAATAGTCTCTACCATTGCTTCAGATATTCTCCAACAATTTTGTCTCCCAATGGTCCCTTCCAAGTGTGCAAGTTGGCCTTTGGTGCATAACCCAAATGGAACTCATCATGAAAGAATGGAAGTTCTATATGAAAACCTTCTTTCTGATCAATGGCCTCCTGAAGATAGAAGAGATGACAATCATGGGGAATTTCATCATCAGTGAAGGACTACCATCTTCATGCTATCATCCAAATGAAATGAATCACCTCCCATCTTGGTAATTCATATAAAAGCTCCTCCCAATTGGTCATGAAAGGTATTCCCAAGTGCTCCAAACAATCATATGGCCTACCTCATAAAGAAACAAGTGATCTACTATGGTAACCATATCTTTTACCAGGCTCCCGTTGAAACATGTAGCACAAAAAGTGTGGGAAAATTATTTCCCCAAGGACACATCCAACCATTGTGTCTCTCCTCCAACCATTTCCTAAAAAAAAATAAGAACATTTTCAGCATATGGAATCATAATTAGAGTCATGCTAGCTGCCATATGTAGTAAAGGAGAAGGACAATGATCCCTCAAGTGCAACCAACGTAGTTTTAATCCCAACTCCCATATAATATGATATGACAAGTGTTTTTCCCAACACTTGTTTTCCACCTCATCCTTCTTGCATGCTTGGAGAAGGTGTATGATGGTTTTTGTTAATGAATCACACCATGAAGAGTACATCATCTCTCCAAGACCTTCCAAGGAATGATCGACATCACCATGGTTCATGGCCCAAAATGGCTTATGAAGCCCATAAGAAAAAGTGCCCCCTTCTGGAGCAAAGCCCTGCACATGAGTGTTAAGAAAATGCAAGCATATAGTAGATACATTATGATATTCAGAAATAAAATTTTCACCATACACTTGATTCAAATCAGTGAGGTAACTCATGGATGAGCTCCTTCTTACACTCAATGAGTAAGGAGGTGGTAATAACAACTCTTTCCAAGACCTATGTTCCTCCTGAACTAGCAAATGATATATGTCCTTCCTCATATGAGAGTGCATATCCTTTTTTAAGTTCTCCCACATAAATCCATATAAGATAGTATGGTATGTTCTAATGAAACTAGTGGGTTTATAAAGCAAGATCTCATAGGCTGCATTAAGTAGTCTACAATTGAGCTTGGAATCTTTAGTTAAGTAGATCTGATCATGGAAATAAATGACTCCATCAACTAATTTATACTTCCCATCCATCACTTGCCCCTCAAGAACCTTACATGTGAAGAGGTCCTTGGAATATTCCATCAACATTTGGGACTCCCAATAAGGATCTAGGCTCCCCAACAATGAAAACACTGTAGAAATCTGAAATGAAGCCCCTGTCATAACATGGCTCTCCTATTTCTCATACATGATGCCAAATTCAGATGTTGGATTTCTATAAACTTTCTTTTGCTTCCTCCCTTGCAACTGATCTTGCTGAAGACAAGATTGAAACAGGTGGAAGTCAACCTCTCCTTGAAAAAAAATTTCCTTCAAAAACTTCCTTAATTTGGCCCATGCATGCAAAAGTGTTGATATCCTCTTGTCATGTTGATAAATATATTTTGTGAGTGAGGATATCATTGGTTGCCCCACAGATATAGAGTGGACATGTGACATCATGTTCATGCCATCATAGTTTTCTGAATTCTCCTTTTTCAACGTAAATAGCTGAGTGGGAGATAGCAATGTCCATTTCAGAAAATTTCTTATCTCTCCTTTGAATCCATGAAATATTCTATGTGTTGTGCTAGCTTCTCCCAATGCTCCATTCTTAGCCAAGTATGCAAATGCTGCGAATAGTTGACAGAACATTTTAGTTTTCCTCCAGTCAGGAGGTCTCCCTGGTGGAATGCCTCTATGCAAAGAGACATCAAGGCATAGAGAAGGATGTATATATGTGTGGACAGATTTGTCCTTGCCTCCATTGCATATATCATTTCGCCTCCTTTGTGTATCTATCTTCTTAAATAAAGAGGGTTGTATACTCCTCATAACATGATGCTTTCCCTCCCCTTTATCTTCTTCTATCTTCAAGATTTCACCATTTGATAATGATGGCACATGCTACACATGGATTGTGCCATGATCTCCATATGTGAGATTCTTTGGAACTCCTTGCAAGAGTGAAAGATCTCCTCTCCTTGGAGCAAGTGATCCATCATCCTCTTCATGATGCACTAGTTGTGCTCTTGTCATGACTGCATTATTATCTCCAACCTTCTCTTCCTCCTCTTCAATAATTGAAAATGCCTCATCATCAATAAGAGACCCTAGATATTGGTCTTCTTTTGAAGGAGGAATCCCCATGTCCTCCTATTGAGAAGAAATCTCTTCATGTAATGGGGCATTTTTTCTTGGCAATATATCATACAATTTTTCATCCCCTTCAATGGTTTTCTGAAATGGAGCTGAGTTTATGAAACCTTCCAACCCATGCAAAAGTTTTTTTTTCATTTGGTTTGATAGGTTCCATAAAAGATGTTTCATAGGATTTTTCATCAAACCTTTCCACCATTCTTCTAATGAACCTTGCATAAGTAGATGTATTTGCATTATTTAAGGAAAAATATTCAAACAACCACCAAGCATAAGCCTTACCCTCAAGGTGCAGCGCTGCTACTTTTATGGATTCCTTCTGCAAAACTTGATGGTGTCTAGCTCCTTCACCCAAGCCCTAGTTGGACATTTAGGTGACCCATCAAAAGTAGATAGAAAGAATATACCCACACCATGTTGCTTGCTCCTTGTTCTTCTTTCCTCCTTGATCTTTGAACCCCTTATATTTAGCTTCATACTCTTGTAAATAATCACCAAGAGTCTCCCCCTTTGGCACATCTCCTTTCTTCTTCTTCTTTGTCATGAAAAAGTGGCTAATAGAGAGTTGTAAATATAATGATGTGGTTGAATGCTCACACCCATAATATGAGGAATTAGAGCTTTCCTCATGTATAGATCTTGCAGATCTTGTTGAGGGACTTCCATGTCTTTCCCTCCTCATTTATTTGATGTCTTTTCTTCTACCCTGCAGAGTTTGAAAGAGAAGTTTTGAGAACCTCTTTCCTCCAGACAATAAGGGTTTTCTTTGATCTCTCTTTCTGATCTTATCCTTCCCATGAGAAGACTCCATAATGGTTTAATAACATGGGATGAGCCAAGATTAGGGCTCTGATACCACTGTAACATCTTTAAATGGGAAAACTTGCCAATACATGCTTGAAAAATGGATTTTTCGGAGATACAAGTTTAAAAAAAAATGCAGCCCATGAATCCATTAGAACTGATATTATTACACTTATATATTATAAGAGATCAGAAAAAAATTACTTTCTCCTAGTTAAGCAGGCCTCCCATGCTCAAAACAGCTCAAATCACTAAAACCCCAAGACTGCTACAAACATAAATTACTGCAGAAAGAGACAGTGCAGTTATTTGAGGGTTTGTATTTAGAAATATGGAGACAAAACAATTCTGCTCATGTATTAATCAGTTAAGCTAAAAAACAGAGATCTAGTCTCTTTTACATAGATCCAAGATGACCCGGCAAGGGTTTCTTGACAGAAATGATATACATGAAATATCTGTTGTAGATCTATGGCTGATTCACACTGTATGGCAAAAGCACTACATAAATATGGCTGATAATGAAAATAAATGGTTGTAGCTCCTTTTTTTAGCTTTTCTTGAAGAAGGTTGATCCGCCCCCCTCGGAAACTAGAGCTCAAACAAGGGATTAAACCCATCCACTGCAATACCTTAAGAAATAATGCAGTTTATGAAAAAGAATGCATTTTTTTTAAAGGAAAATACTTGGACTAACACCAGATTGTGGAAAATGCAGCACAAAATGCTCTCCTCAGATTTCTTAAACAAGATCTCCAAGAAAGAGTGGGCAAGCCCTGCATGAGAAAACCCTTGCAGTAAACACTGCAACAAACTTAGATAAACAACCAAATGAAAAGAAGTATAAACAGACCACATACAAAATATATTCTTCAATCATGCCCATATGGCTACCATCTCCTCCATTATATAGTTGATGAGCTTCCTCACCAAGGGTTCCACCCAATTATGAGGTTGCTTCCATGCAAAGGCTCCTTCTCCAAAATTACGTTGTCTCCATTAGTCTTGCTCATCTATTTACAACATTCTTTGATTTAGTAAATATTGACTGGATCAAGCTTGAATGGATCTTCATGCCTTGTCTCCTTTCACACTCAAGGTGTCTTCATTTTGACTAGCTAGATTGATCCTCATTCACATTGGGCTGTCTTTATTTATGATCCACTCCTCATATAAAAATGTTTTTGACTTGGTCAAACTTGAATTTTTCCAAACATTTTAGAATTTTTTCACACATGTGGATGCTTGATCTAGTTATTACATGATACCTTTTCACATTATGAGGGATTTTATTCCTACTTAAGCAATTTATGAGCCTCCTTGCCCATTTATTCATCTAACTAGATTTTGAAAGAAAAATTAATATTCCTATTAGATGCATGCTAATTTAGGAATATTACATTCAAAACAGACTCAATGGGCACATCTTTTCATCTAGCCCTCCTATTTTTATTTGTTTATCTTGATAGAAATATGTCAACTAAGTGGCCTCCCTACTAAAAATTTCCAATTAGATATTGTATCATTTGGTGTAGTGTCCCTCTGGGAATAAGTCATGATTGACATATATTCTTAAAGATATTCCTTCGCTACAATTTTCAACATGAGCGAGTGATGCACATGTAATTTTGGATTAGAGAGTGAGTATGCCGACTGGAATTTTCAACTGCAGAATGTAACAAGGTTCTTCTACCAAAAGGGGAAAGGAAAGTTAGCCATTTAAAGATAAGTAATAGTACTAATATGGAAATGAAACGTGAGCATATACATATGAATTTGTCATTGGAAAACTAGAGAAATATTTCACTTAGAAGCAACGATTGTTAAAACACATACAATACACCTTCAACAAGACAAGTGAAAAATACACATAAATAGTTCAATTTCCTTAGTACATATGAACACAACATACATTGCAAACATTAAAACAATAGTGTTACAATATTTACGACATAGACATGAAATTGTGGTGGCTTCGTGAGCTTCAGAATTAAGAAAAACTTCCAAGATACCTAAAGACAGTAAAAACCACTAGCCCCAATAGTGTAGCATTAGAGAAGTCACTTGATCCTCCAAAAGAAATATATGCCTCTCTAATGCGTGGTGGGAGGAGCCAAGGTGAAAAGTACTTTACATGAAAAACGAGGCTATATATATAACAAATAGGTGATCCATCACCTCCCTTGTGACTCCTAGACTACCCTTATGATTTTTTGACTTCTCAATGACCTTTCGACTTCCTACATGACTTATCATATTACATAGATGAATCTTGGACTTCCACTTTACATTACATCTTTGCAATATCGAATTTACATAATCCACCAATGATGTGGAAAATGATGACTTGTGACAAGAAATGACATGATAGTAATGAAATCGACTACATGATGATGTGGATGTGCCAAGTCTCTATTATTGCATCTTTTTCCTCAATTAAATATGTATCCAATACTTCATCTTCATGAGAGATATTCTTTCTTATTCATATCCGCCCTCTAAAGGGTTGTAAACGAGATGGAGTCTTCATGCGATCTTGACCTTTAATTTTATGTGGTACTCTAGTGTTCCTTTATCTTCTCACTTTATGATCATCTTATCTCTTCATCTCCATGGGAGTCTTATAACTTGGTCTCCTTGTCCTTTTCCTCCATCATCATACTACCATGATAATATATAGTACCTACAAATCAAAACCACTCATGACAGGATGACATCAGTCTAAAAACCCCTAATCTAACACATTTCCTGAGATCACTTATTAGGGCTAGGACTGGGTGATGATTGAGTGCTTGACTTAGGGATTGCGTAGCTAAAAAGGCCAAGGTCCAAGGATTGTACAATTTAGGGGTTCAAGAGCTCAAGGTTGGGGCTTGAGGCTTGAGGTTTCCTAATTTGACGGACATACTTAAGGGATTGTGCAATTGAGGGAATCAAAAGGTCAGGCCTAAGGCTTGAGCATTTAAGTTTCTGAATTCACAGTTATGTGAGGCCAAGCTACGTGTTTGCACAGTTGAGGGGATCGAGAGCTCAAGGTTGAGTCTCGAGGCTTGAATTTTCCCAATGCATGATTCTGTAATGATAACTCTCTAGGATATTGCGCAATTTCAAAACTCAAGGTGTCAGGCTGGAAGCTTGAGGCTTGACATTATGCAATGCGCAATTGTGGCTAACTAGGGGAAGAAATTGTGCATTTCTAGAGCTCAAGGGTCAAGGCTAGGCATTGTGGCTATGCAGTGCATAGTTCTGAAAGGAAAATTCAAGGCTTGAGTATTGGAACTACGTAATGCACATCTCAGGAGGTTTGGGTGAGGTCAAGTTACTTGATAAGGAACTTTTATGCATTTAGCTAAGCATTGGATCAATGAGACCATAATGCAAAAAAAAAAAAATTGAACGTGATCACACACTTAGAGGAGTTCATGACACAAAATAAATCGCTCAAAACATGCGAAAAAAATACTTTCCTTAATGTGACGACATTGCGAAAATTTTTCCCAAGTTAAACACAAACAATATACTTTGTGGAAATAGTTACAATAGTTGTGCGACAATGCTTGAAACATTTGGAATGAGTGGGATACATCTCTACATAGTAATAATTACTCGTTAGCACCAAGGTTACCCCAAAAAAACCAAAAAATACATTTTACATGATAAGCGACACTTCCCATGCCAAAATATCACATTTACAATATGAAGAGAAAAGTATGAGCAACACTTGCGATATGCGAGCAACGGTGAAAGAGACACATGCCAAAATAAAGATAACATGAAACATGCACTAGATAAGGTGAAATAAAGTGAAATCAATAGCCTGAAACATGAAAGTTACACTTGCGAATGTGAACAAAGGTAAAGATGACAATTCAAAAAAATCACCGATATAGAAGTACAATCGCAACCAAAAGTGAGAGAGTCTGAATTGAAAGTGTGCAATGACTCTTGACATAGGTTGAAAATTTCATAGACATTGTTTTGATAGATTATGTTACCCTATTCAAGATCAAGAAAGGGAATGTGCTCATGAAAAATCTACAGAATGAACAGATGTATGCAATCGACTTTGGAAATTATCGATCAGCCATAGCATGACTATGGAACAAATGGTGGAAAAATCCACAATAGGCTAAAAAATTCAAATGTAGACCAAATTTTGGAGGGTTTTTGTCACAAAGATAGCACCTACTCAAATGTGCATGTAAATTAGGTTGACAAAATCGTAGTCTTGTGAAGATACATACCCAACACTGGGAAATTATCATAGTACGTTATCAAAGCCCCTTATGTAAAATCACAGGCTAGTAAGTTAAGTAAGGGATGACACACTCAACAGTAACAAAATGTGGCATAAAATGTAACCTGGTTTTGTAACTAGTACATGCAGACATACTCTATCAGGCAGATTATCTTCAGTGTAATCATCAACTATAATAAAAGAAGTGATTATGTTACGTACTAATGTAGTATAATTGACATTCTTATTGGGTGTTCCAATTCCCTTATACATTTCATTGTATAATTGTTATTCATGTGAATAACAAGAACTTAAGCCATGTTCATTAAATTCATATGCACCATTTCAATCAAGAAATGTGAACACATATTAATTAGCACTGCAAATACATAAGAAAACTTATCTTGGAATTTTGTAGGGAACTGAGTCTGGGTCTATAACTCTCCACCCAATCATAGATAATTGAAACTAAGCACTCTAACAGTTGTCACCCTCGAGCCAAATTCTACTTATTGAGTGGATTTTATTAAGAATTAAAACACCAATTGTTAGCTCAAATAGGGACTACAAAGGACCTCCTTCTTCCACCCAACAACCACCCAATATTTAATCATGCATAGGAAATCCAAATGCTTTCTTCCTCCGCCTAATAATACAGAGGGAATCTAGATGTTCCTTCTTTACCCAAGACACACATAGCACATTGAGAGGCTTTTTGCCTCCACCCAAGAGTTTCAATGAAGTATAGTGAAGCTAATCTCCTCCCTTAAAGAAAAAAAATAATGGTTCCACCCACCTTTTCTAATCAATAATCTACTATAAACCACACAATGAGAAGGCTTCAAAGGTCCTCCTTCTAGGAATCTAAGGAAAAAACCCCCACCCTAGCCATCAAGGGAATATAGAGAAATACCATCTCCCCCCATCTAGCTATACAGGGAATTGAGAGTTCATTTTTCCTCACACAGGAGAGAACTTCTCTCTCCTAATCTTTCAAATCCAACCGATATCATTGTAAATATTTTTTTTTTTGCAAGTATTCTTTGTTGTACCTCCTTTCTCTAGCGTTGAATTTTGATCAAGTGAATGAATGAGTTTGTGATTGAATGAAATTTTAAATCCATTTAAAATACCTCAATCCTTTCCTCTTCCTTCTCTTTTTCCTCCTACACAATGATTTAATTTCACCGTCCTTGCTGCGAGCATACTCCATTTTCCAAAATTTTCTATCATTGATACCTTGTTATGGTTCTCAAGAAGTATAGGCCTACGTACTTCTCTTTCAGCCCAATTAAATTTAAAAAAAAACATCTTATTAAAAGCACACCACCAACCTTTAGTGGTTTTCATAATATTTCAGATTTATTGCACAAGGAGACCTTGCATATCCCATGCAAGTATCCTCAATAACCTCTAGAATCCATTTCATTTTTCACTCAACCATTTTTAAATATATTTTTAAAAATATTTACATTGAATTCCATGAGGATACTAGGGTTGGGGCTATCATAAACACCTCCCCCTTGAGGGAACACCTCCCTCGATGTTCTCCTACTCATAAACACCATAGGAAACAAAATAAAAACACATATTTTTTCACGGAGATTTGTATGTACAACTATATACATACATACATACATACATACATACATACATACATACATACACATATATATATATATATATATATATATACATACATACATACATATATATACATATATACATACATACATACATATATATATATATACATATATATATATATATATATATATATATATATATATATATATATATATATATATACATATTTTTTCATGGGGATTTGTATGTACAACTATATATATATATATACTTCAAACAATAAAAAATAAAGGGTATGCTTCCCTCATGGATTCAACCATTTCCCAAGAGACTTCCTCTAGCCCAAAATTCCTCCACTACACTTTGACATTCTCTATTCTAGAGGATAAGAAACCTCTATTCTAGAATGCATGATGGCTATGGATGAAAATTTTCCTCTGTTCACACCTATAACACAAACCAATAAATAAAATGGTCATAATTATATACATATATTTTAAGCAAATAAACATGGAAAACATCATGAAATTTAAATGAAGGAGGTAAATGAAACCTCTAGGCCACTAGTACAATAATTTCAACGATATGAAAAGGCACACAATACTATGGTCAAAATTTGGTACATGCACTAATATTTAAGGAAGTATTCTTGGGTTTGATCCCCAAATAAATATTTTCCCCAACTTGGAACTCCTTATGAAACCTATTTCAATCTACATAGATTTTCTTCCTATATTATGACATCTTCAAATTATGCTAGATGGTATAATTTTATTGCTCAATCTCCTTAATAATGTCATGCCCAAATGAACTACGTTCACTAGATCACTCCACCTAATAGGAGTGTTGAAACTCCTCCCATACAATGCCTCAAATTGGCTCATCTCTATGGATTATTGGTATCCATTTTTTTATGCAAACTCTACAAGTAGAATATGCTCCTCCCACTTCTTGGGATAATGAATCACATACATCCTCAACATATTCTTGAGTATCCTATTTTTAAACTTTATTTTCCCATCCTTCTATGGATGATATGCTATGTTGAATTCCAGATTTGTCCCCAAACCTGCAAACAATTCCTTCCAAAATCTTAAAGTGAACTTAGCCTCTATGTTCATTCAAAAATAAAAAGTGAAGGTTTCATGAATGAATTTGCAAGAAAGTTCATGTATTTTAGGCAATGGATGATGGCTGAAAAAGTACACAAATGTAAGAAAATTTACATAATTTTAAGATTTTAAATTTTCCAATCATGCAACATCAAATGCAAGAAAATTGAAGATGATGCTCACCCCTCCTAGGATATGTCTCCAGGTCTAGCTTCCATTGGTGGAATTTTTATTATATGTTTAAATACTCAATACATCAACATACAAGCTTTAATATGCAAAAATAAAACTTCCATAATGTCCAAAATGCATAAAATCCCTTGTCTGTTGTCTTCTTGATCTCAAAAAAGATGAAAAATGAGCAAAGACTTACACCTACTAATGGAAATCTCTTTCAGATAGTAACTCAACTAAAAATTATTTCATTAAATTTTGAATTAAACAATGGATCTAGAAATTAAAAATAACTGAAAAACTTAATTCTGTAAGTGATGTCCTTGTAATAAATTTTTTCCAATTTTAATGAAATATGTGTAAACTAGGTTGGTTCTAATTGCATATCAAATGATTTTCTATTCTAAAAATGGCTCCAAATTTTCAACACCATTCTCCAGTAATGCTAATATTCAACCTTCTTCATGTGCTTCGAACCTGATCTGCTGAGGCATTTTTTTGACACCACTCTCATATGTTTCCATCAATGAAAACATATTTTGAATATATGGGGGTTCTCTCCCTACTTTTTAAAAATAGGTATGTTCATCTCTTAGTACCTAGTCAAGCATCTCCCCATTACAGGATATGGGGGGGGAATATGGAATCTTGATTTCCTTCCTAAGATCAAAGGATTATACTAGAGTCTGACCCATAATAAACATTTTACTAAAAATTATCTAACAAATTATAGGATTCAGGGCCATTCATGGTGTGTCCATTGCAAAAAGAATCAAGAAATATTTGGTAACCACTTCCTCAAATTCCCTTTCTCCATGGAAACTTGGGATCTGGTTGGAAGATGGGCCAAGTGCTACATGATATCCTTCATAGGGAAGAATAAAATGAAAAGGGTTTGGGGAACAACCCCAAAGGTACTATGTTGGAAGTTATGGTTAGCTAGAAATAAAATAATCTTTCAAAAGAAAGAGGAAAATTGTATCAAATTTGTTGCAAAGGTCATTTTTCATGGACCTAGGTTTCCCAATTATTTTTTTATACTTATTTATTTTCTACCTATCCTTATGCATTCAACCAAAAGGTTATCATAAGGTTTACTTAATAGAGTTTTTCATCAAGCCTTACCTTATGTTATGGGTGTCAACCCAATAACCTTATGTTAAAGGTGTCAACCCAATAAGCTTATGGTATTTATTATCATTTAACTATGCATATATAAATTAATTTGTATTTACTGCATATGGTTCCATATTACAATACTTTATAACATAGGTAACTTATCTCTAGATGGTGGAGGTAACTCGACTGTGGTAAAGAAATGTATTGACTATATAGTCATGATATAAGGTTCTTGCCTCCATCAAATACATGTGGGATTTGAAAAAATGAGGTTGGTGTTTATCGAACATGGTGCTTCCAACTAGTGGAGGCCATGTCCCCATAGCCGATGTGATATTTACGTGATCACTGAGACTAGGTTCACGTGAAAGACTAAGATTTAATCTTTCCAAATCAATGGTAGGAATGAAATTTCACAGATCCTAACCTTATGAATTGCATTTTTCTACCATTCATTTGGTTTTTTCGTTGAGTGTGTTTTCTTGCTTGTAGAGCACCACTATGAGTGATATGGGAAATATGCCAGTTGTTGTTTCACTCTAGGTTCATGCATATAAATTTTCTACCTAAGTTGATGCATAATCCCCTTGAAATATGTCGGTAATGTTTTAAATTTATTCTATGTTATTACATTTTTCTTCATATGTATTTTTCCTCTGATTTTTATTTTTTTTAACTCGGATACATTCTTTTCCTTTTACCATAGGGAGAACTATTGTGACAAGAAACTCTCAACGTTGCTTCATAGTGCCTCTGCAACTTACTTGGGATTATTGCCACCAATTTTCCGATAGGTACCTTTGCTTCCTCTTCCTTTAATGTGCATTCCCTAGGGAAAATATTTTTTACTAGGGTATTGGGCCACCTCTAGTTTCATAGAAGTCACTACCCTAACCCAATGTTAGTTATTTATACATTGTTTCTTCAATTTCCTTTTCCATAATCCATGCTTGGAAATACAAGGTAAATATTTGTTTACTAGGTTTCCTTTAGTGTTTTATATTTGCTTTCTGCATTTTCCCCAATGGTTAATGGACTAGGTGAATTCGACCCTCATCTTATGGCAGAGTCTCGAAAATGTTTCAATGAAACCTTGGGTTCGTTATCCTATCCTGGGTTATTGTTGGGGTACTTGTATTCTAGCTCGCCCCGTTTCCACCATAGAATCCTTCTATTTCTTTTTCCTTTCTTAGAGAATTTTATTTTCACTTATTTAGTGTTAACCTTGACACTACTAATTATTTTCCCTTTATTTTATAGTGCGTGTGAAGCTAAGTGACTTTTCATAGCACTAACTGGGTTCTATTTTCATGTGAAGTAGGAAAGGTATGAATTTTCCTTACTACAAGTATATATCGCTCTTGATGTTATTTTTTATTTTGGGTTAGATTGTTTTCCACCAATATACTCACCTCTTATTCAAACAAACTGTTTAATTTACTTGTGAAATTACACTAATTTAAACTTCTCCTGAAAAAGGAATTCCCTCCACTTCTAACTCCTACTTTCTATGCCACGTGTCGAACATCCTTGTGTCTCTCCTCATCTTCTTTTTAAATTAAGGGTGCAATGAAATAGGGCTTTTAGTTCAGTACAAGGTTTCTCAATATAAAACCCTTACGACCAAGTCTTCCCTAGAGGGGAATTTAATTAAAATAAAATTTACTTAACATGGTGAAAACTTTGATAGGGTGGCCTTTGGCCTCTAGCGTGCATAAGTTTCCTTAGCCTGATATGTCTTGTGGGTTTTTTTTTCCTTTTTTTTGTTCTGGAAGTCAGTTTTTGGGTTCAAACATGCAAAACAAAAAAGTTGTATTTTATAATATCTCAGGGTTTGAAGTTAAATTTATTTTGAATTGACTATAAATTATTCCCAAAAAGGTGCACGTTATGAGTTTGGTAATATAAGCTAAATTTTGTTTTTCAAATTGTTCGCTCCATGGTGTACTTGTCTGTGTGGATCTGATGGTCGAGATGTGTATACAATATTATTCATAAGTACTTTCTGGTTTTGGAAACATTTTTGTGGTTATTCTATGTATGAATTTGGTCGCCTTAACTTGGCAAGATATAATTATACTTTCCTCATGCATCTATGATAACATGTTCCTTTTCAAGTTGATTGTTTATATATATTTACATGTTTCTAAAATAGTTCTTCCTCCAATATTCAAAATTTTGTTTTCAATAGTAGGGTTTAGCTGTAATTAGTCCTATAATAGATATCGTCGGCCCCTTCTAAAGTTATTCGTGAGTAATCCCAAAATTTATGCTAGTATTGATTCGTTGTATTTTTTTTTGTTTTACTATATCTTAATTAACCGAACGAATTGATGGTACAATTATTCAATTCTCATCTTTGCTTTAGATTTTAATACATGCTTATGGTAATATATGCTTATTGGAACCTTTTAAATATCTATTGTCTATTAAATACCCTAATTTCATCGTTACACTAAGCATCATGATTGAGTGAATCGCTCTCGTTGTGTTCGTTTTTCTAAATATCATAGTAATGTTATTAGGTAGGAAAGATGTTAACCACTTTGACTCTAGTTGGATTGAAGTACCTTCATCTACTATTGGTGGTGCTACTCAAAAAACTTCATTCCATGCAACATGGTTACTTTTTAGGTTTAAAGTCTTCATTTTTTTTCATAAAACAACTATACATTCATATATTAATTTTCTACACATTTTTTAATACACTTAAATTGAATCCTTCATCCTACCATTTTTTCATAAAATAATTCCACACCATTATCAATAATTTGAGGAAGCCCACTTACATACTCATACAATAGGACTCTCACGAGTACATATAAGATATATCACATGCACGGATAAAATATTTTACTTTGAATTCTACTTGATCTTCATTATCAATAATACATCCAAAACCTACCAGAGTTATAGCACATGCATATATAAATTAGTTTTCTATGAGCGAGAACGATTCTCTATTTTTCTAAAATTCAGAAAATATTAAAATATTAAAATTCATGTTAATTCTAAGAGAGAATAACATAAATCCTGACCAAAATTGTTGTTTGGACAATTACTCAGGTACAAACTACGTTCCACTCGACGATGAACTAAACCCACCAATTCTCTTTGAGCATTAATATGTTTTCTAAGTGAGTCAACAACCTCCTTGATTCTCAAGTGGAATATTTTATAATTATTTTCCTTCCCTAGCATATTTTTTTTAGTGCCCCACTTTTTAGGTCTTCTAACCCACTTTCCTTAGATTTTTGTATTTTTTTTTTAAAAAAAAGTTGTTTTTCTTTTGCCTATAAAGCCTTCCTTTCTTTCCTGCAGTGCTTTGTTTCACCCAGTCTTAGTATATTTCCCCAACTAAGTGGTTAATAGATTTTATTCTCACATCATATCTAAATACTGTCTTTTTTCTCCTAGGTATTTTTAGGAGACCTTGAAGCGAATATTTATCTTGACATTAACCACCAATAATTGTTTCCCACTTCGAAAGAATCTTCTAACTCTACTACTTCCTTCCCCTGTAATTTCGAAAATTTTATTTATTAATAATAATCTATTGATTAAATCACCAATTTTTTTTATTTATCACATCATTCACAAGTTTTATATGGATTTCCTCACCATTAAGTAAAAAAATATAGTCCATGTATAATACAATAACTATTACATAGAAAAAATAGGGTTATTACTTCTTCCTCCTCTTTTTATTCAACATTGTCCTCGATGTTCATTGTTGAATTTAGTTCCTTCTAAAATAGTGATGGGAAAGCCTCTCACGTGTTCTTCTACACCTTCTAGGTGGCCTCCTCAGGTGAAAATTGATTCCATTGCAACTTAGCATGAACGATGATTCAATTCCGAAGAAAGATCTCTCTCTAATCCAATATGTGAAGGAGTTTAGCCAGTAAATCTCCTTCTAGTTCTAGTTTTATCAAGTTCTAATAAACTAAGTGAGAATTATCACGGACATAATTTTTAAAAAAAGATACATGGAAAACGATGTGTACTGCTATATGGCTGAGCAATTTCACCTGATACGCTATTGTTCCAACCCTATCCAAAATTTCAAAAGGTCCACAAAATTGTGGTTCCAACTTAGTACAGGTCCTCATTTTTAAGGCTCATTTCCTTTATTTTACTCCTATATATAGGTTATCTTCGACCTGAAATTCCTTGTGAGTTCTCTTTTATCCATAACTTTTCTTTCTATCTTGTGCAACCTTTATGTTCTGTCTAATTTTCCACACCACTTTTTCCATTTCTGTAATGCATATTCTCCCAAGATTAGCCTATGTTTTAGTTGTATATATCTGAGAGATGTCTTCCATATAAGGTTTCAAAAGGACTCATTTTTATTAAGGCTTAATAACTGTTATTGTAAGAAAAATAGACTCAATATAGGAAATATTTCCATTTAGTAGGTTTGTCCATGACATACATTCTTAAAATTTCCTCTAAAATTTTATTGGTAATCTTTGTCTACCCTTTAGTTTAAGAGTCATATGAAATACTAAAATTTAGTTGTGTCCCCATACCTCCAAACATAAAAAAAAATATTTCTAAACTTTGGAAGTAAATTTAGCATCCCTATCAGACACTACCATTTTCGGTATTCCATGCAACCGAAAGACCTCCTTCATTAAAATGTTTTCAATATAATATGTTCCATAGGTAGACTATACAGGTATTAAGTGTTCTACCTTGCTTAGTGTGTCCACTAAAATCATGATGGAGTCATGTTGTCATTGTTTTCTTAGAAATCTCGCAATAAATTCTAGTGAGATCACCCCCCATTTCCATTCGGGAAAAGGTAGTGGGTTCAACATTCTTGGGGTGTTGGTAGTCTACCTTTCACCTCTGGACATTCTAAATGCTTAGAAAAGTGGTCTACGACTTCCTTTTCATGTAAGGCCTATAAAATTCCTTCCTTGATTTCATTATCATCTTTTGGTATCCGACTTATCCAACGTACGATATCTTGTGATATTGATCTAATATCATATGTTTTATAGAAATTGCATAAGAAGCATACAATCTATTTATGTATATTAACAAATTTTCTGAATTTTTTGTATAACCTGGAACATCAACATGTTGCAATTTTGATGAATTCTTCGATAGTTATGATCTTCTTGTATTGAATTCTTGAATTGTTCCGTGAAATATGTATTGACATTGCTAATATATATTCCCATGAGGGAATGTGCATGTATATTCAATACATCTGCTATTGTATTTTTTTTGGTCTTAACATTTTTTTATATGAAATTCAAATCTACTAAGAAAATCCATCCACCTAGCTTGTGTATAATTAATATCTCGTAGATTGAAAAAATATTTTAAGCTAATATGATTTGTTATCAAAGTGAATTTTTTTTCCCAATAGGTAATCTCTCCACATATTTAAAGTGTGGATCACAACAACTAGGTCCAAATCATACATCACATATTTCTTTTCATGTGGTTTTAGTTTCCTAGATTCATAGGCCACTACTGAGTTTTCCTGCAACAAGAATCCTCCTAAACTTTCCAAACAAGCATAAATACATACAAAGAAAATATTTTTTAGCTATGCAATTTTCATAATAGGTTCTAATTTTATGATATGGATTTATGTAGTAATGCAACATAATACAAATATAACCATAAATACAAATATTTAGCAGAAATAAAACTTCATTTCATTAATATCAAAGAACTGAAATTTTCTTACAGACAGAATGGAAATAAACTAGCTAGGACACTGGTAGCTTATCTCTGAGAAGAGATGTGGCAGCTACAGGCCTCTGAAATGTGTTACAATGAGGCTTGAGGGAATTTTTATTATAGAGAAGGAATAGAAAACCTTAAACATCCAAAAACCTAACCCTAGCAGATGAAGCGCCAAAACTATGGGTCGTGTTTGGGTAAATTGGTTTTTCAACTTCCTCTGGTCGTAACTTTGGCACATTATCTCTGTTTGATGCATATGATAGATCGTTACAAACATCTATCCAAGGACTACAAATTCTAACCAATAATATTAATTCTGGAATTAAATCATATTTGCGAGAGGCGCGATGCCCAAAAACCGTCGTTTAGGGCCTCAAAATGGCTTCGTATGTTCAGGACCCAAAAAACTGCTAAAAATAGTAAGTTTTCTCGAAACTGAAAAACTTAAAGAGATAATGTTGGGGCCCCAAGTGGAATAGGTGGGTGGCCACCATAATCCACCTGGATCATGTTAATATATGTTTTAATTTTTGAAACTTTCATGACACTTATATTTCCACTTAAACATTGTTCCTTTCTTTTGTAAGGAAGTAAGAGGGTAGGAAAACCTAGAGAACCCTATAATAAATATTTTTTTGTAATATCCTACAATTACCATAACCTATCGTATATGTAACACATTCTTATGTATGAGCCAGTTTAAATTGGTCCTAACCTTTTTAGGATCAACATACAATCCCTCCTTTAAAATGACATGGCCCAAATATTGTATTTTATCCAGGTAGAACTCGCATTTGTTAAATCTAGCATATAGTTTATGTTCTCTCAAGGTTTGCAGCACTAATCGAAGATGTTCCTTAATATTCTCTTCTTCATTTTTGGAATACACCATAATTTCATATGTAAACTCCAATACAAATTTTACAAGGTACTTACTAAGGAAATTGTTCATTAAGACCATAAATGTTATTGATGCATTGGTAAGGCCAAATGGTAACACTACAAATTCATAGTGACCATATCTAGCTCCAATGGTTGTCTTATGAACGTCTTCATCTTTTATTATTAGCTGCTGATACCTGGTCCTCAAATAAATTTTTGAGAATATGGTTTCCCCTTTAATTTCATCAAACAGATCATTAATACGGGGTAGCGGGTGTTTGTTTTTAATGTTTAGTTCATTTAATTGTAGATAGTCAATGCACATTATGAATGTGCCAAATTTCTTCTTCACAAATAACATAGGAGCCCTCCATGGAGATACATTGCGTCTAGTATACCCTTTATCGAGTAGTTCTTGTAGCTGCATCTTCAATTCGAGTAATTCAGGAATACTCATTATATAAGGTGCTCTAGACACTATGGTTGTTTATGGTATGAGATCAATGGAGAAATATATGTCTCTGCAAGGAGGTAAACATAGAATATATTCTATAAAAACATCCTTAAAATCTCTAATAAGTGGAAATTCATCTAGTTTATTTTTTTATGTTTGTTGTTAATTTATTTCAACATGCACCATAAATAACTAAAACCCTTTTCTGACACTATTTTTCAGTTGTAATGTGGGGATTTTTCTCACTAAAATTGGTTTTGGTATGCCTTTATCATCTATTTTTTCCCCTCCTTATTTACACACATCATTCTTTTCAATAAAAGGTTTATTATTGCCACATGTGTTTCTAGCCAATCCATGACTATTAATACATCATATGACCCTTAATGGAAGTATATTTAAACTTACTGCAGTGGGACATGTGTTTAAATTGATGGGACAATGTATTATCTCACCAAATGCCATCCTTTTTGTGTGGCTAGCTAGTTGTACCAACCATTCCATTTTTAAAATTTGTATCTTTTAACTTACATTTTTCCATAATTTGGGGACTAAGATAACTCAAGATATCCCTTAGATAAATTAAGACAGAAACATAATGGTTCAAGATGGTACCTCCAATATTGATCATAGTGGATTGGTTCTACTATTTTTTTCCTCTAGCACTATACTTATATTGGGGATCTTTCTAGTAATATCATTCACTATTGTTGCCTCATGTATAGCGTGGATGTTTTGAATGGGCCTAGGGTTATGTGGAAAATATGTCAATAAATGAAATTTGCCACACCTCCAACACTTCATCAATTCTATCAGTTTCATTCCACCTATATTTTTATTTTTCAAATCCATGGGCTTGGACCCAGTTTGAGATTGTGTTGACAGAGTGGAATTCCCTTTGCTCAATTTCTTCAGGTAGTGATCCTTTACAAGAAATTTAAGGTATGCATGTGCTTTTCTTTTTTACCCAATTATATATTTGTGATCATCTTTAATTTTCCAAGGTTTTGAGCCTTCTCCCCTACTTTTGAAATGTTGATAAAAAACTATTTCCTTCCTTACTACTTTGTCCATTGTTTTAGGATTTTCAAACTCAACCCTTCCTTTATAAGCGACTGGTAGGAAATTTAAAAATCTATAAACATTGGATTTTTATTACTTAATATAAGGGGTGTAACTCATCTATATTTAATTTTCCCAGTCGTAACTCATGGAATTCCTTCGCTTGATCATCATAATATCATTCGTTTAGATATTTGGATTTAAATTGTTTATAGAAATCCTCCAAAGAAACTTTATTTTCCTCTAATGTATGCATAATTTTAACCTCCTCCGACCAGAGAGGAACCTATAAATTATAAAAGGCCAATCTGGCCTTCAAATTCCTCTCATACTCATAAACTTGGAAGTACTTTTTCACGTTGAGGATTCATGCTTCTGCATCCTCTTATTTTTTACCATCAAATATAGGGGTTTTTATTTTCCTGGACTCCCCTTGCAGCTCCACTTTCTTCTTATTTTATGTGTTTTTTGGATAAGTTTTATTTGATTCATTCCCAATTCCATATTTTTCTATTTCATATCCAGAATTCTTCCTCTTTACTGATTCTATTTTCCCTCCATCTTCTCTCGTGTCTCTTATTTTCCTACTATATTTTCAGTTAGATCCCTTATCATTGTTTTTTTATCTTCTCTATATTTCAGGAACAATACATTGATGGTTCTGAGATGAATCCGAACTTATTGTAAACTCCTCACGATCTACAAAATTTGAGTTGTGGGTGTAGTATTTCCTCTTTCCAATTATACATATATTCGTTCTCCCTCCACTACAGGTAAATTTGGATCATCTTCCATTATGTGTTATAACATTCCTTTACCAGGGTATGTTATAATCCAACATAATTGAAAATTATTATAGCCATTTCAAAACTAATTTCAAAATATACTCATATATATATTTAAAATGTGGTGATCCCATGTACGTCCAGTTTTAAAATTTGGGCTCTGATACCATATGTCACGGACCCTAGTTTCCCAATTTTTTGTTTTTTGTTTTGTTTTGTTTTTATAATTATTTATTTATGGACTATATGTATGTATTCAATCAAATGGTTATCTTACAGTTTCCTTAACAAAAAAAAAAACATCATTCCTTACCTTATTATAAGGGCCTCAACCCAATAAATATATGTTAAATCTGTCAACCTAATAACCTTATGTTAGTTATTGTCATTATCTATACATAAATTTATGTACTTGCTACATATGGTTCCATATTACAATACTTTTATAACATAGGAAATGTATGCTATAAATGGTTTTGTTTGCTTGAACTTGGTAAAAAGAAATGTATTTGTTATAGTCTTGTTATAAGGTGCTTGCCTCTATTGAGTACATGTGGAATTTCGAAAAAGGAGGTCGGTGATTATTGAAATTCATGATTCAAACCAATGGAGGACATGTCCCCGTATCCCTTGTGATCTTCACATGATCATCAGGATTGGGTTAATGTGGAATATTGAGATTTAGTGTTGCCAAATAAATGAAGGGAATGCAATTTCGCAAACCCTAAACTTATGAATTACATTTTTCTCCCATTCATTTTGTTTTCCCACTGAGTGTGTTGTCTTACCTGCAAAGAAATGATGTGAGTGGTATGGGAAACATGGCAGTTGTGGTTTTTCTCTAGTTTTGTGGCTATAAATATTCTACCTAAACCGATGCTTAACCCCCTTCCAAAATGTTGATCAAAATTTAAATTTATGTTATATTATTACTTTTTTCTTCATATGTATTTTTTCACTAATTTTTTTTTTTTTTTTTACTTCGCTACATTCTTTTCCTACTATTCCAAGGCATTCTCATGACTACTATGATCATAAACTCTCGGAATCACTTCACAGTGCCTCTGCAACTTGGGATTATTCCACCAATTTTCCAATGATTAACTTTTCTTACTATTCCTTTAATGTGCATTTCCTAGGGAATAGTTTCATTACTTGGGTATTGGGTTGCCTCTGACATCATAGAAATAAATACCCTAACATGATGTTAATTCATTATGCAAGGTTTATTTAATTTCCTTTGCCACAGTCCACATTCGTCGATAACGGGTAAATATTTGATTACGATGTTTCCTTCACTGTGTTATATTTATTTTATCAATTTTTCCCGAATGGATAGTGGACTATAAAAATTCAACCCTCGTCTTATGGCAAAGTCTCGAAAAATTTTCCACAACACTGTGGTGTCCTTATCCTATCGCGTGTTCTTGTTGGGGTACTTTTATTCTGGTTTTCCCCTTTTCCGACATAAAACCCTTGTAAAATTTGTTCTTTTTACATGGAGAATTTTTGTTTCAATTATTTTATGATAGCCTTGACACTTCTGATTATTTTCCCTTTATTTTATAGTGCATGTAAATATA
The DNA here is from genome assembly GCA_034641835.2 of Pinus albicaulis. Lineage (NCBI taxonomy): Eukaryota > Viridiplantae > Streptophyta > Pinopsida > Pinales > Pinaceae > Pinus > Pinus albicaulis. The sequence goes on from CM076576.1 coordinate 938,675,389, forward strand.
AGTGAGTTTTCAAATCACTAACTCGGTTCTATTTTGATGTGAAGTAGGAAAGCTATGACTTTTCCTTACTACAGGTATATATTTCTCTTAACGTTATTTATGATTTTGGCTTAGATTATTTTCCACCAATATACTCAGCTCCTCTTCAAACAAATTGTTTAAGGAACTTCTAAAATTACACAAAATTCAGCACCACCCGACAAAGGAATTCCCTCCACTTCTAACTCCTACTTCCTATGCTACAAGTTTGGTCTTCCTTGCATCTCTCCTCATCTTATTTTTCAATTAATGGTGCAATGAAATAAGGGTTCCAGGTCTATACATGGTTTCTCACTATACAACCCTTCCAGTCAAGTCTTCCCTATAGGGGAATTTAATTGAAATAAAAATTCATTACCATGGTGAAAAAATTTATAGTTTGCCCTCTGGCTTGTGGCACACATAATTTTCCCATACCTTATATGTCCCATGGTTTTTTTTTTCTTTTTTTTTCTTTTTTTTTGGTTCTCGAAGTCAGTTTCTTGGTTCAAAGGTGCAAAACAGAAATGCGGAATTGTATAATCTCTTAAGGTTTGACGTTAATTTTATTTAGAATTTACTATAAATTATTCCCAAAGAGGTGCACATTGTGATGCTGGTAATATATGCTAAATTTTAATTTTCAATTTTTTTCCTCCATGGAAAAATTCTCTGTGTGGATCCTATGGTCGAGATGTGTACATAGTATTTTTCATAAGTACCTTTCAATTTTGGAAACAATTTTGTGGTTATTATATGTATGAACTTGGTCTTTCTAACTTGGAAAAATTTAATTATACATTCCTCATACATCTATGTTAACATGTTCCTTTTTGACGTGATATATATATGTTTAACTATTGCTGAAATGTTTAGAAATTTTCTTTTTGTAGTAGGGTTTAGCTATAATCATTCCTACACCCGATATCGATGCCCCCCTGTAAAGGGATTCATGTATAATCCCAAAATTTATGCTAGTGTTGATTCGTTGTAGTTTTTATGTTTTACTATAGCTTAATAAACTGAATGCACTGTTGTTACAATTCTTTCATTCTCATATTTTCTTCAAATTTTAATAAATTCTTATGGTATTATACGCTTATTGCAACCATTTAAATATTTATTGTCTATTAAATACCCTAATGATATTGCTACACTAAGAAATAGGTGGATTGACTCACTCTAGCTGCATTAGTTTTTTTTTTTTACATCGAAGTAAGGTTATTACGAAAGAAGGATGTTAACCACTAAGACTCTAGTTGTATTGAATTATCGTCTCCTACTATTTTTGTTGTTGCTTTAACACTTTCGCTCCATGCAACCACATTACTTTTCAAACTTTAAGTTTTTTTTTTTTTAATTTCATAAAATAACTACATTCCTATATTACTTCTCTGCATCCCTACTAATATACTTAAATTTAATCCTTCATCCTGCCTATTTTTAATTAAATACTTTCAAAAAGTTCTCAATAATTAAAGGAAGCCCACTAACATACTCATATAGTAAGAATCTCATCACTACATACAATGTATATAGCATGTAGGGATAAATCAGATTACTATTAAATTTACATGATACATCAACATACTACAATAAGTATAACACATGCAGATATAAATTATGTTTATACCAGCGAGAATAATTCTCTAGTTCTGTAAAATTCAAACAATATTACAATATTGAAATGTGATGGCAGTGTGGGTGCACGCATTAAGGAGAGTTCCTCAAAATTGCTTACAATATTTTCTAACTCAGGGGGAATCTAATCCTAGTCTTTAATTTCGCTCTCGGTCATCAAAATTTAATAAGTTTAAATTGATAAAACTTAATAAATTACCTTCGGAAGCAAAAAGTCCCTTCTATCCTTTGAAAAACATTATAACTTCTGTAAACAATGGTTACAGCCTTTCAGAACCTTTGAACCCACTTTAACCAATGTTTGAATCCTCGAAAATGAAACATTATAATGCACTTTTCTAACATGTTAACAGACCTTCGGAGAATTGAATTTTGGAAATATAATAATAAACAATGTTTATTATTATACAAGGTCTAAAACTTTCAGAAATGATGCTTATAAACCTTTGGGGAAAATTTTAAACCCTTCTGCATCATATATCCAGACTTCAACCCATTGATAAAATTATATTTTATAAGATGTTGGGTCCTTACCTCTTTATTAAGCTCTTTATAACTCTCAATGCGAACACCATTGGATGTGTTGATCAATTGATTTGACGAAAATCGCGTCCATTCGACCCCGGTACTTTATCACTTGGAAGCAACGCGAAATTAGTTGTTTTGTTGTTGTGAAGTGTCGCAACCAAATTTGATCGTGTTCAAAAAGTCAAAATTGCTCTCAACCCCAAAGGGGTGCGAAAACAGTATTTTGGTTTTTCAAAACCACTAACCTACAACTTTCAATTATGATCTCGTTTAAAATTGGATTTTCGTTGGATTTATAGGTTAACTTAAAATTATTTTAAAACCTTTCCTCTCTACTTTGTAACTCAATAGTATAGACCAATATCATTTCCTGATCTTACAACAAAGAAACCAAATTCCTTTGATTTCTCTAGTCTTTTACACAAAGACTAATTTACATTCAAATTCGACACACACATAGAAGATAATTATGCTCAATTTCTACACAGAAATTCCACCAATTCAAAGAGTTCAAAGAGATGAACCCTTTAGGGATTTTTCAAATAAAAATAGCTAAGCAAACACTGCAATTTCATTAAGACAGAGAGAAAACCCTCACACTCCAATCTTCTACAGCCAAATTTCGAATTCCTCCTTTACAGAGGTTACAATTTATAATTATTTTAAATGACAATCGACCTATTTTTGAGGATTGAATTCATCAAACTTATACAAAATCCAAATTACATAATATCTTCCTAAATTCTATCAACTGAAGCTAAATATGCTGAAACAAATCTAAAACTGCTCAATCCTCCTAAATACTAGTTCAACCCTATCTATTACTATTGTAAAATGACAGCTAAAGGTACCAACACCTTTTCTTGTAACATTTTTTTTGGTTTTTGGCATAATTAATGAATATTTTGTCTCTAAGCCTCATGCCCCTACATTGGATTCCTGAGCACGAAAAATCTTCATGGGCTCCTGTCCATGAGCTCCTCCACAGAACTGCCCAATTTCTGCAGCATAGTTTCTGTCACCGAGGTAGCATCCTCAATTGGTTGATCCTTCCACTTGATCAAGTATTGAAAACACTCCTGTCCCCTGGTCTTCTTAAACACTTTCTTGTCTAAGATCCTCTATGGCTATAATGGCTTTGCTGTGGGTAACTATTTTACCTAGTCAATCTGTTCTCTATCTTCTCGTATGTCACCTGTGCCACCATCTTCATATCTGTACAAATCAGCAACATTGAATATTTGGGATATTCTAATATCATATGGTAATTCAATTTCATAAGCATTTGCAGAAAATTTCCTCAATATCTTGCATGGTCCTATCTTTTTGAATTTTAATTTATTATATTGCTTCCTTGGAAATATTTCTTTTCTTAAGTGTGCCAAAACCAAATCACCAACTTCAAAATTAACTTCTTCTACTCAAATCTGCTCTGTTCTTGTACTTGATTGTTGTCTTGCAGCTGCTGCTTTACTTGTTCATGTATTGCTTGAATTTATGAAGCAAACTCCTCTCCTTCAACACTTCTCATTTCTACTTTTCCCAAGTTCCTCAATTCAGATACTCCTCTTGGGTGCATTCCATAAACTGTATGGAATGGAATCTTCCCTGTACTTTTGTTAGGTGAATCATTATATGCATATTCTACCTGTGGTAAAATATGATCCCACTATTTAGGATGTTCTCCTGCAAGACTTCTGAAAAGATTACCCAAACTTTTGTTCACTACTTCAGTCTGCCCATCAGTTTGAGGGTGATAAGATGAGCTGAAACTCAGTTTAGTACTAAGCTTCTTCAACAATGTCCTCCAAAAATGACCAACAAATCTGGTATCTCTATCAGAAACAATACTTTTAGGTAACCCATGTAATCTGACAATCTCCTTGAAAAACAAATTGGCAACATGAGTAGCATCACTGGTTTTATAACATGGAATAAAATGTGCCATTTTTGAAAATTTGTCAACTACAACATAAATTTCATCATTCCTTCTCTATTTTTTAGGCAAACCTAAAACAAAATCCATACTTACCATATCCCAAGGTTTGTTTGGAATAGGTAATGGAATGTACAAACCTGCATTTTGACTTTCCCTTTTGCATATTCACAGATTTTACAATTCTTCACATAATTTTCCACTTCAAATCTCATATTTGGCCAAAAATAAAAATGACTTAATTTCTCATAAGTCTTATCAACACCAAAATGTCCAGCAATTCCACCACTATGTTTCTCCCTGATTAAATTTTTTCTCATGGAACAATTTGGTATGCACAATTGATTTCTTTTGAACAATAAACCCTCTTGCAAGAAATAATATAACCACTGACTTATGTCCATAAAAACAATATTACAACATGCCTCAAATGCTTCTTTGAAATCCAAATCTGTTTTATAGATTTCTTTAAGAAAATCAAATCCTACCACTTCAATTTGACTTTCTTGAACAAGAATTCTTTTTCTACTCAAGGCATCATCTACCTTGTTTTCTTGACCACTTATATGTTTCAATGCAAAGTTAAAACTTTGAAGATATTCAACCAATTTTGCATTTTTTTTATTCAATTTAGGTTGCTGCATAATATATTGTAAAGCATGATTATTTGAATATAGCACAAATTCTTTAGACATTAAATAATGTCTCCACTTCTTCAATGATTGTACAATTGCATAAAATTCCTTGTCATAATAAGAGTACTTCCTTCTTGTCTCATTCAGCTTCTCACTGAAATATGTTACAGGCCTATCTTCTTGACTTAATATAGCCCCAATATCTTCTCCACTGGCATCACATTTGACTTGAAATGGTTTTTTAAAATCAAGGAAAACTAAAACAGGTTTTTTTAGTTATCTTTTGCTTCAAAAACTAAAAATTTCATTAAGCTTCAGTAGTCCATTTGAATGGTTTTTGTCCTTCTTTATGCTTTCGATGATAGATGCATTGATATTGCTAAAATTTGTTATCAATTTTCTATAAAAAATAGCAAGTCCATGGAAAATATTTACCTCAAAAACACTTTTTGGTGAAGGCCACTCCACCATTTCCTTTATCTTTTCTGGATCCATTTTTAATCCTTCAGCAAAAAAAACAAAACCCAGATATACCAATTCTTCTTTCATGAATGAACATTTCTTTAAATTTATCAGTAATTTCTCTTGATGTAACTTCCTTAAGACATAATTAAGATGTCTTAGGTGTTCTTCCTTTGTTTTTCTATAAATTAATATATCATCCAGATATACTATTGCAAATTTACCAATAAATTCCTTTAACACTTCATTCATAAGCCTCATAAACATGATAGGTGCATTTGATAAACCAAAAGGCATTACCATCCATTCATATAATCCCTCATTTGTTTTAAAGGTTGTTTTCCATTCATTACCTTTCCTTATCCTAATTTGATGATCCCCACTTTTCAAGTCTAATTTTGAAAAATATCTTGCTCCACTCAAACAATAAATCAAATCTTCAATTCTAGGTAAAGGAAATCTATACCTGATTGTTATCTTGTTTATTTCTCTTGAGTCAGTGCACATTCTCCAACCTCCATCTTTCTTTGAACTTAACACTGTAGGTACTGCAAAAGGACTCAAAATTTCTCTGATCAAACCTTTGTCAACCAATTATTGTACTTGCTTTCTGATTTCTTCATTTTATGTAGGAGTCATTCTGTAAGCTGCTTTGTTTGGAAGATTTCATCCTGGAATCAAATATATCTGATGGCTAATTCTTCTTACACGTGGTAATTAATCATGAAAATCATCCACAATAATATCACAATAACTTTCCAACATTTCTTGAATTTAAATTGGCAAAACAGAAATTTTAGTAGAAGTAAATACTACCTTAGGTTTGCAAACTAAAGCAAAATTTACCTCATCATCTTCAATCTACTGCAAGTATTCTTTTCTACTCAACAGTAAAGCCTTAGGATCAGACTTTTTACTTGATGCATCTTCTTCCATAAGTAACAATGTTTGATTCATACCATGTTTGAAAAACTTGTAGGTGTTTTTCTTACCATCATGTACTTCTACTATGTCATACTGCCAAGGTATACCTAGCAATATGTGACACACATCCATAGGCATCACATCACACAGGATTTTATCTTTGTAACTTCCCATCTACAATTATATTTCAGATTGTTCCTTTACAATTAGCTGATGTCCCTTCTGAAGCCATGACACCTTGTAGGGTTTTGGATGTTCCCTTGTATTCAATTTCAACTTCTCTATCACCTCTGTAGAGACCAAATTATATGTACTTACACTATCAATTACCAATTGACAACATTTCCCTTGAACTTTGCACACACTTCTGAACAAAGTCTTTCTCTGTATTGGTTCAGCAACTTCCTTTTCTTGCTTTAACAAAACCTTGTTAACGACCAAATATTCTCCTTTCTCTGGCACAATTTATTTCTTTGTTTCAAGAAACTTTGTTGCTTCTTCTCGAGTCTGAGCAAAATTTCATTTCTTTGGTTTCTCCCCACATTCTCTTTCTCTGGACATTCATGGGCTCTATGTCCCAATTTGTTACATCTATAACATCTGACTTTTCTTCCTCTGTTTCTGCCTCCTCTTCCTCTGTAATAACTCCTTCTACCACTTGCATCACCTTCTATGGGTGCATGCTGAGGTGAGCTACTGCTAGCTCCATCTCTTGGTGTTGTAGATCTTCCTCTTCCACCTTGACTTCCCTTTCCTTGGAAATTACCTCCTCTTTTGGCAGATTGCTTTCTCAGGAGTTTTTCTTCAGCTTTTAAGGCCATCTGGTAAGCCTCTTCTACTATCGTAGGAGACAATATACTTATCTCATCTTGGATCTCCATTCTGAGACCATTTATGTACCTGGAAATCTTCTCTGTTGTATCTTGAATTTGTCCTACACTTATGCTCACTTTGTAAAACTCATCTATGTATTATTTCACATATTAATATTTGTCTAAGATTCAACATTTGTCTAAATAATGAAAGCTGATAATCACTAGGCAAAATCTTACCTCTCACCTTTGCCACCATTATGTTCCAATTTTTTATTGGCTTCTTACCAAATATCCTTCTCTCTGCTTGCACTCCATCCCACCAAAGTGTTGCATCTCCTTTCAACCTTGTGACAACAAACTTAACTCTCTTTTCTTCACCCATCTCTTCATAATCAAAGCATTTATTCATTTCATTGATCTAGTCTATCAACTCTTCTGGATCCAATCCTCCTTCAAAAGATGATACTTCAAGTCTAGGCTTGGATGTAGAGCCTATAATTGATTTAAAGAATCTCATATCAGGAGTAAGCTCAATATTTTCTTCTTCTTCTTCAACTTCAGGTTCACTGACATCTTCAGGATCTCTGTGTTGTCCTACTTCAATTGCTTCCAATCTGGCTTGAATCTGCTACATAGTCTCCAGTACTTCTGCATTTTCAACTAGTCTACCTCTTCTTCTACCAGCACCACCTCTACCAATTCTGACAGCCATGCTGGACTTCATTTTTTGACTTTTGGAAGCTTGTTCAGTGTCTGAAAAATGCTCTGAAGACCGCCCTGATACCCCAAATGATGGTAGTGTGGGTGCAGACATTAAGGAAAGTTGCTCAAAATTTCTTACAATATTTTCTAACTTAGGGGGAATCTGATCCTGGTCTTTACTTTCTCTCTCGGTCATCAAAATTTAATAAGTTTAAATTGATAAAACTTAATAAATTACTATCGGAAGCAAAAAATTCCCTTCTATCCTTTGAAAAACATTATAACTTTTGTAAACAATGGTTACAACCTTTCGGAACCTTTGAACCCACTTTAACCAATGTTTGAATCCTCAGAAACGAAATATTATAATGCACTTTTATAACATGTTAACAGACCTTTAGAGAATTGACTTTTGGAAATATAATAATAAACAATGTTTATTATTATACAAGGTCTAAAACCTTCGGAAATGATGCTTATAAATATTTGGAGAAAATGTTAAACCCTTATGCATCATATATCCAGATTTCAACCCTTTGATAAAATTCTATTTCATAAGATGTCAGGTCCTTATGTCTTTATTAAGATCTGTATAACTCTCAATGCGAACACCGTCGAATGTGTTGATCAATTGACTTGACGACAATCACATCCATTCGACCCCGGTACTTTATCACTTGGAAGCAATGCGAAATTAGTTGTTTTATTGTTGTGACGTGTCGCAGCCTGATTTGATCGCGTTCAAAAAGGTAAAACTTCTCTCAATCCCAAAGGGGTGCGAAAACAATAGTTTGGTTTTTCAAAACCACTAACCTGCAACTTTCAATTACGATCTCGTTTAAAATTGGATTTTCACCAAATTTGAGAGTTAACTTAAAATTCTTTTGAAACCTTTCTTCTCCACTTTTTAACTCAATAGTATAGACCAATATCACTGCCCGATATTACAACAAAGAAACCAAATTCCTCTGATTTCTCTAGTATTTTACATAGAGACTAATTTACATTCAAATTCGACACACACATAGAAGATAATTATGCTCAATTTCTACACAGAAATTCCACCAATTCAAAGAGTTCAAAGAGATGAACCCTTTGGGGATTTGTCAAATAACAACAATTAAACAAACACTGCAATTTTATTAAGAGAGAGGGAAAGCCCTCACACTCCAATCTTCTACAGCCAAATTCCGAATTCCTCCTTTGCAGAGGTTACAATTTATAATTCTTTTACCTAACAATCGACATATTTTTGAGGATCGAATTCATCAAACTTAGAAAAAATCCTAATTACATAATATCTTCCTAAATTCTATTAACTGAAGCTAAATATGCTGAAACAAATCTAAAACTGCTCAATCCTCCTAAATACTAGTTCAACACTATCTATTGCAACTGTAAAATGACAACTAAAGGTACCAACACCTTTTCTTGTAACATTTTTTTTATTTTTGGCATAATTAATGAAGCTTTTGTCTCTAAGCCTCATGCCCCTGCATCAAAGTTCATCTTAATCCTAATAGAAAATAAGATAAATCGTAATGAGAATTGTTGTTTGGACAATTACTCCAGAACAACGTATGTTCCTCCTGACCATGAAATGAATCCACCAGTTCCCCCCCAATATATGACATTGTTTCCATGCAAATCAATGACCTCCTTCATTCTTAAGTGGTCTATTTTCTAAATATTTTCCTTCCCTAGCATATTTTTAGTAGCGTCTTACTTTTTGGGTTTTCCACCCACTAGCATAGGCTTTTTGTTTGTTTTTATTTTGGAAAAAATGTTCTTTTCCTTTTCACTTTAAGCCCTGCATTTCTCTCACACGGTTCTTTGTTTCACCTAATATTGCTATCTTTCTCCATGTGATTTAATAGATATTTTTCTCCCATCATATTAAATCCTGTCTATTTCTGCTAGGGGTTTTTACGAGACCTTTAAGGGAATATTTATCCTGAATTTAACCACCAATAATTGTTTCCAACTTCGAAAGAATATTCTAACTCCACTACTTCATTCTTGAGTAATTTCCAATATTCTATTTATTAATAATAATATAATGAGTACATAAAAAAAATTATTTATCACATCATTCACAAGTCGCATATGGATTCCCTAGCGATTCAGTCAAAAAATATTGACTATGTCTAAAACAATAATTATTACATAGAAAACAAAGGGGTGTACATCATTGGAACTATTGAGGGGATTTTTCAAGCCAAATAAATAAAGGATAAAGATGAAAATTTGGACCCACAAGGATTAGCTTTTGTTAACTCCTTCAATATATCTCCCTTTCTTTTCAATCTTCAAAAGCCCAAAGACCTTGGAAAATAATAAGTAATATACATGAATTCAAGATATGGATCATGCAATATAATAAACACATTTTATTTTTTGATGGATTTATTAAAGGAAGTCGGACTATTGCGGGAAACCGAGTGGGGTGGTGATTATTCATCCTAAGAATAATTAGGAACACAAATGTGCATGTGGATTTGGAGAGGAAAAAAACAATGTCACGGAGGATTATGCTCTTTATTAGGGAATAAAACAAGCTTTACATTTTTAAATTCAAAATATTATTGTGATTGGAGAGTTTCTTCTCATCCTATCCATAATTTTAAATCGATATCCCCCAAATGGTTTTAAATCACCACAAATTATCAAAATTATTATGAATCTCATTCATCTCATCTGTAAACATCAATGTTATCATTTATTGAGGGGGAGCAATTTGAAAGTAGATGAAATGGCCAATATTGGCTCTACTCTCCCCAAAGGAGAACAAGCATGTTAAGGAATAATCCAAAGGTATCCACTGCCCTAAATATTCAATATGATAATATAAAAATGTATTTATTTAAGAAATTTAAAATTAATAATTTAGTTGGGAGGGGTCCCACCCTAGCTTTCCTAGCTCATTGCATGTCGAGCACACACACCCTCTTATATATGCATATCCTTCTAGAATCTTTTATGCTTTTTGTAGTCTTAAAATACATACAAGTGAATGTGGAGGATCCTATATATTGAACCCATATAGTTAGTTATGAAGGAAAATAATAACTATTAAGAATAATTGGAATACAAAATCAAACTACAAAGGTACTCCTTGGAGGTGCATTGATCCTTCAATGATTTTGAGGGAAGGTAATGAATATGCTATTTATGATTCTTGTGAGTGGTGTAAGAGTAGCACATGATCCATTTCGAATTATTTGGTCTGTAAAGTATCCATTAGGGAGTGGCCATCTCCTTGCTCTGCTATCAAGTTCTCTCCCTTCCATGGACTCTTTTCTCTACATTATTTTAGTTTCCTCAAAGGTAAAATGTCTCTTTAATCTCTCAAAGTATTTCCATTCTTAGCCTATATATATTTCATTATACGTTGTGATTATGTGAATCATGGTCACTCCCTGGAATTTATATTGTTCCTGGATTTGACTATGATTTAGACTGCCTATTCAGAGCTACTCAGAGTCCTTCACTTCTCAGTAAGATCGCTTTGGAAAATATACTCACTATGACTTTCCCTTTGGACTCTTCCCCTGTTTATTTATTTAGAATAGTTGGTCCTACTACCAATATGGCCTTTTTGAAAATATTTCTCCTGATTCTATGCTTCCTCACTGATGGAGAAGGGAATACACCATTCTATATTCTAAATTATTGTAACAATAAACATAGGGTAGATAAAATATGATAACCTATCCTTTTGTTTTTATCATACTAATGCCTCCATTTTCCAACCATTTCTCATGATACTTTAGAATAATAGGGCTTCATCAAAGATAATTTATCATCTCACCTAACCAGGAAATGTCCCTTACTTTGGATGGAATACAATCTTTCCAACTCACCATATACAATTTTAAGTATGAAGTGAAGGTTTGAAACCCCCATTTTGATGAGATTACATCTTATATGGTTGAGACCTCTCAAGTAAGTCGTGAAGATAAATGGCCCCCCAAGGAACCTCATCCTCATAATTAGCTATATCTTGTTTTGATGAAATTTTTTATTTTTATTTTTATTGACTATTTATGGTGCCTTTATAAGAAATGTAAGGAGATCAATATCATTGAAAGTTTAAAGTTGATGTGCCTAGAATGTAGAGACTAGAAGAAATAAAAAATAATAGATTTGAGATCAATCTCTCCAAACAATGTTTTCATGTACTATTTCTAAGTTTTAAGCCCATACCTCCTTTAATACAAATTATTCCTGGTTATTCTTAAATATAGTAATAATGATAATAATGATAGATTTGAGGCTTCTGCGACGAGTATTTTGTGTAGAGAAGTTTTTAGGATCAATCACGTCCATTCTTGGTAAATTCAACGTTTCGAACCAAGACAATGTGGTTCATATTTACGAATTTCCTGAAGATGAACCACAGTGGCTTGGTTCGAAATGTCAAATTTACCAAGAATGGATGTGATTGATCGAGAAAAATTCTCTACATGAAATGATAATAATAATAATATTAATATTAAGAATAATTAAGATCCTAAAATATATTTTTTTGTAAGCTTGGAAAGACTGCATCTTAATCATATCCAATATATCACCCCAATTGGGGCGCGAAATTGAAATGACGACTTCCCATCAGGAGTGCCTTAAAAGAGAACTTGAACACCGTCTATCGAAGACCCCGTGGACTAAGATTCTAAAATATTAAATATAAATAATTTTATAATATTGTTATAATAATTATTATTATCATTATTATTATAGTTTAAATAATTATTATTATTAGTTAATAATATTATTATTGAAGCTTATTATTAAAAAGCGACTTACAATATTAATAAGAATAATTAAATCCTAAAATATTAAATCAAAAATATATTATACTATAATATTATAATAATAATAATATTAATAATAATAATGATAATTATTTGTGATATAATTAGTCAATATTATTATTATTATTGGAATATTTAGAAAAATATTGTTAATAATGCTTATTATAATTAATATGGTTATTATTAATATAAATGTTAATATTATTCGTAACATTGTAATATTAGTTTTTTGTAAGTTGTTGTTATTTCATTCTATTAATAAAAATATGTTACATGATCGACCCATGCATTCTAGGTGATATGAGCTTGTCCAATGGGAAACTAGATTTTTTGAACATCTGGTTGTTGAGTAAGTAGTCCAAAATTTATAATTTTAAAATATATTTAAAATAACTAGAACAAATTCATCATCATCAAACCACCCATGATCACTACGTAGCTTACTAGTTGATACTTTCAATGTAAAATAAAATATACTACTCCTCAGGTGATTCAATAGGAATCGAGTCCTTTGCACTTCAACCCGGTGGGACTGAAGGTGAAATAAATGGAATATACCTCTCAATTCTAGCCATCCTGATATCCATCTAGAGCATGTGAAATCGTGGATGTTGTTTATCACTCCTGATTCATGTGACAGAGTCAAGAATATTTGGTAGATATTGCTTCCCCACATGCATAGCTATTTCCAACAAAGTTTTGATTTTCCAATATAAAAAATAGTGTTTAGAGATATAGAGTATGTATCCCTATGGTATGGAAAAGATCTAGGATTAAATCAATAAATTCATTAATGATCTCTATATCAGATATCCCACCCTCCCATGACCAACAGATTTTCCCCAAACCTATATCACATTATGGGTTTCAACAAAACTTGTCTCTATATATATGTTTATTTCCTATCTACCCTGCGTTCAACCATCACCATGACCATAACCAAGGGCTCCGAGACCCACCACCATTATTAGCACCACAACCACAACCCCCATGAAAGGACAGTCTTTCCATAATTCCAAATGGATATCCCTGTATCTTTAACCAACCGAATAAGCTTCTCTTCCTGATTTGGATGCAACTAACTGGGGTTTGGCCCATTGACACCATGAAAGAGTATATTTCTCCTAGGGAGTGAAAATATCTATTGTTCAATCATCTAATCCATGTTATCATTGGATAGTAATAACCATAAATTTTAATTTTAAGCTCAATACTCATGAAATTGACGTAAAATGGGGGCTGTCTCATACCACACAAGACCATCCACCATATCATGTAATAATATGAGTTAAAACATTCATATTGTTTAGTACCAGGCATAAAACCGCACTAACAAAAATAACATCAAACGCCCATTCCTAGGGTACATGGAGCACTCTGAGTTGAAAACCAATTAAAATTAAAATAACCCATGGAGTTCCTTCCTTCCCCGAGATTGGGAAACTCTTGGGCTGGGTAACAAACATGGTATTAGGTATGGGACTATGAAGGTTGGATTTATAGGTGGGTAGGTCGATGTTCAGGAGTTCTAGGAAGGCATCACTTAGGAAAATGCCAAATCCATGCTAAAAGATTATCTTGCTAAAGCGAGGAGAATCCCGCAACCCATAAAAATAATCAATAGAAATGACACTAGTAATTTTGGTAAGCTTCAAATTCACATTATGCAGGCTACCAGAATGAAATTATAGGATAGGAGGAGTATGAACATAGTTACATGCCCCTCCAACCCGTCCTCAACTCATAACATATAGGAAGTCATGCATACAGAGGTTGGATCCCATACTATTCCAATCAATATGCTTTTCGACAAGCCCAAAACCATACAAAAAGTATGATTCAGTTTGTGAAAGGCTTCAAATAGGGATTGACAAAGAAGGGTTTTAGAAAAATTGTAAGTAACATACTCATAAAATAGTGAGTGTCGAACCAAATTTTTTTTCCCTTTCCATGTTGGTAAAACTTTGCATGCAGTTTCTATTTTCCTCCTTACCAACTTTCCATACTGATGGGCCAACATCAAATTTTCCTTCTAGTCGAAATTGGAAATTTTTTATGTAGGACTATATCAGTAGCTACTCCTTACCATACTAAAAAATTCAATAAATTCCAGCTTCCAAACTTGAGGGAGCCACGTGCATTTGGATGTGTGGGGGTGGATACACCACAACTTCCATTCAATTATCCTCATCATGAATATTAAAATGGTGGTTTAGATCCCACTAGACCCCTTTGTCCTCTTCTCACCCCCATTTGGGAATTAGTAAGGTTATGATATTATAACAATATCATTAAGAATTGTAACTATTCTAAATATTGTAAAATAAATAAAAAATAAATAAATCTAGAGAGTATTATGATATTTATATAATAATAATAATAATAATAATTAACAATAATAATTTTATAATAATAATTATAATTATAATGCAAAAAATTATAATCTTAAAATATTAATTATTATGATTAATGTTGTAAGGTATCTTAATAATCACACGGATATAATTATACTAATGTTAATTATTAATATGGTTCTAAATAGCCCTGAGAGTTATCACAGTTGGTAGAATCGTCATTATTAAACCACCTTAGTTATTGAGAGCTCACAACTTCAATTCTCTTGACACCGTAGAGGTCAAGCTCCATGGTGAAGCCAATAGAATGTGATCCCTTCTGGTGGATATTCCTAGTACAAATAGTTTGTGGATGTAGCAATCACAGGTCTTCAGGTTTCGTGAACGACATAGTAATATGTGTGTGTATGTGTGTGTGTGTGTGGTTCTAAATTTAGTTATTACTATTATTATTGTTATAGAGTAAGAAATGCTATGAATCAATTAAAAAAAAATTTATTATTTATGGTTAAGTTTAAAATAGAAGAAGAAAGGAGAAACAAAACAAGGTAGAGAAAGGGAGAAAGAAAGGGTTAGGGATGAGAAGAGCGAGAGAATTTTTTATGGGAGAGACATTGGATAATGGTTTCCATGGGAAACTAAGTTTCAATCGATATTCTCATTCACAATTACTGGGGTTATTCTCAATTTTAATGGTTTCCCTCAGGAGATAGGCAGTCTCGTAAGGAATATATGTGAGAATCCTCTCCTTGTCAAAGTATATGAGGTGCTTTGTGTTATTATATTGTTTGATAATGGTCAATTTGGATTCCTATTTATGGATTTTTTCAACCATGTACTCTTTTAAGTGGACTTTAATGGATGTTTTCTTTTGGCCTATCTAGGATTTACAACTAGAGCAAGGGATTTCATAGACTCCTAGACCAAGCAAGTGGTTAGATTTATATTTATCAAATATAAAGAGATACGTTAGGGTGATTTTGGGTTTGAAGGATATTTAAATGTTCTTTTCCCATGGGATTTTTGAAATGTGTTCAATAACACCTTGAATATAAAGTAGGGTTATTTTTTATAATGAGGGAGATAAAGGAACGATTTTAGGTCTATGATGGAGGTCTTAGTGAAATAATGTTTTCATTTAGAAAGAATTTTTCACAGTTTAGTGAAGATAAGCACTAGGTTAATTATATAGAAGAATATATAAATTAGATTTAAAGGCATGAGACATGTGAATTTTTTCCATGACCAAAAGTCAAGAATGTGATTAGGAAATAATATATCTTCAAGAACAAGTAGAATGAGGATGATCAAGTTGTAAAAAATAAAGGAATATTTGTTTGTAAGGGATATTCTCATGTTGAAGGATTTGTTTTGAATAAACTTGTGCTCTAGTTGTAAGACTCAAGGAAATCAGCATGTTTTTTAATTTGTATTTTTAATAAACTTTAAAGTCTATAAAATTGATGTCAAATGAACCTTTCTAAATGGAGTAATGGAATAAGAGGTAAAAAATTAATATTATGTATTTATATTGAATAAAGAACTTTATGGACAAAAAGAAATCTCCCATGGCCATGTAATCAATATTTCAAAATTATTTATAGAAACAAGGATTCAAAAAAGGAGAAATATATGGAAACCTTTACATCAAAACAAATAATTAAATTATAATATTCATTGTTTTATACATAGATTATATAATTTTTGGAAGTGATTAAAACATAATTTGTTGAAGGTTTGCAACAAAAATACATAATGAATTTCAAATGTCCATGCTTGATAATTATGACTCTTTCAAAGCCTACACATTGTTCAATTCAGTAAAGGAAGATTAATCTCCAAAATTAAATATATTAAGGATATGTTGAATAAATTTGGAATGAAAAATTGTGCACATATTAACACACCCATGGTCATAGGATGTAAATTATGCAATGATGATGAATCACCAGATTCAAAGAAAACAAGGTATAGATCAATGATTGGAAACCTCCTATATGTGATGACATCAAGACCATCTATCATGCAAGTAAGAGGAATGGTGGAAAGGTTTCAATTTTCAGAAAAGGAGACAATTGTGCAAGAAATAAGGAGAATATGGAATTTGTCTTATGGTATTAAAGTAACAAACGCTTCACCTTATCAACATATACATATGAAAATTTGGTAACAAGTATCGATGACAAGAAAATTATAAGTGGACATGAATTATTTTTTGGAAATTTTCTAGTGTCTTGTTTGAGAAAAAACAAACATCAATCTCTCTATCCATAGTTGAAGCAAAATACATTGCAGCAACAACATGTTGCACATAATTTATTTGGATAAAAAAAACTGAAGGATATAAAGGTATATTATGATCATCCCATATCAATTGTATATGATAATATAAGTGCAATCAAAATTTCAAAGATACTTATTATGAATTCAAAGAAAAAATGTATTCCCATTGATGATCTAGGTGGATATTGGTGGTCACACACCTATTCCATTTGGACCAGCACAATCAGTTCTTACAGCTTTTCACATTCAGCACAACTTACTTAAAGTTTTTATAAATAAATTAAAATAATAATAATAAATTAATTAAAAATATGAATAAATTAATAAATTAATAAATTAAATAAATAAATGATTTTACTTTTTCTAAGTCAAACTAGTCGTTATCCTAACCGCTAGTTGAGCCATTTCTACATCTATTTATACTTATTGTCTGGATCTGATCTCTCACATAGTCCTAATGATGAACCACACTGGTTGGTTTGAAACGCGTCGACCTCATTCTTTTGCATGTGATTATTACCGAAAGAATTTCTACTAATTTACAGCTTACTATTTTTATCTGGTTTTCGGTTCATCCACTCTCGGAGCTGTTTTGGGGCCTTAATGATATTGGTGGCCACTCACCTATTCCATTTGAACCCCCACCATCAATTCTTTTATTTTTTAAGTTGCAACAAATCTTACTATTTTTAGTAGTTTTTCGAGTCCTAAACTTTCGGAGCCATTTTGAGGCCCTAAACGATGCTTTTTGGGAAAATCGGGAGCAACATGGGTCCATCAACTGATGTTTCTCACACCAAAAGTTGTACTCCTCAGACATTTATATATAACGAGCTATTGAGCACGTCAAACGAAGATCGGATGCAAAATTTGCGTCCCTGGGAAGTTGAACCACCAATTTACCCAAACGTGGCCCATAGTTTTGGCGCTTCATCTCCTAGGGTTATGTTTTTGGACATTTAGAGTTCTCCATTGTTTCTCAATAATAAATAGGCCCACGAGCCTCATTGTAACACATTTCAGAGGCATGCAGCCACCACATCTCTTCTCAGAGATAGTTACCAACGCCCTAGATAGTTTATTTCTATTCTGTCTATAAGAAAATTTTAGTTGTTTGATATTAATGAAATGAAGTGTTATTTCCACTAACTATTTGTATTTATGGTTATATGTTTATTCTTTTGCGTTCCTGCATAAATATGGATCAGTGGTATCAGAGCGGTCTGCTCTTTTTTTTATTTTATTTGCATGTCCCCGATGTGGTCAGGGTATAAGGAGTTAAGGCTCGATCTGGTTGAACCCTTGCAAGATCAGCCTCGCAAACCCCGATGATCCCCTATGGAAGAAGAAAATAAAGATCAAGGAGCAGGATATCTTATAAAAATATTGCTCGAGGAGGCCCTTGAGAAACAAAGGAATGCAATGATGGATAACTTTTCTCAGATCCTTCAATGACTTCCCACCTACGGCGCATCTGCATCCAACAACCACTCTGGAGGTGCCACTCCCTTCAAGGTATAGGTAAACTTTGAGATTCCAATATTTGAAGGCAAAATAGGTGCAGACATCGTAGATAGATGGTTCAATTTTCTAGAAGTTTATTTCTCAGTCCATGATTTCTCTGGTCGAGAAAAAATTATTTTTTAACTCCTCAAAGTTGCCCCCCATGTCAAACACTAGTGGGAAACCTACTGTGAGCGAGAGGATGAAGGGAACCCTCTTTATTCTTAGCCACACCCACTTGGAATTCGTTCCGAGATGGCATCAAGGAACAATATTACCCTGTGGGGAGTTATGAGGAAAAATACATCCAATGGA
Source organism: Pinus albicaulis (assembly GCA_034641835.2). Classification (NCBI taxonomy): domain Eukaryota; kingdom Viridiplantae; phylum Streptophyta; class Pinopsida; order Pinales; family Pinaceae; genus Pinus; species Pinus albicaulis. Next base: position 938,694,319 of record CM076576.1, read on the forward strand.
CCATGTTGCAGAAACAGAGGGATCAAGATGTGCACGAACTGACGAATCTGTTCCATACCCTACGCATAAAGTTGGGTATTAAAGATTCAGAGAGACATTTGGTGCTCAAGTACCGTGGTTTTCTGCACAAACACATTCAGGAGGAAATGGATTTCATCGACATTACATCGCTTGGCACGGAATATCGCTATGCCACCAAGATCGAGCAGAAATTTAAGCAGAAGAAGCGAGACTTTGGATCTACGAATTCGAAAGGTGCCCCCGAACCAAAGAACAAGGGGCAAGGCCAAGGCGGTGTGACTCAAAAAAACACCACAGAGCCAAATAAGGACACATGGAAGTGGTGTGAATTTCATAACATCCCCACTCATAGCACAAACGAGTGTCGAGCCAAACAATCATTGGTGGCAGAACTAAAGGCACCCGAATCAGATGAATTTTCTGATCCCGAGTCAGAACTAGACAAAGGCAATGACAAAGGGAAGCAGATAATTGATGTGGATCCCACTGCCATTGTTTCCACCACCAAGATCCAGAGGGAGGGTCCAGAGGATCCATAGGAGGAGGAGCGCCTCTTCCATTCGTAGATGTGGGTGAAGGGTTCTCCGCTGCAATTCCTCGTCGATAGTAGAAGCCAAAAGAACCTCATTTCAGCGAAGGTCGTGAAGCGGCTCAGCCTACCAAACATAGCACACCCACATCTGTATACCATCGGGTGGCTCCACCCAAGGAGAGATCTCCGCATCCACCAGTAGTGCTGCCTTCCATACAGTATCAAGCCATTCACATATGAGGTATTGTGTGATGTTGCTCCTCTTGATGTAGCTGATGTATTATTGGGCCAACCATACTTGTGGAGGCGACATGATGTATATTATTCTAGGCCTCGTGCTATTGTTATTACTTTGGGAAATAACTCGTACAGGATACCGGAGGCAGAACTGCATCCTGTCATCTCTTTTACTACTGCAAAATGATGCAATAAGATTGTTTCCCAAACCAGAAAATTCATTTTCCTTACAACTCGCTCATAGGGAAAGAATAATATTGTGGCCACAACCTTGAAACAGGGCTCCCTTGCACGGCTGCAGCAGATGGACAAAGTCATGGAGGAATACAAGGACATTTTATCCTCACTCACAGAGGTTCCTCTACACTGTCAGGACAAGCACTTCATTGATCTAACTCCCAATGCACCACCGCCTGATGCTACCATGCATCCTACAACTACACATACATAATCCAAACATGTAATATCTGAGGCTGATAAAGAAACCAAATTTACTAAACGCATCCAGCATGTACACCCGCAGGTCCATGATATCTTCAAAAAATCTAATACCCAGTTCAACAGAATTTTCCTCATCGCATGGAGGATCTCAACGGAATGGGTACCATCACTTCCTAAGGAGGGAGGAATGATCTAGGTGGATATCGGTGGCCACCCACCTATTCCATTTGGACCAACACCATCAATTCTTGTAGCTTTTCAAATTCAACACAACTTACTATTTTTAGCCGGTTTTTGGCTCATCCACTCTCGGAGCCGTTTTGGGGCCTTAATGATCCAGGTGGATATTGGTGGCCACCCACCTATTCAATTTCAACCCCCAAAATCATTTATTTCAGTTTTTAAGTTGCAACAAAACTTACTATTTTGAGTATTTTTTTGGGTCCTAAACTTTCGGAGCCATTCTGAGGCACTAAACAAAGTTTTTTGGGAAAATCGAGAGCAACATTAGTCCATGGAAAAATGCTCACACCAAAATTTGTACTCCTCGTACGTATCTTTCTAATGAGCTATTGAGCACGTCAAACAAAGATCAGATGCCAAAGTTACATCCCTGGGAAGTTGAACCACCAATTTTCCCAAATGGGGCCCATAGTTTTGGCGCTTCATCTCCTAGGGTTAGGTTTTTGGATGTTTAGAGTTTTCCATTGTTTCTCAATAATAAATAGGCCTTGGAGCCTCATTTTAACATAGTTCAGAGGCCTGTAGCTGCCACATCATCTCACAGAGATAGCTACCAGTGCCCTCGCTAGTTTATTTCCATTCTGTCTGTAAGAAAATTTTAGTTCTTTGATATTAATGAAATGAAGTGTTATTTCTGTTGCATATTTTTATTTATGGTTATATGTTTATTCTATTACGTTCCTGCATAAATCCGGATCATTTGAGTACCACTTCCTCGGAGAATAGGTAGCTAAGAATAATTTCAGGTTGAAATACATTTCTGCTAAAGAATAAATTGCAGATATTTTTGCTAAACCTCTTCCTCAAGAGACATTTGAATATATAAGACAAGATTTGTTAGTGATTTCCATCACATGTCATTCATAAATGGAAGCATAAGCTTAGAGGTGATAGTCTCTTACTCTTTAGGTGTGAGAGGTGGTTTAAGGATAATAGTATTAAGAAAATGATACCAATTGAATCTTTGTTGATGAGTTTGTATATTAGGAAATAAGAAAAGGAGAAGTCTATATTTCATATCAAAAGCAGTTATAACATAAAACAATTATGAATTCCAATGTTTTCAAGCTGCTATGTTAGTAAATAAGGGATTGTACATGTAAGTTCTAACATTTATTGACACAGCCTTATAAACATTGCACCCTTAAAATGACAAGAAATCAATGATTATAGTCCTCTTCAAAGGGGAAACATCCTTTTACAATGAATATAGTGTGCAATATGATATTTTTTACCTTAGGCTAAGCCTTCTTAGTATATATATAGGAGAAATAGTGTACATTGTAGTAAAATGGGACCATGAATTCCTCTATCATACATAACAATATAATAATAGAAATGAAATTTTGCTATATATAGGGACGAATAAGGGGAATTGGGGATAATATGGTTCTTACATAGGGTCTAACATGCCCCTCTCCTTCAAAAAAAAAATTTCCTCAACACTTGACTCACTATTAGTGATTATGAAAAAATAATTCATCTTCTCTTGTCAACTCTTCGACTAGTATGTTCTTCTTTCTAATGATGTGATCGATAATTGTTGTCTTACTCGATTCCATAATCCTTGTTTTAAGGATTGTTTCCACTTGTAGGATGATTTTACTTTATGAATTTACCTCTAATACACCTCCTAGCTACAAATGAATATCGTGGTCATGATATCAATTTGGCTGAATACCCTTAGGCATTAAGCCAAATAATTTGGGATGATTGTTTAAAACTATATGAAAATCCCAAGACATAGATGATATTCATGTTTGAACATCTACTGAATAAACCTTTTCCATTATACCCTAGTTCCTATTTTTGAGTAATTTTTTCATTCCATTAGAGATTATCACTTTAGAGTGTTTCCCTTGCATACCTTTAAGCTCAATGTATTTTCCTTATAAGGTAAGTATTATGAAGATATAGTGAAAATTTAAGGTGATTATTCCCAATTATTGTAACCATTGCACACCTATACCAAAATCAACAATACCCATTTCTATTGCAATCATGAGATGTCCAAAAAATTCTCCCCATATTGAGCTTAATACCATTGCACTTCCCTAAAACATTTATAGTACCTCCATTTGCAATGGTTACTAGAAAATCTAGCACTTGATATATATAAAAACTAGGAACTTTTTTTTATTTATAATTGATTAAGTTGTGGCCATTTTCTGAATCCATCAACACTATTACCTTTTTATTTTTTATATATCCTTATATATTGAGGGTTTGTGCAATATTGTTTCAAACCAATGCATGACAAGATATTGTTGGAGTAATCTCCTCTAGCTCTATATATTGTGTTCATTCCAATTCTTGATCTTATTCCTATTAGAAGTATATTTTGGAACAAAATTTTCATTGCATTTAAGTCCCTTATTTTATTTTTTCTCATAGTTAAGACACTGTCCCTTTCCCCTTCTTTCATTTAATTTCTAATGAGTCATTCATGCTGGTTTAGGAGAGAGATTGTGATCTTTGCTATAGTTATTGGTGATTAATTTTCTAGTGGTCATATTTTTTATTTCAAATTTACTTACTAAACTGAAAGCATGTTATAGAGATTTAGGTCAAAGAGATGCATGTCATATTGTATCTTTTCCTCTAAAGTTACCATAAATATGCCTAACAAATTATCCTCTTAAATGTTCTTTACTATGAGAATTATCTTTTGGAATTGTTGAATGTGCTTTGTAACTAGACAATTTGGTTGAGGATTCACCAATTTACTAAATAATATATTTCTATTAGTATCCCCATAACGTGATATCAAATATTTTGTAAAAAGTGACCAAGATATAGCATGATGTGTTTTCCATTCATAAATACATTGATACCATACATGTTGATCTTGTTCTAAAAAACAATGATGCAATATTAACCCTTTGTAAGGATGAAACTTGGTGTAGATAAAAGTATTGTTCCATATGAAATATTCATTTTATAGTATCATTGCCATCAAGATTCCCCATATCTATCTTCGGAATGTATTAGTTCCATCAGGAAAAATTGAATCCCTCATGATGTAGATATTTGGTAGAAAGTTTGTAATTATGGTTATATGATTCAAAAAAAATTCTCTCGAATTATGAATAACATATCCTCATATCATATTGATTCTCAATTCCATGTTTCTCCTTATGTTCCTAATTTCCTTCAATATCTAGGTCTTTTATAGGGATATATTTTAATATAATGCTTTGTAATTGTTTTATTTATTCTTTAATGGATCTGTGTATATCTTCCTTGACATTTTTCATTCTTAGTTCTTTTTGCTCATATTATTTTATATTTATTAAATATTTTAATTAATGCTATTTTCCATGCTTATTGTTTAATATTTTCATGCTAACCTAATAAATTCACTATTTTTAACATACCACCATCTATTTCATTAACTTTGTCTTCTAATTGAGATCATCTAATTTCTATGTACTCGGATTCTTCATGAGTCAAGGATAATCCTTAAGTAGGATTAATTGGTTTAACATATTTATTTTGAGGCATGCTGGAAAATAATAATATTACACATGTTTATCAGATCTTATTGTCACAAAAAAAACATCTTCTACTTAACAGTTAAGTTAGTATGAAGTTAAATTCCTTAATTTGGAGAAGGTAAAAATGGTTGAAGTTTTATTGTTATAACTTTGAGATTTGATAGTTTATGGATCTAAAAAATTGTTTTGTAATAATATGATATGTCCTTTCTATAATTCCACATGCGTGAATTGAATTTTATGTGCCAAGTGAAATTTATGGTAACCTTGAAAAAACTTGATAAATTTTCAGCCTCTTTCCAAAAGAAAACTTATATATCATGTAATGTATCCAATTATTCAAATAAAATAATAAAAATCACCAAGTCAGATTATTTTCAGTACATCATCATTGCATGTGTTGACTTCGCATATTTTAATCTCACAGTGCATCCAGTCAGGCGCTTTAGTTTCGTCAAGTTGTTGTTCCCCAAGTTTTCTCTATTGACATTCTGTTATAAAGCCTAATTTCTCTTATTTATTGAATTCTTCTTGTTTACTGACTTTATATACTCTTTGAATTATTTTAAAATTTTCGGGATGATTTTGTTCAATAAAAATGCTTTCCCAGTAATAGCTAATTCTTCCATTTCTAAATGATTGGAGCTCTTTTGTTAAAACATACATGATATATAATTATAGGTCACTGAGGCATCAACCAATTTTTGGTTGTTGATTTGTTTTTCTAAGATAAAATATTTAATTTTAGGAACTTCCTCCTTTAAGCCTTATTTTTCTTATTTGACCTCAAAATACTTGATGAGGTTTCCCCTTAACTATTTTCATTGAATTGTTTGACCACAAGCTTCTTCCAATTTGTATAATTTATTGGGTAGGTCGTCCAAGGTGTTTGGTAAGATATGTGGTGAAAATTTCTCATCCTTATACTTAATTCTTCTCTATTCCAATTCACATGTTCGAATATGAGTGCCATGATCTTGTCCTATGCTAAAATAGGGTATGCTTTTTTGTCTAGATAATTTTTTCCCTCCAAATAATTCCATAAAATATGTTTTTGTAGCCATCATTGTTTGAAGTCGAGATGAATGGTATCGCACCATCTCGAGACTTGTATTGTGAAGGTTTGTACTAGACTCTACATTTTACCATGTTATTTGATATACTTTGTTACTTTTCCGACATGATTAAGAAGATACACCTTTTATGTAAATTAAATGATGTTACTGGAATCATTTGTTAGATCTCATGGATATAGAGAGGGTGTTTCTCGACAATATGTTTCTTGTGCAATTGCTACATATTTAATAAAATAACATGGAAAAAATTTATAGGTTGGAATGGCATGGAATGTCCAAAATGGAAAGTGGAGATCCTATCATAATTTCACCATCAACATTTGGTTCGACATTTTCATGATCTTCATGTAGTACTCGATAGAGTTGTCTCATTTCAATTTCTTCGCCAAAATTTTTAACCAAGGGTTTTCCTTTTCGGGGGTCTAAGGGGATGATACCCTTATTATTTTTACCTTTGAGCTTAATTCTATCTTTTTCCAATTATATCGTCTCCATTGATTTTTTATCCCCAATATTTGCCAACTAATTCGGGGTATGTAGGGATTCCATTGACTAAATCGATGACCTCAAAGTCGACTAGCATCAGGATCCCCATTAATGAAGTTTGTACATGTCTCAACCCCCCTATTAGTTCAATAAATATTTGGTTGGTTATTTCAATATAGTTAGTCATTCTATTCAAGTTTGGTTGACCCATATTAATCCATGTTTCTCTTGGAATAATGTTTACCTGAAAACTTAAATCCACTACAACTTTGCTAATCATATATCCATTTATTTCTAAGCTAACATGTGGATCATGGTCTTATTAGTGATTTCCTTGTGAGCGATATCAAATATTTTCCCTTTTTCTATGTTTCCATTGCAATTTTTCACCATATTCGTAAATTCTACCAGGAAAGCAATATAATGATATTCTTTTAATAGTTCAAGAAATTATTCCAAGATTATATCCTTAGATAGCCATTCTTATTCAGTTTCTTTCATAAAAAAATATATAGATTTTTTCATTGTATCGTTTTTCCCTTACATATCAGGGTATTTTCCCATGTTCTTGATTGGTAGAGTCACTTGGAAATCTTGATTGTTGTTATCATTCCCTTCTCCCAACCTTGTGACTACAAGAAGGTTTTCATAATTTAAAATATCATGTTGAGGAACTATTTGTAATAAGTAAACGAAATTTTTATTTAAGATCTTATCGGTAAATTTAGGGAAATGTTCCAAATAATGATCACTGATACCACACAATTTTCCGAAGTGTAAATTGGTTTTATCTTTCAAGGGGAATTATGTAGTAATGTTACCTTCTTTCTATAATGTGTAGCAATATAATCTTTAGCGACCTCAACAACCAACACATCCCCTACCATTATATCCTCCTCGTTGTCTGCCATAACCTCCTTGACCTCATCCTCTTCCACCAAAATATGGTGATTCCCTAAACTGATCCGTAGCTCGAGTATGATAGACATCATGGTAATTGGGTTTAATTTTTTCATTAAGTGAGCATTCTGGGGTGGAATGCACATTGTCTTTAGAGATAATGCACCACTTCAACAAGGATTTTCGTTGGTTGTATTGGTAGTCTTTCGTTGAGTGGTTAGAGGTGACTTGGAAGATATCAAAATACATGCTAGAATATACTATTTGAATATCTTGGTTGAAATAATCTACAAACTTACAAGTATCTTTCGTATGTCCTTCCATCTCGAAATTAGTACATAAAATATGACTCTTTTGTAGTGCCAATTACATTAGGGATTTTTGTAAATGTTCTATCATTTCTTCAAGTTTGTTTACAATCGATGAGATAGTTGACTAGCAATCGTCATCTTTCTCAATGTGTTGTGTTAATTTCAGTGCCTCTTCATAGTTTGTAAAATCATGCATTCTAAAAAATCCTTGTATTTTCTGAAGTAGATGAGTCACATGACATTGACCTAAAATATGTTCATTGATGGCATATAGAATATATCTCAAAAAATATTTGAATAATTTTTCATACTCATGTACAACTTCATTTGGTCATTTCTTGATTTCCTTTAATTTCTAGGCTGTCAGATGCTTGAAATCTTGTGCTTTAAAAAATGTATGGAAACTAGTTTAAATTTTTTTTTTTTGACTTAGGTTGTTTCTCTATCATGTTCATAGACCATGTTAATGATATTTTTCTTAAGGTTGTAGAGAACTACACAATTTTATCTTCTTCATCATTTATATCATTGGCAGTCCAAATTTTTTCACATGAAAACCAATGCATTTTCCAGTCTTTGTCACCTTTATAGATGGGAACGTGGTTTAGACCCATTTCGATTGAATGAGGTAGTCGTAGTCCAGATATTATAATAATACTTAAATGGCTGTTATGATCAATCTTGTCATCGGATGACATATTATTTTTATCCTATTTGTCATTGGTAACTTGTGATAATGATTCATTAGTCTCGCATGCCTTATATATATACTTTTTGAACTGACTTTCTCAAGGTCGTGACTCTTTATCGATCGCTTTTGTACTCTGTGTTTCTTCAACAGATAGAAGCTATGACAGGGTGGGTACGATCGTGAGATTGATCAGTTGGAGAAGTAATTGTTCCACTTCATTATTATTTTTTGATTGATCTTGATCATAATTTTTTGTCTCTTGATATTTTCTTTGTTCTTATTTGTTACACCGAACTACATGTATTTCTAGATAATTTTTTGACTAAAGAAATTCTTAAATGACGAGACTTGTTGTTTCTATAGTCGGATTTGTTTTTATTGGTGAACCAGAGTTTACAATTTCCATATTTCCATATTATTACTCCCTAGGGGTTATCAGTAGACCTTCATTCTCTATTGGTGTGAGTGGTTCTATGCCTCTCAAATATTATGAGGGGTCTCATGCATCTTCACTCTCAAACTCCTGATTCTGCATTCTCTTCCTTTGGTATTATTGTTCTCTAATTTTCTATTTTCATTGTTGTATCTTGTCCCTTGCTATTTTCTATATAGAAAATTATTTTTTGTATTGTTGATCACTATTTGGTCTGTTATTTTCTTATTTTTTTTCCTGGTGTCCGACTTTCTTCCTTCCATACTTGTTGGTTACATGCACTTCTCCAAAAAAAATATATATATTTTTCTTCTTTATTTATCACGATCCATTACCCTCCCCATGCTGACCTAACTTAGTGTTGGTTCATGGATAGGTACATGTCTACTATGATTATTTCTTAAGAAATAATCCCACACTTCCTTTGTATATTTACACTAAGCATCAAGAAATTATTTCTACTTTGTTTGATCTTTCTTCGAGTTGTTATTGTCTAGTATACCTAATGGTGGTCGGTACTTGATAATATGTCATGTAACATTTTCAAGAAGGGACTTGTGTAAAAGGGTAGGTATTGTGCCAAAAAAACCATTGTGCGGGTCATCATAAAATCTTGTATTAATACGTTCAATCGAATTCTGGTCTTATATTGCTTGTTATTTGCAATAATCTTCAATAATCGACTCATGCCACTCATGTAGATTCATTTGAACGACACTTGATATTTTGAATAACAGTCGGGCATCAGTTTAATTATGAGGTTTTTTCATGGGAAACGCAGTCAAGGTACTCCTTCATTTCTATGGGGGAACCTTCTATGAATCGTTCATGTGGTTCCATAAAGAAGTTGGCTCCAAATTTTGTAATTGTTAGATGATTTACGTATGTGTAGTTATTTAATTAACTATTGATATTACCCTCTTACCATAAGTGTATCTCTTGTAAAATTTAACATTTATGCTCGCATGTTCTGTGACTCATGTTATGACTACTCGCAACAGAACCAAAATTCTAATATAGAAAAAAAATGCATTTTTACCAGTAGACAAACATCATGTAGACACATAATAAGCATAGAAAAAGATGCAAACATGCACTATAATTAATAACAAAGATAAGAGCATATGTATATCTTTATTATATATCAAAACCAAAACTAGAATTGTTACATTTTTATGTATATATATATATATATATATATATATATATATATAGAGAGAGAGAGAGAGAGAGAGAGAGAGAGAGAGAGAGAGAGAGAGAGAGAGACTGTGAGGACATTTATGCTAATCTAATTTTCGAATAAAACATGGTGATTAGTATGTATTTAGTTATTCTTTCATTAAATTATAGACTTATCGACTTGAATTGCACTAGTCATCTGAGTGGATTATCTCGTCCAACAAGAACCCATGAGAAACAATATGTGGACACCCATAGAAGAAATTACCATTATTATCATCCTCAAGGTAAAAGGAGGGAAAAATAATACATACCAAAGGAATTTAAGAAATCAAATCCTCCTATATTTTATGGCGAGGTAAAGAAAGAAGATGATGCTGAAGCATGGTCATTGTGGAAGAAATATTTCTTCAGAGTTCATAAATAATATGATAAGATGAAGGCATAGATGCCTACCTTCATCTTGAAAGGAAAGGTTGAAAATTGGTGGGATATTTTAAATAATGCATAATGAATATGGGAATAGGAGCTCTCATGGAAATAGTTTGATAAATACTTCAAGGAAAACTACCTATTTGAAAGGTAATTTAACAGTATGGCCAAGGAGTTCGATGAAATAAAAATGGGAAAGATGTATAATCAGGAGTATGCAACTAAATTTTTGGATTTTTTATGGCATGTGCCTTATCTCATGGAGGAAAAAGAATATTTTCAAATATTTATCAGTGGGTTGTCATGGTATTTGAAGGACATAATTGAATTTGATGATCTATGGACCATGGAGGACATTGTCATAAAGCTAACGAAATACTACAATCAATCCATGTGTAGACCAGAGATTAAGGTTTTTTTGAAGGAAAAAGAGAATACGACATTGGAAGAAAGAAGCACAAAAATACAGGTGAGCGGCCTAGGGAAAATGCAAGAAGTCTCACAACCAGTGACAATGGAACTTAGAAAAATTTCAGCTCTACTAATGAAAAAGAATCAACTTAAGTTGCAGGAGAAGTTTCCAAAGGCCATAGAAGATTACCCTTCAAGTGCTATACTTTCATAGAGAAACACTTTAGAAATGATTTTCCACAATTCAATAATGATGGCTCAATGTTGTGGGGCATTCATGGAGCCAAGATGATATGGGAGGTAGCTTAGATCATGCTTGGAACCTACACAACCATGGAAAATAGGAAATTTATTCACCTACCCTCAATCGTATGTATGTATGATTTGACTTGAATGACATATCCATTTTGTTGTTATTGATGCAATGTAATTAAAGTATAAATAAATTGTACTCACGAAGAGTTTAAATATTGTGATTGGTCTCAATAAAGGGATTGATTGAAACCGTGAAGATGGATTAGGATGAACTTTCGCTCATGATATGTTGAAAAATATTGGAGCTTATGGGGATTGAATTGTGTTGATTGTTAAATTCTATGCAATTTTTTTCTTTGCGATTGATTTTAAGCTTCATTTTCCATTTTGACTTTTGATTTTTTGCATGGCCATGCTACTTTATTACATTTTGTATTTTTGTTATGAACTATTATGAAGTTTCATTTTCCTTTATTTTTTACTTCTATGTATTGGGCCTTCAGAAATTTTTTGGATGTGGAGGTAAGATAATGGATCCCTCGGAAAGTGATGAGTGGAATCCAACAATAAATTAGACCCGAATAAATCCCGATCCATGAATGAAGGGTAATTTAAGGCAGGGGAGAGTATGATATCCAATTTGGATGGTTATTTCCATAAGAGTGAACGGACAGTGATAGAAAAACCATGGGAGTGGCATAAAAGGAGATATTTCCTACACTTTTAAACTGCGTGACCAACATCTATATGCACATAAATGGATTTATATATTCTGATGTAGTGAGAAGGTAGAGGTATGGTTGGTATGAAAGGTTTATGGTTTGGAACCATCACAATAGTAAGGTATGCAACCAACAGGAATAAAGTAATTGGATAACAAAATCCTTGCCAAAGTTTTGGGACCATTGATCCCAATCCCATGCATTATTTCCATGGGTATAATAATTTACCTCAACCTTGAACTTATATGGATAATTGTTAATTATCCTGAGTATGAGAGAAAGAATTTTGAGACTCCCAAGGCTACCAACTTTAATTATTAACCTGAAATTCATAAAAAATTAAGAGGTGGAAATGTTATATGAACAATAGGTAAAGCTACACTCATGCCACTTCCAGGTAATGGAATAGATAGAGGAATAAAATTATCACTTTTTCAACTAGATCAATGAAGGAAATCACATGAAAAGAGAGATATTTCTATCGTAATTGCATATGTGGAAATATTATACTACTTAGATAAATCAAAATTATACTCATTCAAATGTAAAGAAAAAATCTAATTGTAAGAATAATACTGTGCTAACTGAAAAAATTAAGAATATTATTCTACTTTCATAATGTAAACCTTATGATAATTCCAAAAATGTAAATCAATACTCTAATTGAATAATGTGGAAAGGTTTTTTTAAAAGGAAACTAATCTATTCAACACCAATGCTTACAAACCCTAAGAAATTATGAATTCAAAAATCAAACCTATTCTACTTTACATTGCTAAATCACCATTTTTATCATTTTTTTCCAATAATATTAACTTTAATAACATATTACATGTGCATTTCATAGCATCATTATTATTCAAACTTAGAAATTTGTCCTCTAACCCTAATTGTATAATTTTACTTACAATTAAGAAAAGGTAGGTCTAAAGATGACTTTGTTACTCCTCAAACATAGGTTCATAGAGTGGGGGTCATTATTCAATACCAAGAGACAAAAATCCATATTTTAGAGAATATTTAATAGATTTTGGACAATGCCACAGGATGCTACAAGACTGTTATAAGATTGCTATAGGATGCTACAAGATTTCCCTATCTTGCTATAGAACAAGGGGAATTTTAAGGATGGATATCTATTTGAGAGTTTAGAAACCTTGGTGAATATTAATGATTTGTAATAGAAAAAATTTAAAAAAAATTATGATATTTTTGTAAAAATATCTAAAATTTTGATTATATTATATTATTCTATATAATATCTTGGCGAATTTTAAATTAAAATAATGTCATACTATAAACCTTGGGTGAATTATTTTTAGAAAAAATAGAAATTGGTGAATATGATTTTTGAAAAAAAGTATAGAAAACTAGCCCAGCTGTGAATATTAGCCCCTAAAATTTTCCATGTTATAGGATTGGATTCGTGAGCATATTGAGGATGGAAAAAGTGTTTTGAATGTGGGAAAGAGTAGATGAGGGTTTATGAAAGCTATATGATGAATTTTCCAATATTAGCACCTCTTAGAGGCCCATATTGCAGAAAATCAAATGCTCATGGTGTCCTTCCATAACCCAAAAATGTGGTTTCAATGACATAGTTTTGAGGGAAATGTGGGATGAGAAGAAAGAGGTTGATGATGAAAAGGGAGATGTACGATGGGTGTGAAAACACTACAATCCATTGGTAGTACTTAAATACCTACAATAAAACAATTTTTTTACTTGAAAATAATTCCAAACTAATGATCAAATTGCAACAAGATAAACTAGACAAGAAAGGTTGAGTTGAATTTTTTGAAACCAAATAGGAAAGGATGAGTTGAATTTTATTTCATTAAGAGTAAATATATATTGTATCACGTATCTAACCTATATACATTAAATCTAAAAGAATAATATGATTTTAATTCCTAGCTTTGCAGAAACAGTTTATGTAAGAGAGCAATGTTCTAAGGCCTAACAATCTGCAAAGGAAAATAACCACATCATTTTTGCTTTCTACTATATACTCTCCAACCACACTTCCCACAAGAGAGGTGGTAATCGGGCCCGCATAAATAAGATACACAAAGAGAGACTGGAACCTCTTGTTTGGGCTCTAACCCAAGGGAACTCATCCCTATGAAAAAAATTCATATGTGAGACAAAATTAAACTTTTCATTAACATAAAATGAAGTTCAAATACATCATGCAAAGGAAAAAATGATAGTCTCAAGATCTTGGCTCTTAGTAGCTCTTCATTTCTCTAAAAATTTGAATCCTAGTGAGCCCATAGGATTTTTATTTATACAAATATGACTGAGGGTTAGACTTCTTGGAAAGTGGAATGATTCCCTCCAAAACCTAGAAAAATGTGGATGTAGATCCCTTAGATCCTCACAATTACTTGAGTTCATTGGCTACTAGTAGACCCCAAGCTCTTGATGAGTGATTTTAGAGATGAAGTCAAGTTTAAGGAGAGTAAATGCAAGGGACAAGCCTCTTACATCTCCTTCTAGATTCCTCCAATGTGCCTCTGTATAGTAAACGTGCTCAAAAAATCTCTTTTTCCTGCACATTAATGACATTAGGGGAAAAAGTATGAAAAACATCCTTTAGTATTCCTACTTAGCACATTATAGCCAAAAATATGTTAATTAATGTGAAAAAGAAAAATCTATCAATTTAAGGATAGAAAAATGGGCCCATCATCACCCCTGGTGAAGGTGTTGATCACCCTCTAGTGAAGGTGTTGATCATCCTATGAAAAAATTATTCACTAATTTATAGCTCATGCATGACCCTGGGGAAATCTCTAACATCCCAAGGCACTTGAGATGGTGTGCCCTCTTGTGGATAAGAACTTGCATTTGCCACAATTTTTGCCCACTCCTTTTTTTCCTTTGCTTGATCTCTTCTCTCCCCTAAGTCTGATAGAAAGGGAGGTATGAGATTTAGCCCTATACAATTGATCTTCAATATTTAAAAAAAAATTGTGTAGAGTGGGGTCATTTCTAGGGCTTTCATCAACCTCTCAAGGAAGTTGTATTCCATAAACTATAGATTGTGGGGAGAGCATGCCAACTCTTGTGGCAAGTCTACAAACCATTAGGGGAATTTTGAGGTCTAAAATGGGCAAACTAAGAAAAATGTACAACCAATTTTTTTTTTATAAGAACCAATAGGATTCAACATGATTATGTCAACCATGGGGGATGATTCACCATTTTTGGAGTAAAAAGGTAAAAAGATTAAAAATTAATAAAATAATAAAACTACTTTTTCAACTCCTATTTTCAACTTATCTCCCTTATTTTTTACTCAAATTTCGAATGGGAGTACTCATTTGATGCAAAAATTAATTCCTCATCCAAGTATTACCCATGTTGCATACTCTCGATGGACCCTTCTACACGAAAAATGAGAAATACTTGAAACAATGTGATTGCAATCACTTTTTTCATGTATTTCTTATTTTCAAGTAGAAGGGTCAATCAAAAGTATGCAACATGGGTATTCCTTAGATGAGGAATCAAATTTTGTATCCAAAAAATTATTATGATCAAAATTCGAGTAAACATTTAGGGAGATAAGTTGAAAATTATACTTTTGTTTTTTCCCTCTAAACTTTGATGATGTAATCTAATATTATTTTATCATTTCCACTATAATTTTATAATCTCCTTAGGAGGACCATTCAAACCTCAAAATTCCCCTAATTTCTCATTCCCCAAAATCATAAAATTTTCTTCAAAATGAAGGACTGTTTTCTCTTACTTTTCCAAGTAACAAGGCGATAGTTTAGGGTCTCCAGATATGAGGCTATGGTCACTTATGATAACCTTGGGGCTTGCTTATTTTTCTATGATATATAGAGGCTCACTTGATTCCTTGTCCATAACATTCTTCACTTCTTCATCCCTTCCTTCCTCATGGACAATCTAAGAAGATATGACCATCAATTGTGCATCTCCTAAACCTAAATTGGTGTCCCAAAAGTTCATGTCTATGAGGAAAATGTTGTGCATGTAGAATTAAACCAATGTTTCCCTATCTTAAATGATTTATTGTTGGAAGAAGTCACTTAACTACTTATAATCCTAAAATGGTAAATAGCCACATTTTTCTAATGTCTTGATTTATCCATCATCCATTAAACACACTTTTGAACCATTATGTGCTTAGAGGAAGAGGCAAGGAGTGTCATACCTGAGTCAACTTGGTGATGTCGAGTTGTTTTTGATACCTAAATTCTTCGTCAGTGACCAGTATGATGGCCTTTGTAGGTGTTATCTATCATTCTATGTTTCATGCATTGGTCATTCTTTGCAAAAAATATATTTTTTTATGAATATTCTCTTATAGGTTCTTGACTGAGTGAAGACTTCTCATGCAAGTTCTTCAAGGATCTATATACTATTGTTGGAGGTGATTATTGACTCTATAGTTTCTCCTAAAGAGTGGTGTGGCTTCCCAAAATCTCAAGGATGGTATCTTAATGCTTTTGGATGGCCAAGGTTTCATTTTAGAGCTATCAGATGTCTCCAACTATGGTTCTATAGGGTTTGTGCAAGAAGTTATATGATTGGATCCTTTCCTATAACAATCATACATATCCTTCCAAAATAACAACTTTCCTAATGAAATAAAATCAAAAGCTCGAAAAATTTGTGGTGAGGCTATTAAGAGGGAGTGGAAATTCTGATGGTGGTGAAAACTTATGAAAAAGTGGTGGAAATCGAGTTTTTTATGAACATAGGTGATGTTTTAAATGGAAAAATTGGTGAATGATGTGGATGAAGGATGATGGAGGTCTTCTGAACCTCTCTTTTCATTCCCCCTAGAAAAACATGAGATATGACCCATTTTCCTATGTTGATATCAATCCTATGGAAATTCTTATCACTCTTGGAGCAATTTAGGACACTACAGGGTGGAGGAAGAATTGAGTGACATGAGTTGTTTGATGATGGAGGAATGTAGTAAGGTCGATGGAGTGATGAAGGAAATGTAAGAGGGTAGCATGGCACGTGGAAAAATGGGATATGATCCCCCTACTTCCTTTGACTGTTATTATTTTACCATGAATGGAACCCTACAAAAAGAAAGTTGTTAGCAAAACTAATGTAAGGTCTCCTTTACCTGTATGTTTCTTTCTCATTCTCCTTTTTTCATTTTATATTTTTTCTATTTTATTTTTATTTTTAGTAAGACTTGGAGGCTTCATATAAAGACGTTTTAATATACAAGACTTCCCTAGGTACCTCAAAGGAGGTTTTCACCTAGGGATATTTTTATTTATTTTCCTCTTTTCTACTCTTGGGATGCCTCATGGAGATTTTCAACCCTAGAGTTGGCCTTAGGTGTCTCATGGAGCTTTTCGCTTAGGATTTTTATTTATTTTTCTTTTGTTCTTTCAATTTTTTTGCTTTTTTTATTTTCCTTCTTTTGTTGATCAGAGGCTGGATGAATTGAAGGTTATAAGGCTCCGAATTACATTCCTCTCCATACTTATTGAACTAGTAAACTCTTATTTTGACAAAGGCTTCATTTATAAGTTTGAATGGTAACCATTAACAAGCAATGGCATGCCTTCCTCACCAATTTTTCGTACTTGGACTGATCCATTATCATAAAAATTGTCCACTACATAGGGGCGCAACCACCTTGTCATCAATTTTCCATTAAAATCATTGAACCTTTAATCATATAGAAGGGCTCGATTACCCACTTGCAAGGATCTTGTAACAACCATGGTAAAAAGTCCATGTAATAAATTTAATAAAGGAAAATAATAACAAATGTCATTGGACATGTATTCCAAGCTGAATGTTTGGAAAAAACATAGTGATGGGGATCACTGATGATTAATTAATGGCTATGGAAATTGGAAATGGCAATGGAAAACATTTTAAAAAGGAAAAGTGGAATTTATTGGAATTTATTTACGAAAGTAATGGAAAATAGGAGGAATAAATTGAAGGAAAAATAATGAAAAATAAATAACATAGGGGCATTAATGATAACAAGGCTTATGATGATTAGTTCACATATTATTGTTAGGTTTAGCTTGGAGCTTTATTCTCTATTATCTCTCTCATACACTTTCACACTTAGATTTTTCTTGGAGCACTCTTGTAGTATTGTTGCATAGTTAATATTTGGATCAAGGAGGAAAAGGAAAAGTAGGAAGTACAAGGGGACATTGGGATCAGTGGGTACAATGGGTTTTATTTTTAGGTACTACATTGCATGTATGATTTACTTGATATATTTGACATGCATGACATATGCATGTGGTTTATTGGTTGTGATTTGTCGTTGACATGGAGGATTTCCTCGATTGACATTAATTTTTCCTAGCCTTTCCATTTCCTGGATAGCCATGGTGTTGGGGTTTTTTTTTATTTTTTTATAGGTGCTCATGTTCCTTATAATTCTAGGTTGAGTTATTATTTCTTGGAGCCTTTCTTAGAAAAACACTCTGGAATCATTGTAATAGGATGGGTTTGGTTACTAGTCCTGGAAGCCTTGGTTGGACAAACACTCTAGAGCCCTTACTAGGTTGAGTTACTAGTCATGGAATAATTGGTTGGACAAATGCTCTGGGGCCTAATAATAGCTGTGGGTTGAGTTACTAGTCCTGGAAGCCTTCGTTTCAAAAAACACCTTGGAGCCCTAGAAAACCTAGGTAGATACTGATATGGTGATGATTATTTGTTTCTGAGAGTGAGTTGGAATCGTTGGTTGAGGTTTGAGGTGGTTTGGCCTCTGAAAGCCTTGGTTTTTTGTTCCTATTTTATTCCATGGGATCCCACATTCATGCTTGTAATATGGCGTGGGGCTGATTGATTGAAATAAATATTTGATTTTTCCCAATCTATGGTTGGGTGATACATGGAATTCCCTCACCTAGTTGCATTTTTCATATGATAATAAGAGCTCTTTTAATATTGTGTAGTATTTGAAAATGTTCTTGTTATTATATGATGATAATGGTTGTTCTATCATTTTTGATATGTTGGTTATATTCTGGTTATAAGCATTCTTTATGACAGACTTGAGTCATGGATATCATTATTTTTTGTTTAGAAAATCATATGTTGATGAATATATGACCTAATAGATGATAATGTAGTTATTGTGAGAGGTAACTAGTCATTCCTAGAAAATCTCATATAAGTATCAAACCCTTAGGTTCATATTTTTTGTTGTGACCTATATATTACATGTTCATGATGTATATGATAGAATGTATGTCATGGCTAGGCCTTGTCAGGTCATGTCCCTATTTAGTTTTTTCATTAGATGCCTTTTGATCTTATTATTTATCCTCTTTGAGAGATTCATCAAGTTGTGGGAACAAGACTGATTCATGGCCCTCAAAAAGTGGCTAAAAATATAGGGTGACCAACAAAAAACTACATGGAAAAGTGTTTAGTCGCATGGATTCCCTTGTTGTGCATGTCACTGGAGGGTTTCAATCGCATGGAGGGATTTTTATGGGTGCAATTGTGGGTCTATTTCAGTCAAAGAGAAGTATAACTTAGGGGTTGAGCACCCAAAGTGAATGGTTAGCCCTCGGGGTCTTGTAGCTTTTGAGAAAGGTTAGTTTTGTTTTGGTTTGTCGATTCCACTTCCTTAACTATACTTGGGAAGTTGAATTATATCATAGTAACTCTTTGTCACATGTTTAGCCTTGTCGACTGGTTTGTTTGGGAAAATGTGGGAGGAGAGTGTCACAAAGTGGTATCTGAGCATGGGTCCATTCTCCTTGACTGATGTCTGGTTTCCCTTTCTCTCTGCATGAATGTGTGGTTATGTGTGCATGTTCGTCACATATAAGTTCATTATGCTTATGGTTTATGTGTTGTTATTGGTGCATGGAAAGGGACATTTTTTTCATTGTATTTTTATGTGAAAGTTAATGGTGTTGTTGTTGGAATTTGGTTTCCATGAGTGCATGTCGTTTATGCATTTGTTATGCATGTAATTGTCTATATGTTGTTATGTATAAATTATCACTGTTATGGTTGTCGTGCGTGAGGTCGTGGTACATATTTGGTATTTTCATGCATGGTAACTGGAAGAGGAGTAAGAGGATGTCTATATACTAATATGATTATGATTATACATGTATTGTGCTAATCTAGTTGATCTTGGAGATGAGATATCCTCCCCTGAACTACACTGAGGTATGTTGGTTATGTTTATGTTTTTTTATCTGAAACAATATGCTTGCAGGAAGAATATAAAAGATGACGAGAAATATGGTAGACTACAGTTCACAAGACTCTCCCTATAGATTATATGGGTAACATGATGATGAGTACTCACCTCACATAGCAAGCACTTTGAGAAGTTTGAAGGAAGATATAAGAAGTTGCAAAGAAGATAATGATTGAATAATTAAAAAAAAAGAAAGAGACATTCTAGGGCACCAGAGACAGACGTAGAAGTTAATGGAGTTATCCTTCATAGCTTATCATACATGCAGGGATAAAGACTGCTTATCATCAGTCTTGGACAAGAGGATAGGACTAATATAGCATATGGTAGCAGGTCACATGGTAGGCACAAGTGGGATAGAGATGACATGACCAGAGATGGAAGATTCTTGGGTACACTTGATAGGCGACGCAACGAACATGGGCTTGATTCTAGATCTATTTTAGATAGATATAAAGGTCATCATCGTTATCAACCTTATAGAACGAGTGATAGGGGATATTTTATAGATGATTTCAAGAAAGAAAATACACCTAAATTTGATGGAGAAATGAAGAATTCACAAGATGTCATAGTGTGGTTGATTGGGATGAATAATTTCTTCATATTTCATGATTACTTAGAGAACATGAAGGCTAGGATAGTGAATTTTAGTCTTAAAGGTAAATTATACATTTGGTGGGAATATGTAAAGAGTGTTAGAGGTATTCCTGAAGAGGATTTGACTTGGTGTGAGCTCGATATACTTTTCAGGAAGAAGTATCTATCAGAGAGATACTATGATGATGGGGAAAAGGATTTCTATGAGATGAAGATGGGATATATGACTGATGAGGAGTATACTAGCATATTCATGGAGTTATTGAGGTATTCGCCTTATCTTAAGGAGGAGAAATAGATTATTTAGAGATTCATCAGTGGGTTGTCGGTAGAATTCAAGGAGAGGATTGATTTTGACGAGCCTAGATCATTAGAGAGAGCCATCAGGAAGCTAAAGAATTATTATGAGAAATAAAAGTGTAGATATGAGACCAAGGAGGAGTGGAAAGGTAATCAGAAGAATAAGGGGAAATGGGATAAGAAACGAAAAAGGCCTCATGACATAGGTAACAAACAGAATGCAACACTGCCTAAAAAGTGCAATGCATCTGATAGAGGACAAGGATTTTGGTCTTAAGAGAAGAACAAGGTTGATGGTATAAAACCTTTATAGTGGTGGGGGGAATCATAGGAGAGATTGTCCACATCGTCAGGGTGGTAGATCGCAGATATACATTGTTTAGGAAGCACAGACAGTGGGGGATGTTGGACAAAGTATTGCTAAAATTTATGTAGCTCTAGATAATAAACAGGAAAATCACCATACATCTATTATCAATATGGAAGGTAAGATTTGTGACCAAGTTATTTCTATTTTGATTTACCCTAGATCTAATTATAGTTATGTTAATCCTGACCTAGTGGATAAGTGTGGTTTGAATAAATAAGTGGATGCAGAGTCTTGGTTAGTACAGTTCGTCATAGGTACTAAGAAGATAGTTCATCATTGGGTAAGAGCTTGCACATTTGAGTTAAATTGTATGCCTACATCAGCGCATCTAAATATACTTCTCTTGGAATCATATCGTATGTTTTTTGGTATGTATTAGCTATATCTTCATAGGAACAAGATGGATTATTATGAGAAGGATATTGAATGTTTTCATGACAATGGAGGACGAAGAATATTGCAGGATAAGAAGAAATTTTACATCAGTTAGAATGGCTACAATTATTTAGGAAAAGTGTAGTCATAGAAAAGGGTGTGTGTTATTCATAGTACATATTTCTAGTAACAAAGGTAATTACTTTGAGGATGTGGATGTCTTGAGGAGATACATTTTCTTACAATAGCTTCAAGATGTATTTCCCAAAGAGATTTCAGAGTTTACAGTTCACATGGAAATGGAATTTGTTATTGATTTGGTACCAATGACAACACCAAAATCAAAGGAACCATACAAGATGAGCACATAAGAGTTAGTGGAATTGAAGATACAATTGAAGGCAATTATTGACAATGGTTACACTAGGAGAAGTGTATCCCCTTCGGGTTAAGTAGCTTTTTTTGTGAAGAAGAAGGATGGTACTCTTATATTGTGCATCTATTATAGAAATTTGAACATGGTGAACATCAAGAACAAGTATAAATTACCAAGGATTGATGACTTATTTGATCAATGGAAGGGAGCATCAACATTTTGAAAGATTGACTTTATATTTGGATTCATCAGATACACATTAAACAAGAGGACATATACAATATTTTTTTCCAGACCAGGTATGGGAATTATGGGATTGATGTTGGTCCTTTTGGTTTGAATAATTCTCCAACTAATTTTATGTGCATAATGAATAGTGTATTGCATAATTATTTGGATAAGTTTGGGATTGTATTCATTGATGATATATTGGTATATTCTAAGAATGAGGAAGAGAATGTCGAACACTTAGCATTAGTATTAAGATTACAAAGATAACATCAGTTGTATGTCAAGCTTAGTAAATGAAAATTATTTTGGACAAAGTTACATTACTTGGGGCATATTGTTTCCAACGAGATCATAACAATGGATCCAAAAAAGATAATATCTATCATGGAATGGGAAACTCCTAGGAATGCAAATGAGGTCATATCATTCACGGGGTTAGCAGGTTACTACAGGAGGTTCATGAGGAACTTCTCAAGGATTTCTTATCTTATTACATCATTGTAGAGGAAAAGAAATAATTTTTAATGGACAGAGTAATGTGCATCTAGTTTTGAGTAGTTGAAGGAGTTTCTTACCAACACTTCAGTTTCAAATATTGCAAATCCTTGTAAATAATTTGTGGTATGTGCAGATGCTTTCAAGGGAGGAATTAGTAGAGTTCCAATGTAGGAAGGAAATGTAGTATTCTATGAGTCAAGGAAATTGAAGTAGCACGAGCAGTACTATGCAAAACACGATCTTGAGTTGGCAACGATCATCCATGCATTGAAGATGTGGAGACCCATTCTTCTTAGAGGGAGGTTTGTATTCATGAGTGATGATAATGGATTGAGATATATATATTTGACCAACCAAACGTAAATTTCATACAATCTAGATGGTTGGCCACGATCAATGTGTTCAAATTTGACATCAGGTACATTGAAGGTAAATAGAACATGGTTGCAGATGCTCTTAGTAGGAGAGTATAGGTAAGTCACATAGTAGCTATGACCTTCTATGGGAGATATTTATAGGATCATATATTGTAGGATGGACAAAAAGATAATATGTATGAGGATCTTATGCACATGTTACAATAGGTTACATGTGATTGGGATGTGGACTATAGTCTTGCAGGATATTTTTTGGTCGTATTTAGGGACATGATATATGTGCTGGACAACAGTGACCTAAAGTAGCTTATCTTGAGGGAATTTCATGCTAACCCTTATTCGGGTCACCCAGGGTATCAAGGTACATTGACAACAGTGAATAAGTTCTATAATTGTTTGAATTCAAGGAGGGAAGTGGAAAAATTTGTGGCTAGATGCTTGTTATATTTTCAATAGGTAAAAGAAGAGTGTAAGCATCCAGGAAGTCTACTACATCTGATTATGATTACATAGTGGAAATGGGTGGTGATTTCCATGGATTTCATTATAGGTTTTCCAAGGATATCTATACAACATGATTCTATCCTGGTTGTGGTGGACAGGTTGACAAAGGTAGCACACTGTATTCCAAAGAAGTCGAATTATTAGGCTAATGATGTAGCATGGGTCTTCATCAGAGATATAGTGAGGTTTCATGGTGTTTCAAAGAATATTATGTCAGATAGGGATGATAATTTCACTTCCAATTCCTAGAAAGATTTATTTGCACATTTCGGTACAAATTTGGCCTTCAACACAACTTATCATTTGCAGAGATATCGACAGACAAGAAGGGTCAACAAGATTTTGGAGGATGTGCTAAGAATGTAAGTGATGCATCAACAACAGAAGTGGAACAATATATTCCACTTGTTGAGTTCACATACAACAATGCGTATAAGGAATCTCTAAGGATGCATTAGAGAAAATTTAATCCTAAAAGAGACCTTGAAATTCTCATGTAATTCCATGCGATAATATGTAAAAAAATCAAGATCCTTTAAATTTAAAAAGAGGTATATCTAAATATTTTGGAGGGAAAAAAAGAAAAACTACTTTTAATTGTATATTTGGCTTATCTACTTATAGGTTTACTCAAATTTCAAGTGTATACACTAGTTATATGCACAATTAAATTCCACATCCAAAGAGTACCCATTATGCATACCTTTGAGAATAGCCACATTGATAAAAAATTAAGATATATTAAAAAAGTGTGTTCAACACATTTTTTTAATGTATATTCAATTTTTATCAAAGTGGATCTTCTCAAAATTATGCATAATGGATACCCATTGGATGTAGAATTTAATTTTGCATCCAATGAGTATCTACAATTGAATTTCAACTAAACTTACAAGGAGATAAGCTAGGTATACAATTAATGAATGAGTTTTCTTCTTTACCCTCCAAAATTCATAACTTTTATTTTATTATTTTATTAATTTTCTTTAGGAGGCTACTTTTAGGCTTAAATTTACTCAAATGAGTTTGTTTGGGGCACTTTATGGGAGGATTTGCAATACCTCCATCAGTTGGAATGATCCAGTGAAGATGGTGTTGATAGGACCAAGCATGTTGGCAGATATGGAATAGGAAATGTGGGTTACCAAGTGGACTCTAAATGGACCACATGGTATTTAAAAGATATATCGCTATCAACACAAGGTGTTTAAGGAGTTTCAAGTTGGGCAACAAGTGTACTTATGCATAAATACCAAGAAGAGATTCTTGAGGATTAGATCGCGTGCCAAGTTGGCACCTTAGTATTTTGGACCTTTCAAGATTATTGAGAGGATTGGACCAGTATCCTATCTACTTACACTACCTCCGACAGTGAGATTCCATAATTTTTTCCATGTGTCATTGTTGGGAGCAGTATAGGATCTATAAATGTACCAACATTAATTGTCAATATGGATAGTTCGTGAACTTCGAGACGTGGCACTAGTAATATCGGAGAGAGCCCATGGAAACCTGTAAAACAAATTATTGTTTATATTTTGCATTAATCTTGACCATAAATGAAATCCTGCAACAAAATATGATTTGAGAAACACCAATCCAAATAATTAAAATCATGCGGGAAATAAAAGGAAATATTGTACTATTAATGAAAAAGGACATCCTAAGTATGAACAAATAGAAAGGAAATCATAACTAGAAAACAAGCAGTGTTGACACAATATCAAAATATTCTAAATGTTGAAATAAATTTAAAACCATTTTTCCTACACTAATTCTGCTTGCATTAACCTCTGTGTGAAATTAACCTAAAAGCATGAGAAACATAATGAGTAAATTATTGTATAAATAACTTGTAAATAAATTGATTCAATATGAATCTTTAGCCTTTCTTGTCCCTAAAATTTAATCATGTAAAACTGTGCAAAAGCTTAATGGAGAAAAAATATTATTGTTTTCAACATAGCGTAGTTGGCTCAGCAAGAGTGGATTGATTACATGCGTTAATACCTGAAGACCATGAACACTCAAGTCAATAACAAGTTCTGGAATATACATTAAATGGGTTTGGATTGATCCAAGGAATTCAAGTTGCATGTTATAGGTCTGGAGGGATGCAACCTTATGAAGAAATATTTAGAGTGCAAGAAAAATCCATAATGCGGTAAATCAATTAATTTTACAGTTGCAAGCAAATTAAATAACATCAATTTGAAAATGGAAAGAGAATGAATATAATTAAACCTTGAAATATAAATTCAAACACACAGTACATAATGAAATTTAACCTAAGACATGCAAAGTGGTGTCAAGTTGTTCTCTCAGCCAACCCAGCCAGCTCGCACGCTCTATTCTCGACCTGGTTCACACAATAATTAAAACCATGAGATGCAATAAATAAATGAACACAGCATGCTGGAAATTGCTTGAATTAATTCTTGAAAAATAGTATTTGTATTATACAGATAGAATCTTAGCTCCAAAAATATAAGAGGAGCAATCCATAGGTTATAAATGTGTGGTGCTACATTAGGACTGGCTTCTCCTCCCTCCTATGCATTCCTTTCGTGCATGTGTGTCTCTCTGGCTCCCTATTGATCGATTTCCTCCCCTTAATTCCCCTTTCCCTAGGCTCCAGCAAAATTATATATGCATCGAATTAAAATTTGGTTTTTATTCAGCTAATCAAAATGCAATAGGAGAAGATTATGAATCTTAACAATTCGCCAGAAATAAAATTAGTTCTGCAATCTAAATCTCGAAATAGGTGAATCGATTTTGGTAGATCGTTCCTCTAACGCTGTGGGTGGACAAATGCTTCCTCGAATTTCCTGAAACAAAGGTAGAATCTATTTCAGGAAATATTTTCGACTAAACAATAGCTTATAGGTGGCATTACAAATCGTTTACTCTGGAACCAAGGTCAAATTCACGTAGCACGCCATGGTCACCATATCACAAATCACAACTGTCATTTGATTCAGACCTCCATCGCATGAAAATATCATCTCTTTAGGTAAAATCCACTTGAACTCTCCAATGTTTGACCTGGACTGCGACTGTGTGGCCTTCTCCCATGTCTATCATCATGATTACCAAGATAATCCTTATTATTTCCAGTACAAAAACCACGACCACCTTCGAGACAGTCATCATATCCCCGAACTCCATGGGCACGCTCATCATAAACATGACAACCATAAGGATGCACATCATATCCATGTCCACCACAAAGACGATCATTATAACCACGGTGTATTTCTGCAGAAAATCGTGGGTTTGTCTCCGGATTCTACAACAACCATGGCCATATCATCTATACCTTCCAAATAATTTCCACCTCAGCTCCCTGCTGATCTTCTTAAGGTGTATAAATTTAAAATAGCCACCACTTTTGCATGTATTCTCCTCATATTGCCTACAATATGCTTTGTAGAAGTCAGTAACAGGAGAGAAATCCACTATGATTGGTCGTCCAGAATAAAATCTACCATTCAAAGGCTGCAACGAAGTAGCAGCCGCAAATCCTTCAAAAGTAAGTCCGCTCTCAATAGTTTCTCTATATAAACTCTTAGCCTCACCAACTACCATTTCAAGAAGATGATTTTATGAAAGGGGAATCAACTCGATATCCTTGACTCTGTATTTAATTCTAAAATAGTTTGAAGCTGGAGTGTGTCTATTA
Organism: Pinus albicaulis; assembly: GCA_034641835.2. Classification (NCBI taxonomy): domain Eukaryota; kingdom Viridiplantae; phylum Streptophyta; class Pinopsida; order Pinales; family Pinaceae; genus Pinus; species Pinus albicaulis. The sequence goes on from CM076576.1 coordinate 938,721,714, forward strand.
GCCTTTCCAGGATGTCAATGTAGACATTTCTGCCATCCTTTTGAGAAAGTTCTATCATTATATCCATATAAATCTCAATGTACTGAGTATTGGCCAATCCATTTTCTCTCTTTAACTATATGTGCATATGTTCTACCTATTCTGGTGCAGGAATCCATTGCATGGTGCATGCAGATAAATGCAGGTTCAAAGGTTATAAAATCATGATCAAATTAATTTTTAAACCTACAACATAGAAACCTCAATTAATAATGTTTTAATCATGCTAAAACAAGCAAATATTCGCAACAGTAATCATTTAACCAAACAAAGATATGAGAGATTTTGAGTAAAGATAAGACAAATTGGAGGCCCAACATCCCCACATGTTGACCATCTTGCATGTCCTCATGCCAGGAAATATATTATTGTCACTTGCTCGTAAAAAAAACAAAAAATTTAAAGGTATTCATACTGATGTCCCTAAAATTATGTGTGATCACATGTCCTCCGCTAGATAAATCTTGCTCTAAAAACAAAGCATTTGCTAGACTCTTTATTTTCTTAGACTAATTTCAAAAAAATCTAAACTGAAATCTGCCATGGAAAAAACTAGATTGCAACGATGGTGTTAGTACATAAATAAAATACCCAACCTTTTAAAACTTCCAAAAGAATATCTCAGAGGCATCCTTGATCAAAAGTTTCACTTTAATATCCTCGTTGCAAATATGAGTGACATGATTTAAAAAAACAAGGTGTCAAAAGTAGACATATTAGTACCTTCTCATAGTAACCATTTTACCGTTATCCATGTATAGTTTAAGCTTCTCTTGTCTAGCACAATGAGCTACATTCACTAAAGATCCCACACTCATAATAGAAGGATTTTAAGGCCATTCTCAAAGAGATTGATAGTGATTTCAGGGAAAGCCAAAAACAACCAAGTAAATCACAGTGTAAAATTAAATTTAATACCATAGGCATGGCCTTGCTTCCCGCAAGCATCTATAGCCTCGACAGGGATACCTTTTAACCTCATGAAATGATTTTTTCCCACCTATTATATATAGACGTAGAGTCACTTTAAGAACATTTAATTTTTCTCGTTTTATAAGTTAATTGAAGGCTATTATCATGACTTGGTAACTAGCTAACGACAGTGTCATTCATGAGAACTAACAAGAATGAACAAGCCATCTTGTGATGAGACCTCCTGTCTTCCAGTTTTTTCTACTGGAAGCCATTACCCAGGCTTGGGGAATAGTAACAGTAATGTCATTCTCCTTATGACCGATAATTACAGTAGGTTGGCTCGCAATGAGACCTCCTATCCCTCAATTAATTTTTTTATGTTTTTAGAAAAAATATTATTATTGTTAACCTCAAATAGGTTACTTAATAGGTGGGGAAGAAAATCTACTCCTTAATAGTGTAGGATGGTGTGAAAAGTTTTTAATTACTACTTTTTACTGGCTGGTTATGCTTCCCTAATGACTTATTTAAAAACATCTCAGATAATGACCAAAAATATTTCTTGAGTTAATCATGCCAGAGTTCTTTATGAAAGTAGGTGTGGTCCACCATAGGAGGTTTTTCATTGATCCTTTCGAAGAGGACTTAAAAAAATGTTTTGAATAATAGTTTGTTAAAAATAGGAGAAAATTATTACATGTAACTTATAAAAATACATATTGATCCACAATCAAAGTCACTTTAAAAATATGATGTATTGAGAGTGAATTTCTTCTGACAAGGTTACCCACAAGAGTGCATGATAATTGAAATTCCAAAAGTTGTACTTTAGGGAATCACAATTTCAAGAGTGTCATTATAAAATTTTATTTCATATTGCATATTTATTAATTTCTCTTATGTTACCCTAACCTATTTTAAAGAAAGAAGTATCACCTTTAAGTGTAGACGTACTTCCAATGAAGCCATGTTCATAACAAAATGTCGATTATACTCACACTTAGTTTTAAAGAATAAACTTCAATACATACCAAAGTGTGACAAACCAGTTCCTTCAATTGACATGGTACCAATAGATGTTGAATGATGAGGGAATAATGTGTGCGTATGGCCTTTTGAAACCAGGATTCAATGAGATCAACATATTTATGATTTTACAACTGATGCAATTCTTCCACAGTTTGATCGTCATTGGGCCTGGAGACACAAAGGATCTGGTGAAAGACAAATGCTAAATCCCTCAAGTTTAGGCTCAAATATTTGAATTTAGATTGACAAGAATGGTTGAGAGGGATTCTAGGGTTTCTATTTTCAACAACATTTTCAAAACAAGTTCCAATGAAGGATTTATCCTCTGGTGATCTTTGATTATATCTTCCCAAGGTGAATGCTTTGTCGTAATGGGGGAATTTTCCAAATTCATTTCCTTTCCCAACATGGAATATGTAGCATTATGTTCAACATGGGAATCAATAGAAATAATATGTTTTTGAAACTTTTATGCAACCTGATGCTTTAGATTAGGATTTATGATATGGTTTGGACTAAGTCTTAGACTAGGTTGAGGATTTGGGTTAGGGTTTGGACTAGGATTAGGGATAGGGTTTGAATGAGGGCTAGGGTATGGGTAAGGATAAGGAATAGGGTATGGACTATAGGGACAAGGGGTAGGGTATTGATTAGAGTTTGGAGTAGGACTAGGGTTTGGGTATGGATTAGATTTTGGGTTAGGATATGGATTAAGGCTAGGTTAAGGTTGCACATGTGGCTGGGACCATGGATGAGGATAACTTAATGGTGCATTGGAAATAAATTGTGGTTGTTGTTGGTGCTCATATGATTGAATTTTCATGGGAGATTAACCTAGAGATAAGGATCCAATTGGTTCTTGAGGCCATGGAGATGTCTGGCTCGAAGAAGAGTGCCAAGGAGGGTTCCATTGTGGCTAGGAAGGAGGATGTTCAATTGGATGAGGATTAAAATTTTTCCATGAAATTGGAGGATTATAAACATGCTGAGGAACCTCCTTAATAAAATAAGCATTATTCCAAGTATCAAATAGTAATGGGTTTTGAGTTATACTTGGTAGTCGATTCGATTCCTTACTTGATTTCCTAAGTTTCTACAGTAACCTTGGTAGTGATGGGAAATGTTCTGTTGGATGATCCCCTTCACAAATTTTAAAAAATTTCAAGCTACTAAGTGGACACTTTCCAATGAAGTGTTTCTTTCCACAGTGGGCGGAAAATATAAGTAGTGGGTTTTCATCCTTCTCCAACTCTTCCTGCAAGTCATCTAATTTCAAAATCAAATATTTAGTAATATCATTTTTATGTTCGATAAAAATGTTAAATTCTTCACTTGTTAATTCCTCATTGTATGAGTTGTATTTGTCTATAGAAGCATAAAATCTCCTCATTGAATGATTCCTCAGAACACCATTTTCCTATTTTTAACAAGCACACTTGTACATTTGTTAGCACATGAATAGTGTGTATATATGTGTTTAGGGTGGGAGGTTCTTACAACATTAAATAAAATGATAAACCTTAAAGTAAGAGTGAAGGAAAGAAATAAATACAAGAACATAAAATTACAAGAGAAACTAGGTGAAGGAAAAAAAACAAATGCAACAGGTCACCAAGGTCAATCCCCTAAGCATCTCCCCGAAAATGGTGCCAAAATTTTGGGCGTAGTATAGGGTCTATAAATGTACCAAAATTTAATTTTCAATCTAGATAGTTCATGAAATTTGAGACACACCATTGGAAATGCTAGAGATATCCCCTCACAACCTATAAAACAAATTATAGTCTATCTTGCGCATTCATATCTACAATAAATGAAATCCTGTACTAAAAAGGAATTCGAGAAACACCAATCCAAACAATTAAAATCATGTGGGAAATAAAAGGAAATCATGTACTATCAATGCAAAAGGAAATCCTAAGTACGATCAAATAGAAAGGAAATCATAATTAGAAACCAAGCAGTGTTGACACAATATCAAAAGACTGTAAAAGCTGAAATAAATTCAATAGTAATATAAAACCATTATGCCTTCACTAATTATTCCTACACTAATTCTACTTGCATTAACCTCTATGTGAAATTAACCTGAAAGCATCAAAAACATAACGAGTAAATACACTGTGTAAATAACTTGTAAATAAATTGATTCAATATTAATCTTTCGCCTTTCTTGTCCCCAAAAGTTAATCGTGTAAAATTTTCCAAAAGCTTAATGGAAAATAAATATTATCGTTTTCAACATAAGGTAGTTGGCTATGCAAGAGTTGATTGAATAGATGCATTAATACCTCAAGACCATGAACACTCAAGTCGATTTGAGGTTCTTGAATATATATTAAATGGATCTGGATCAATCCAAAGAATTCAAGTTGCACGTTACATCTTTCGAGGGAGGCAACCTTATGAAGTAATATTTAGAGTGCAAGAATAATCCGTAATGTGATAAATCAATTAATTTTACAGCTGCAAGCAAATCAAATAACATAAATTTGAAAAAGGAAAGAGAATGAAAATAATTAAACCTTGCAATAGAAATTCGTGCACACAGTAAATAACACAATCTAACCTAAGAGATGTAGAGCGGTGTCGAGCTGGTCTAGCGGCCAACCCAGGTAGCTCACACGCTTTATTCGTGACCTGGTTCACACAATATTTAAAACCATGAGATGCAATAAATAAACGAATAGAGCATGCTGGAAATTGCTTGAGTTAATTCTTGAAAAACAATATTTACATTATACAGATATACTCTTAGCTCCAACAAGACAAGAGGAGCGATCCATAGGATATAAATGTGTGGTGCTACATCAGGATTGGCTTCTCCTCCCTCCTGTGTATTCCTTCCGTGAATGTGCATGTCCCTGGCTCCCTATTGATAGATTTCCTCCCCTTAATTCCCCCCTTGCCTCCGGCTCCAGGAAATTTTTATATGCATCGAATTACAATTTGGCCTTTTATTCAGCCAATCAAAATACAAGGGGAGAATATCATGAATCTTAATAATTTTCTAGAAAAAAAATTGGTTTTGCAATCTGAATGTCGAAGTAGGTGAATTTATTCTTATAGAAAATTCCTTTGACATTGTGGGTGGACAATTTCTTACTCAAATTTCTTGAAACAAAGGTAGAATCTGTTTCTAGTAATATTTTTCCTTTGACCAGCTTACAGGTGGCATTACAAATCGTTTACTTGCAAACTAAGGTCAAATTCACGCAACGTACCATGGTCACCATATCAGAAATCACAACTCTAATTTGACTACAACCTCCATCGCATGACAATATCATTTATTCAGGTGAAATCCACTCAAACTCTCCACTCTGTGACCTAGACTATGAATCTGCGGCCTTCTCCCATGTCTATCATCATAATTACTAGGATAATCCTTATCATTTCCCCTACCAAAACCACGACCACATTGGATATGGTCATCACATACCTGACTGTTGTGAGCATGCTCATCATAACCATGACCACCATTAGGATGTTTATCATAGCCATGGCCACCACGAGGATGATCATTATAACCATGATGTCCTTCTACAGAAAACCATGGGCTCAAGTCCAGCTTCTACTGCAACCATGGCCATATTGTATGTACCTTTCAAATAATTGTCTCCTCATCTCCCCTACTGATTTTATTAAATTGCATAAAGTTACAATAGCCCCCAAGTTTTCATGTATTCTCCTCATATTGAATATAAGATGCATCGCAGAAGTCAGTAACAGGAGATAAATCCACTATGTTTGGCCATCCAACATAAAATCTACCAGACAAAGCTTGCATCGCAGTAGCAGGAGAAAATCCTGCAAAAGTAAGTCTGCTCTCCACAGTTTGTCTATATAAACTCTTAGCCTCACTAACTATCATTTCCGAAAGATTCTTGTATGTAAGGGTAACCAGCTCGAGATCCTTGACTTGATATTTGATTCTGAAACAATATGAATCTGGAGCATGTCTACTAGCCTTTGCAGTATGGAAATGTCAACATATCTGCCATCCTTTTGAGAAAGTGCTATCATGATATCCATAAAAGGCTCAACATCCTGAGTATTGGCCCTTCCCTTTACCCTCTTTAACTGTATGTGCACTAGTTCTACCTGCTCTGGTGCAGGAAGGTAAATGCAGGTTCAAAGCCTGTATAAAAGCATGATCAAATTAATTTTTAAACCTGCGACAGACAAACCTCAATTAATCATGTTTTAATCATGTTTTTTTTTGTAAGTCAGAGGAATTGGAAACATCAGAAAGCTTTCACACGCAAAGCGTGGGGTAAAACCCCCCAGATACGACTATAACCTCTCAGGGACCGCCTAGCCTGCAAGAACGGTACCCAGATAAGACGAGGTTGGAACTTGTGACCTCCTTAACAACATGAACACCTTAACAGTGCATCCGTTGGCCACTAGACCATGCCCCTGCAGGCTATAATTTTTTAATCATGTTAAAACGAGGAAATTAACCAATATTTGCAAGAGTAATCATTTAACCAAAAAGCAATATGAGATATTTTTAGTAAAGATAAGATAAAATGGAGGCCCAACAGTCATTTCTTAAGAAGTATGTTAAATATGTTGATCCTGTGATTGAATGGTTTATATTGCATGTGGAGCCAAAAGGAGAATTCCAGCTGGAACCTTATATAATTTTTCATTAAAGGTTACTCATTCTCTAGAATAAAGCAATAGAGTAAGTTAAAGTGCAATGGAAGCACTTTAGTCCCGATGAAGCTACATGGGAAATGGCTAATTAGATGCGGATTGTGTTCTTCTCCATTCGCTAGTTGATCGGATGCCTTTCGATATATTCTTTGGTGTGGTGTTTTGGTAGATGTATACATTTATATGGATGTAAATACCTCCATGAGCTCTATTATAAATATCTAACAATCGGTATGGTTTTCATGTTGTTATGTTGTCATGATGGTTTTTTTTTTCGGTAGGTTGTTTATTCTAAATACTACAATGAGCTAATTTATAAAGCTCCATGGGAAGTATGCTTTTCATTTCAGTGGTATTTCTAGTTTAAGGTGTCATTGAACACCAAGGATGGTGTTCCCCAAAGGGGGAGGGTTTTGTAATAGCCCTGGTAAAAAATCCACGTAATAAAGTTAATAAAGGGAAATAATAACAAAGGTCTTCGCACACATTTTCCAAGATAAATGTTGGGGAAAAATACAGTGATGGGGCCACTATTGATTATTTAATGGTGATGGAAATTGACAAAGGAAATGGAAAAGTATTTGAAAAGGAAAATTGGCATGGAAAAGCAAGGTGAAAGGTCACAAGTTACATGTGAGGAGGAGATTGAAGGAAAAATAATGGAAAATGAATAAATTATAGGCCTCAATGATAAAAAGTCTTATGAGTATCAGCTCATATGTTTTCGTCAATTTTAGCTTGGATCTCTATTCTCTATTCTCTCTTACATAAGCTTGCACACTTAGAGTTTTCTTGGAGAACTCATGCAGCATTGTGGCATAATTTGGATTTGGAGAAAGAAGGAAAAGAGAAAGCAGGAAAGCACAAGGGGACAGTGGGATCAACAACTACATAGAGTTTGATTTTCACGTAAATATTTGCATGCATGATTTTCTTTCTAGTTTTGGCATGCATGGAATATGCATGTGGTTTCTTTGTTGCAATTTAACATTGGCATGAACGATTTCATGGATTTCCTTGGGGAGTTTTCATTTTTTATTTTTTTATTGGTGCTCATGTTCCTTATGGTTGTGGGTTGATTTATTAGTTCCACGTGCCTTGGTTGTACAAATGCTCAAGAATCCTTGAAACAACTTGGGTTGATTTACTAATCCGAAAATCCTTGGTTGGAAAAACACTCTGGAGCCCTTGGTGATTTGTCCTACTAGTCCTAGAATCCCTAGTTGGATATACATTCTGGAACATCGTAGTAGCTCTTGGTTGAGTTACTAGTCTTGGAATACTTGGTTCGAAAAAACTCTTTGGAGACCTGGAAAACCTGGGTAGATATCGATTTGCTTGATGATTATCGATGTTTGACTATATGGTGGAATCCCTCGTTGAGGGTTGAGGTGGTTTGGTCTCTCAAAGCCCTAGTTTTGTGGCCTTGGTTTATTCCATGAGATCCCACATTCATTTCTAGAATATGGTGTTGAGCTAAATGGATGAAAGAATGATTTGGTTCAACCCAATCTATCATTCAGTGGTATGTGGAAGTCCCTCACCTCGTTTCATTTTTCATATCTTAATAAGAGATCATTTCCTCTTGTGTATTATGTCTAAATCTTCTTTTTATTAAGTGATGATAACGGTTGTTCTATCAATGTTGATATGTTGGTTATATGTTGGCTATAATAATGTATTATGGCGTACTTGATTCATGGATCTCACCATGTTTTTTTTATGAAATGGAATTTTGATGAATGTATGTACTAATAGATGATAATGCAATTATTGTGAGAGGGTATTGGTCCTTCTTGGAGAATCTCAAATAAGTATGAGACCCTTATGTTCATATTTGTTGTTATGACTTATAGATTACATGTTCATGACGTGTTTGATAAAAATTATATCATGGCTAGGCCTTGTTAGGTCAGGTCTTTATTTAGGGTTTTCACTAGATTCCTTAACATCTTGTTATTTATCATTTCCAAGAGTTTCATCAAGTTCAGTGTAGAGGCTTGAGTCCTAGCCCTAAAAAAGTGGCTCAGAATTTGGGGTCATCAACTTACAACTACCTAGAAAATTTTGTAACTCATCATTGTCATTGTAGTGCACGTGATTGAAGGGTTTTAGTTACATGGAGGACTTTTATGGGTGTGACTGCGGGTCTAATTCCTTTAGAGAGAAGGTTAACTAAGTGGTTAAACACCTAAATTGATTAGTTAGCCCTTGTGGGTCCTGTAGCATCTAAGAAATGCTATTTTGGATTTGGTTTTTCGATTCCACTTCCTTAACTGTACTTAGGAATCTGAATCATATCATAGTACCTCTTCATCACATGTTTTCCCTGGTCGACTGGCTAGATTGGGTAAATGTGGGAGGAGGGTGTTACAAATTTCCACCTAATGTGTTTATCATGCTATATATTCATCTGTCATTGGACTACCTTCGTTTTCTTGAGATACTGCAATTTGAACTCATCCAAACTTCTGAGTTGGATCATCCTTTCTTGTTGTCCTACAATGAGGTCTAAATCCAACAATGCTTCCATCCTCAAGGTATTATACTCGAACACAATGGAGAATAGGGCTTTCTTTCAATAAACTAGTTCAAATGGGGTGAATCTAGTGGTATTATTCCAAGGGGGTATTCTAGGACCAAGTGGCCTCTGAAAGTCAATCTCACAAATCCCTTATGTTTTTGCTGACAACATTGGTCAAAATTTTCTCTAAGGCTCTATTTGTGACCTTCACCTACCCATTTTCTTGTGTTTGATGTGGTTCTCCTCCATGATGTCTTCAATAGATTTTGAGGTTAGCTATGCCCCTTGATTAGTGACCAATGCCCTCAGAAAGCCAAACTTGTAGAAGAATTTTTCTCTTATAAATTAAACCACTTTATGTTGGGTTTCTTCCTTTACTGCCTTCTCTTTAGCCCACTTGATCAAGTAATCAATGCACACAATCATATACCTCATTGGAGAAGTTGGGTGATCAATGGGTCTAATGAAATCCATGCCCCACTTCTCAAATGTCTCTAGAGTCACTTGAGGTTGAAGAGGCGTCTCATCCTTGGGTGTAGGCTTTCCCATCCTTTGGCATTGATCACATCTAGCAATGTACCCCTTTGCATCTTGATATAACTCAGGTTAATAGTAGCTAGCTTGTAGGACCTTGAAGGTTGTAATCCTAGAAACAAAATGGCCCTAACAAAGGAAATCATGGCATGTTGAAATGATGTCAAATACCTCCTCCGCTATTACACATATTCTCATTATTTTATCTGGCCGCACCTTGAAGAGATTTCCCCCAATATAGGTGAAAATTTAACTCTTCCTAAAAATCTTACTCTTCTCCTTATAGGATAGATTAGCAGGGAACCTACCATCAACAAAGTATTTTTCTATATAAACAAACCAAGGACATATCACTGAGATGGAAAATATGTGCTCATCTAGAGTTGATCATCTATCATCTCCTCATTTTCTATAAGCAAGGTTAGCATTAAAAAAATATTTGCAACCATATTCTCCTTCCCTAGTTTGTCAACAATAGTTAGATGAAATTGTTTCAACAATAACAACAATCTAAGGATTCTAACATTGACGTTAGGTTTTTTCACTAAATATTTAATGGCTACATGATTAATATGAACTAAGACTTGATATCTAGTGATATAGTGCCTAAATATATTCAAAAATATCACCACAACTAGGTGTTATTTTATACTGATTGTATAGTTGAGTTAAACTTTAGAAATTTTCTTACTAATGAAATATAAAACATACGAAAAAGTTTCTTCTACTAACCCTAAGGTTGTTCTTACAACTTTATCTAATGTATCTATGTGGATGTGGAAAGTAAATTCCCAATTTGGGCCTCTAAGGATTGGTTCAGTGGTAAAATTTTCTTTCATTTTTTCAAATGACTCTTGTCACTTGCTTATCCAAAAAAATGTTGAACCTTTATCCAATAGTCAAAACAGGAGTGAAAAAAAATTAGTGAATTCCTTGATAAATATTTTGTAATATCCAACCAATAAAAGGAAGCTTCTGACATTCCTTTGTTTAAAGGGTGTGTCAAGGTCAACCTAGATTCCCTCCTTGGATATGAAGTGGACTAGGAAAGTCCCGCATCCATGAAAAATTCACATCTATTGGGAGTTAAAGAAATATTCATCTCAATACATTTCCTCAATACTTTGCATATCTTAGATATATCCTCTAGAAAATCACTCCCATATGGGCGGAAATCATCCATGTATATCTCAATAGTTCCATGCACATGGTTAGTGAAGATATTGAAAAATGCCCTTTAAAAAGAAGAAGGGATATTACACAAACCTATTGGAAGGATCCTATAGGAAGAGGTCCCCCATGGACATGTGAATTTCGTCTTATCTTGGTTCTCATGGCTGATCTAAATCTCGTTATATCGACTAAATCGGTCTAGGAAGAAAAGTAATTGTTTCCCTGCAAGAGCATCTAGGAATTTATCAATGAAAGGTGTAGGGAAATGGACCTTCATTTTAGCCTTGTCAAGTACTCTATAATACACGAAAATCCTCCATTTTCCATTTTTCTTCGGTAATATTGAAGAATTGGACACCCACTCCCTATCTAAAATGGGGTATATGATCTTTTCATCTAAAATATTTTGTATTTCTTATTTTAAAATATCCTTAAGGGAAAGATTCATCCTCCTTTAGGGTTGGCTCATAGGCTTGCATACCTCCTTGATGTAGATCTGATGATTACAAACTAAGGGATGTAACACTTTCATTTCTTTATTATCCCAAGAAAATGCATCAAGATGATTACTTAGTACATTATATAATTAATCTTGTTTCTTGAATAAGAGGGAGAGTTTGATGTTTAGAGTTCTTGATGGGGTGATTTCCACAAGCTTGGTATGATCTAGATTTGAATCGGTAGAGAACAGGTTGGTCCATGGACTGTTCTCAAGTTTACTTAAGGATTATTCCAGAAACTCATCAATTGGCATGGGAGTAGGAGGTTGATTCTATAAGAAGTGGTCAATAAGGTCATCATCATATAACTTCCTAGTTCCTACAGTAGTGTCTAGTGTACAAACTAGATATGGGGATGACTGTTAAAGGTCTCCATCTTCCTCGTCCTTTATCCACAATGGTAAATCATGCTCAACATAGGGTTAAGTAGGGGGATATAATACAATATGATTTTAGAGATGCCCATCCTTGATGGTAATGTTCATAACCCTACAAAAAATTTAAGCATTAGTATTGGCCAAGAAAGGTATTCCTAGGATGAGAGGGTAACCATTAGAATTTGTCTTGTGCTGGAGGACAATGAAATATAAGGGATACTCCTATGAGTCGATAGATACCATCAAATCCTTAATAACTCCCTCAAAGGAGATTGTGGATCTATTTGCAAGCTGCATTAGTATAGTGGTATTCCTTAAGGATCCTTGGAGGTTGAAATTTAACATGGTTTCCTTGTTCATAACATTTTTTACATCCCCAAGGTCAATCAATATATTAGTGACCACAATGATATTAATGTGCACATTGACTATTGGGTTACCGGGATCCAATTACTTTGGGGAGAATACTCTCCCTAGAATTAGATCAAAACAATTTCCTAATAACATAAATAATGGCGGAATATCCTTTTCTTGTCCCACGCTTCTTGAAATTTTTTTCCCTTATAAGCTTCTTGTAGATTGGCACACCTTTGATGGTTGTAGAAGGAGTATTTTAACACACAAATTCTTCAATTTTTCTAGAAGTTCAACCTATTATGGGGTGTGTTTTTTAGGTTGGATGAACCTTTCAAGATAGGGAGGTGAATTGGATCTGGGGGCACTAGCCTCATGGTCTTCCTCAATATCTTAGAGTGGATAAGGTGTGTGATAATTATGAAGTACCTTCCCAGACCAAAGGTTGATATCCTGTATTTCTACAAAATAAGTAAGAGAGGATGTTTCCCTAGTGTAAAATTGTTTTTTTTGCTTATTGTTTATGTTCAGATTGGGTTGGGAAGGAATTTGAGGTTGCTTAAGTGGGTTTCTAGGAGGTAGACTGTAGTTGTGGTTGAGGCTGTGGAGGAGGCATTAAGATAGGAGATTGGGCTACTTGAGGCTTACATACTTGTGAAGGGTTTCCCCATTTAGGAGGCTGAGGTTGATATGGTTGGAAAGGTGGGTTAACATGATGAGGAGGGTACTAAGGGCTATAGGACCAAGGAGAGGGCATGGAAAATGATGTACAGTTCATAGAGTACCAATGTTGCAAAGGTGCACTCTCATTTGGGTTGTAGGTATGATATTGTGCACAATGCATGCCCTATTGATATGGTTGAGGGCCTTGTGGCCTCCTTTGGTTGATGAAGAAAAGCTACTCCAAGCCATTCTTTGTCCCTTGGTATACTATATTTAGGCCTCGAAGAGAGGGAAATGTGTATTTTACTTCATGGATGCATAAAAAATTGCATTTGAAAGTGTATAACCATGTAAATTAAACACATGATAAGAAGTGGAAAGAAAAAGTAAGCATGCACTATAAGGAAGAGACCCTCTAGTGGATGTTTTTGAGGAACCCCACAGAAAAATACCCCATACATCCATTTATAGTAGATGTTACTAGAGGATGTTGGCGAGCGGAGGGTTTTGTGGATGTTTTCCTCTCGGTGCGCTTATCATTAAACGTCGCCCCGGTGCTCCGGAATATTGAAAGCACCGGTGCGCACAAAAACATTGGCACAGTGGACACCATGCACTCACTACACGCCTGCCCAATGCGTCGTATTATTCTATAGCACTGGTGTGTCACAATGCTTCTACACTGGTGCATTATAAAACAAAGCGCCAAAACCAAAACCACCCAATGCAGTAGAAAGAAACCGCATCGGTGCATCATAAAACAATGCGCCAAAACACAAACCGACGGGTGCGTTCATAAGAAATAGAACCGGTGCGCCTATAAACCACGTGCACTGGTAAAGGGTTAAATAGAAAAAATATTATGGAATAAAACCTGGATTTTGCATTTTTCCAGTGCTCCTAAGCTATCAATTACTGGTGCGCTCTACCATAGAACGCACCGGTGTGCACAAAACATTGGCACACTGGACAACATGTGCGACGTACCCATCCACCTGGGGCATCCTATTACGGTAACGCACCGGTGCTTCACTACTCTTCCGCGTCGGTGCATCATAAAACACCACGCCAAAACAGAAACGTGTGGGTACATTCTTATCCAAGAGCACCGGTGCACCTATAAAACTGAAGCACCGGAATAGCGTTAAATAAAAAAAATTAAGGCCAAAAAATCGATGATTTATGACTATTCCGCACCAGTGTTTTATGAATATTCTGCCCCGGTGCATCATAAAAACATCATGCCAAAACTTAAACATCCTGGTGCGGTGTTAGGGAACTGCCCCGGTGCATCATAAACAACGCGCGAAATCTGACACCGCCCAGTGCAGTTGTAAGAAATCTTGCTAGTGCACCTATAAAACCCCGCACACTAGAACACGGTTAAATAAAAAAAAAATTACGGCCAAAAAATCGGATTTTTCACTTTCCTCAATGCGCCAGAGCTCTCAAGCACCGGTGCCATTTCCCCTTCTCTGATCCGCCCTGACATTGCTGCTCTCATTGCACCCATTCCACGCATTGCTGCTCTGTATTGGCCACCAATCTCCAACTTGCATTTTGAAAAATGGTGGCAAAATTTTCTCTTGCAAATTTTACAGCCAATATGCCTCCTCGATGGCGAAATGTATAGGTATTTTTCTAGTTTTTCCATAATTAAGCCTTTTAGCGGATTAGAATTTGAAATAACCTTAAAAATAACCATTAAAAAATAAAAAAAAATTGTCACGTAGTGTGCCTAATCCATTCGGCTCGTACCAGATAGCTGTGCTACCTGTAAAATTTACAAGTTGCACCGCCACTGATGCTAAAGGTATCCGCACCGTTTCCAGGGAGGTACCGAAAGGCACCCCGAATCATTTTAAATTAAAAATAAAATAAAATGTTGTGTGCTCATTTAGCCAGATGCACCCTTGACCAAATTAATTGCAGTGCAGTGCGTTGACAAAATGCTCTGCCCCGGTGTATGTCAGCGCACTGCATTCGGCATTCCGAGATGGTCAACAGTGCAGCCGGGTAAAAGACCACACAGTTGACTATGTAATTGTCATGAATTCGGTGCGCTGACATGACTATATGCTCTGAGGTGTATATTTTAGTCATCACACCACTATTCTGACCTTAGATATAGTCAACGGTGCTTGAAAAAAAGGTAGGTGCAGAAATTTGGTCTTGGTGTGTTGTTGGGGGCATGGTATATATACAAACAGCGCGCGCCTTGTAGGTAAAATTATTTTTGTATTTTATATTTCGGTCTATTTTTTTTTCAATATATATATATATAAATATAAATATATATATATATATATATATATATATATATATATATATATATATATATATATATATATAGATATTCCTAAATACATATCTATTTTAATAAAAAAATGATTTAATATGTCAATGAATCAGAGAGAAGAGGAGGAACAGCAGCAACAACAGGTCGAAAAGTATGAAATTATTCACCAATAGGAGGGTTGAGAGAGGGAGAGAGATGCATACCCTCGCCCTATTACAGCAGATACACAGGGGATCCTTAGGCAGGTAGGCCTCCTCAAGTTCTATGAGGAGGCAACTTCCCTAAAGGTCAATAGTGTGTTTTTGAGATATCTTATCCGCAGGTGGAATGCCCACCGAAAGGCTTTCCAGGTTGGTCCCGACCAATGGTACACACCCACTGAGGAGGATATTTAGTTTACTACAGGACTATCAAGGAGAGGGGAGGATTTTCCTTCATTCCCAGATGTGCCAGCTGGTTGTGTAGCACGGAGTCAGTTACTTTACTCCCAGTGATACATTGGAGCACATGTACTATCTCCTTCAGAGTTTCAGGTATCCAGAGGTCAATTACGTATAGGTGGATTTGGTAAACATGACGTGCAGTGCCTCTAAATTATCATTTCGACCATTTCGCACAACACTAGTGACGGGAAACGCATTAGTTGATTGCTTTTATATTATGTTGATTCTTTAGTGCAACAGCCATGACTTGTCAGGTGGTCTACCTTTCTTTTTGCGGCAGTTTTGTACAACCTTAGATAGATGTCATGCACATGCACAAGGGAGGGTCAACTTATCTTTTGCTTCAGAGTTGTTTTGCTCATGTTTTGAGAGGTTTCCAAAGATGAGACATAGTTTTATCTGACAGCCTCGTAGGCCCATGTTCAAGGCCCAGATGCACATGTGGGGGCAGATGATGCCCAAGAGGGGAGACACTATGTTTCCAGCCAGGATATCGCATGATGCACTGGGCTTACTAGCCAGTGTTGATAGGTTGTATCCCTTCATTATGGTCCCATGTCCTTATGCTATATTAGATTGGTGAGGGTGTCCCAACATCCTCTTCACAGATGATGAGCCACTAGTTGATAGAGGTAATATTATTGTTTTATTTATATTTATTCTAACATGTTCTTTAACTTGTTTTTATTAAATTGTGTAATGAAATTGTCTAATTATTGTTGTGTATTTGTATATATTTTGTAGAAATTGGTTGTTTTGATGGCGAGGAGATGCCAGATCCACCACATGATTTAGTTATGGATCCTGATGACTATCAAGACACTGTTGATGTAAAGGATGATCATGATCGGGATGAGGTCGGTGCAATAAAGAGACATGCTCGTACTCATGGTGCACCAGTACCTCCTTTTTCTAGGAGCGGTCAACCTGAGACCATATATAGGATGGAGTTGGGAAACCAAATTAGTGCATTGATTGTTGATGCGAGCATCAGGCCCTCTCATTACAGATACATACATGCCAATGATAGGCTGTTATATATGTGGAGAGGCATGCTGCGTGACATGTACAGCCTGGTGTGGCATGTCGTAGGAGCTACAAAAGTTGTTATGTGATTGAGGAGGATTGTCCGTAGCTATAGCCGTAGTCAAGCAACGACACGTGATGGACAGTCCACGAGCAATGACTCACATGCATCTCATGATCATTCACCTCACGCCACGCCTGATGAGCATGAGGCTCCACTAGCAGCATCTAGCATTCATCATGGAGATGAGGTTGGACCATCGACCATGACCATTCAGCCTCTTGCAACATCCATTAATACTAGTCATGATCATGAGCAGGTTGGACCATCGACCGTCAAGGAAAAAATATTAACTGAGCAGGCCTCCACTACTACTACTTATATTGATGTTGTACTACCACAAGCTGATGCATCCATCAGTACTAGTGATCATGATCATGCGTAGGCTCGACCATTGACCATCGAGGTTGCACCATTTACTGAGCAGGCCTCCACTTGTACTGTTATTGATGTTTTTATACTACCACCAGCTTATCCATGAAATTTATATCACAGTTGTATATTTTTAACATTATTCAATTATATATATATATATATATATATATATATATATATATATATATGGTCCATGTATTTTATGTTCATGTCACAGTTGTACTTAATTTACATGTTGGTGATCATCATGAGGTGGTGCATATTGTTAGGTTATGTTAGATATGTTCATTTAATGTTTAGCTTGCAGATAGATGTGTATATGTGATAGCATGAGTTATTTGACATGAGATGCATATTTGATGTTTTTATTGTGATGGTGTTAATATATATTGTTAACTTGATGTTTGAATGTGTTTTTTAGTCGAATATGATGTTTTTACGATGGTTATCATGATCGTGATGATGTTTATTAATTAATTTAATATTAAATTACCATGATATTTATTAAATATTATGTCGTGATTGTAATTGAAATTGAAATTTTAATTGTATGTAAAATTGTAAAATTGTATTTGCATTTGTAATAATTGTAATTTTAACTGTAATTGTATGTAAAATTTTAATTTTAATTGTAATATTTAATTTATTGTGAAATGATTGTAATTGTATATATGAAAAATTGTAAAATTTTAATTCTAATTCTAATTGTATGTAAAATTCTAAAATTGTAATTGTATTTGTAATTGTAATTTTAATTGAATTGTGTGTAAAATATTTGTAAAATTGTAATTGTAATTTTCAATGTAATTCTATTTTAAATTGTAATGTAATTGTATGTAAAATTAAAATTGTAATTTTAATTCTAATCGTAATTCATGTATGTGAAATTAATGTAAAATTGTAATTGTAATTCTAATTGCAACTGTAATTGTAATTTTAATTGTAATTGTATGTAAAATATTTGTAAAATTTTAATTCTATTAATGTGAAAATTTTAATTGTATTAATGTGAAATGATTTTATTAAACTATTTAAATTTGTAAATTTGCAAATAATTCTAAAATAACAAATCTAGAATAATATGAATTTTCGTAACATAATAAATTTTAGAAAATAATGAAAATAAATTCATGTACTTTAGAACTATCATTATTTTACTATGATCTTGCATACAAAACAAAATAACTTTATATAGTCCAGTGCGCTTATCATCATAACATGCACCGGTGCGTCGTATTACGAAGACGCATCGGTGCTTCACAACTCTTTTGCACCGGTAATGAAAAAATGCAAATAAAAAAAATGCAACTCTATTTTCTTTAAGTGAAAAAAAAATTGGCAATTTGAAAAATGGGCAGAAAAATATTTTCGAAAATCTAATTTCATAAAAAAATTCTTTAAATACTAAACACTTTTCATTATTTCATTATTTTTGCTAAATTTTTCAGCCAGATATTTGCAGGAGATAGACTTAGAGCAAGAGAGCAATAGGCCGCTATGGAACCGCGAAATACGTTCGAACATAAGTATTCATAAAATCGGAAACCAAACCTCTGGTGATTCAAACCCTGTATCATAGAATTTCAAACCATCTCGTGATTAAATTTGATTATTTTTTTTACTTTTTTCTGCAGTTTTTCAACTTTTTTTGCAATTTTATCCATTTTACCCTAAACCATTCATTTCTTTTTTTTTTTCCATTTCTTCTCCCCGTTTCTGTGATTTTAGAATTAGGTTTTTTCATTTTAGATTAACATTGAACCCACTCGATGACTTTCATAGTCGGATCCCAATCCATTCGACCATTGCGTGAATTTGTGGAAACAATGGATTTTTCTTTATCGGTGCACCCTACGTACCCTACCTCACTAGTGCGTTGTATTATATAGTGCACCACACAAGTACTGTGTAATAAAAAAATTGAAAATATTTTTTCTAAATCTGTGCTCCATATCTGAAATAGGGCACCAGCACTGCATTTAATGAGGATAGCACCATATGATGTATTACACCATTTTTGCGGTGCGTTTATAATACCCCACGCACTGTATGATCTATTACACTATTTTTTCAGTGCATTTATAATACCCAACGCATCGTATGATCTATTATACTATTTTGCGGTGCGTTTTTAATATCCCCATGCACCGGCTGCGGTGCGTACCTCATGAAAGGCACTCCGGTGTCTTGAGATTTATTTTCTACCTGAAAAGTTGAGAATTTATTTATAAATATATTTATGAATGCTATGGTATAGGTTTCAAATTGATAAATAAATTACTGACAAGAAATCAAGTAACAAAAATATTGATAACACATCAAGAAAAGAAAAAAAGGCAAGTTATTTGTAAATTTTTTATAAAAAATATTATTTTTGAACTATATGTAAGTTTAACTAATATCTATTATCTACTGTGTATCATGTAGAACCACAAATTTATGAAGCTCGATATGATTATTTCTGATCTAGGACTAGAAGAGCGTAAACGTTTAATGGAAAAAATTGCAAAAGGATGAATCAGGTCAATGAAAAAATACTATCGATCCAATATGAGTTTATTTTTTTAATTATCATTAATAATATATTAAAATTATTAGATAACATGTGTCAATTAGTCTACTAATTCAATCTATTTGATGTTCTACAGGGACCAACAACTCAGAAAAGGAATGTTGTTCTAAGAAAAGAAAAAAAAATAGAACATGCAAATGAAATGAATTTCTCTTTAGCTCATCTGGAGTGGTGCTCGAAGTTAACGAAAGGGGGAAAAAATTTTACAAAAGTTTGAGGGATCTAGTGGAATGAATCTATAGACGTTCTTTCCACTTACAATATAAAAATAAATCCAGTGATTCCAAGAACCAAATTTTATCTAAACTACAGGAAAATTTTCCAGAGAATTGGTCAATGAGACATGTCAAACTTTTAATAGCAAAAACATACAACAACAAGAAAGAAGGAATGAAAAAGTAATATTCCTTTAAATGTTTGTCTAGAATTATTTATAAATATCACTTTTGTTATATTTACTTTTCATATATCAATATAAAAATTAAATATTTTATTGTCAAGTTACATTTTCAGGAAGATTATGAAAATCTCAAAGGATGAACGAGCTGATATCAGAAATATGCCAGTAGGAATGTCGAAAAAGGTGTACAAAGAGATGGTCAAAGAAATCGACAAAATTGCATCGCAGGAGGAGCCATATCAACAACAACGTGCCTCAAATGTAATATGTAATCATTGAATTTTTCGATTATTAGGTACAATAAATAAACAATTTAGCATTAAATATCAATTTTCAAAAATTTTCTTACAGAAAAGAAAAGAAAATGGAACCCGTTCAACACATAAAATAGGATGACAAGGAAGAAAAGGGTTGATCTCTAAGTTTGTGAGTAATTGTTACTTCCTTATAGCAACTTAACTAGATTTCATTTTTGTATTTTTTAAGTTTTTTTTACGAAAATAATCATTGAATGTCTTCAAACAGGTGCTAACATACAAAGAAGAACCGTAAGAGGAATTTATTGAAATTGGTTTAAATATGGGTTGTGAGTATATGTTGACATATTAGAATTGAATTGTCGAATTTGTAAGCATCTATCGATCTTGTTTTACTTAACTCCATCTATAATGAATATAACAAAAAAATATTTTATATTAAATATATGATTTTTTATGGGGTATAAAACTTGCAGAAAACAAAGTATGGAATTGCGCCAACAGATGAAATTTTGAAAGATGGCATGGAACATGGTTTTGAAAGAATGTGTATAGTTTATGAGTCAATTGTTGCTTATGGTACATCATTTTTCTTTTCGATTTACATTGATATATATTATTTAATATTGCAATTTTCATTATTCTCACCAATGTATATACACTCATTTTAGTTTATTTTTATGTTTGTAGATGGAAGGTGAAGAAGAAGAAAACAATCAACGTTGTGAAAAAAACATTACTGGAAATAACCCAAGTCATAGAAGTAGCTCTAGTAGTGACAACAATTCAAGTGAAGAATGATGATCACTGTGTTTGGATATCAAAGCAACGCATTTTATTTTTTGAAATATGTCCGTGAAATCAGACATTTTTTTTAATGTAATGGACATAGTGTCCCAATTGAAAGACAAAGGGATACGAATAATTGTCCCATTTTGTATGATAAAGACTGTCTTATTCATATATATATATATAATCATAAAATTTGTTTTAATTTATTCTATTGCATTCTCCATTGTCGTTCTCAAATGCACTAATAAAGATTTAATTTATATGAATATTGTTATAAGATATATATATGTCGACTTTTGATGAATAATCAATTTTAAAACGCCACAATAGTTCTGATATGATATAACAAATTAATCCAAACAACACATTCAAATGCGTTAATAAAAATTTAATTAATATGAATATTGTTATAAGATGTGTCGACTTTTGATGAATAATGAATTTAAAACAATCACAATAATTGGACTGTCACAGGTCGATGTTTCTAAAAAAAATAAAATGAAAACCGGTGCGTGTCAGTAATTGTCGACCGGTGTGTTTATGTGTCTATACGCACCCGTGCCATTGTACGATCTATGGGCACCGCACAAATACCGATACTAGTTATAAATATTGGTGCGCTTGCGTGATACTGCATACCGGGGAATTTATGTATCAATAAGCATCGGTGCATTTGTACGATCCACGGGCACCACACGAATACTGACACCAATTATAAATCTCGGTGCCTTTCTGTGATACGGCGCATTGGTGCATCATAAAAGTGTATGCACTGGTGTGTTGATACAACCTATGGGCACTGCACAAATACCAAGAACAATTAGAACGGCCCCGTGTGTCATATGACCAACACTATGCCTGGTGTAGTTTTACACCTAAAACACCTGGTGTGTTCTTTCGACTGAGACAGCTTCGGGGCATCGTCTTCATGTACGCATCAGTGCGTTAAATCCAAAGTAGCGCACCAATGAAAAAACATCTATAATAACCTTTGGCTGCCAATTTTTTTCAGTTGTGTTGAATTTTCATTAAAATCTCTACCAAAACCTCCATAACCATAAATGGATGTTGTAGCAAATGTTTCTTTGAAAAATTTGGCCAATTTTATAACACTAAAAACCTCCTTTATAATGTCCACTAGAGGGTCTTTTCCTTGTAGTGATGAGAATAAAAACACAAGATGATTTGATTATGGGTTTCAACAAATGTGGGATACGTCTCTAGGACCTGATCAATGTGGGGATGCCTCTTTCATTTAGTGGAAGTATAAATAGATTACAAGAAATAAAAAATGAAACCTTATACCTCCATTTTCGGGGATGTTCTGAAAATCTAGACCTTTTTTGGTTTTTAAGCTCCTATGGTTATCAGCTATTGAAGAGCTTACCAGATTATCCACAGTATTAATGAACATTTGTCGAAGCTTCGAATCCCAACAGGGATACATCTTCAGGAAATTTGAATGAAGGATTGAAAGAAGGGATTTAGGCCATTAATAGTGAAGAAAAATATAAAAAGAGTTGACCAGAATTATTATTTATTTTATAAATTATTTAAGATTTTTTAATTTAATTCCAAAGAAAATTAAGAAATAATTTTATTTATAATTTAATAATTTTATTTTAATTTCATAATAATTACTTTTAATAAAATAAACTAAAAAGAATTTGAAGCTTGGCTGCAAGCAATAGAAAACCTAGTAGAGGCCTCAGCCGTCATGGTAGCAGGAGGGTGACCTGACCCCCTTCCTCCACCTTGAGATGTCATTGCGTTTAGGAAACTGGTGGCAGGCCATAGCAAACGACCTTTAATTGACCAACAATAGAAGTTCTTAAACAAACTGGACAACATCCCATCAGTGGCTCTCCCAGTTGAGGAAACTCACAGATCTGCCTTGAATCTCTATGAAAGAGGCCTCATATGGCATTTCAGTGGTCTCTGGCCATCCCCAAAATATATGGAGGATTGGGTGCAGAGAAACTAGACAACTCTGGTCTTGGAAGGCATCAAAAGCCACTTTGTAGGAAAAGGATTCTTCGTTTTTGTGTTCGAGAATGCTGAAGAAAAAAGCCTTATATTCAGAAATGGACCATATTTCATGGGTCCTAAAGGGCTATATTTAAATAAATGGATGCTCGATTTTGGCCCTTCCCAAGACCTGCTTTCAGACATCCTAGTGTGGGTGCACCTTCCCCACCTTCCTCTGCACTACTGGAACCATAAGTCCCTCCAAACCATTGGCAACACTCTTAGAAGATACATCGATAAAGTAGTAAGAAAAGATCAATACTCCTACACACGCATATGCATAGTGGTAGACTTTGAAGTCAGGATGCCAGAAGCCATAAAAATAATAGTTAAAGACTGGACCCATATCTAGGAATTGGATTATGAACAAATCCCATTTAAATTCAGGAATTGTCATGAATACGACCATTTTGCAAGGCACTGCAAAAATAAGGTTGATGAATAAAGTGAAACTTTGAAAGCAAAACAATGGAGCATAGTTCAAAAAGGAGCCCCATCAAAATCCAGAGGAAACGGGTTAGAAAAAGGGAACAAAGTCCCATTAGCAGGGCAGGCCCTCGAGGTAGGGAGCTCCATCCCCTCATTGGAAACAATCAATCCTATTGAAGAGGGAAATAACATGGAATACCCTCTAAAAACAATTTTTGATAGCTAGGAACAACCCATTCTCCACTCGATTGAAAAAAATAATGAAGAACAATTCCACCCCAGAGCAAACCCTGACATCTCCTCCTCCCACTCATATGCAGATATAGGTAGAAAGAGGTGAATAGACACCTCCTACTCCTCAGACAATGAGACCTTTGAGAGGCCCTCGAAAAGAGCTGGAAGAAAGTCCCACAAAGAAGCAAGGGAGGAAGATGAAGAAATGTAAAAAACACAATGAATTCAGCCCACAATCGATATGTCCATTGGAAGGAGCACCAAAACAAGGACTCCCAAGGGAGGAGCTACAAACCCCTCCATTAGTAAATAATGCTTCTAGTCTCTTGGAACTGCAGAAGCTTGGGGAACCCATCAAAAGTTGAAGCTGTCAAAGATCTATTGAAAATGGAACCTACTGAAAACCTCATGCTCCCAGAGACTAAAATTGAAGGGGATACCCTTCTTGACATTAGCAAGAAGAAATGTTAGAAGAATGTAGGAAAGGCAGTAAGTTCAAGGGGCTCCTCAGGAGGAATTGCCACGATGTGGAAGGATGACTATTTTCATCTAGAAAACTCCTTTGAGACCAAGCGCTGGATATTTACCGAACTACAGCATTTCACAAGAAAATTAACCCTTTCTCTTTTCAATATTTACGTTACGGTGCTTTATGATGAGAAGATAGAATGCTGGCAAACTCTTTCTATTTTTTTAGATCTCCATTCTCCCAAGAATATCATTGTATTTGGAGATTTAAATATAGTGTTGGATACAAAAGAAAAAAGACGAGGAAGCAGTAGCAGGGACCAAACTCTCCCTTTGGTCAAAGAAATTTTCCATTAATGGGACGTTATGGACTTAAAACCTAGGAAAGGACTCTACACTTGGTCCAATAACAGAGTTGGGGAAGAGCACATTTCTACCAGACTGGATAGGTTCCTAGTTCATAGTTCAATGTTGTTGGAAAAGAGACTCATCTCCTCAAAAATTATCCCCAAGTTGACCTCGGATCATAAGCCTATTCTTCTTCTGTTGGAAGAGAAATAAAACCTAGGTTTGATTCCATTTAGGTTTAGTCCTCTTTCGAGTATCAAAGACAGGTTCCATGACACTATCCGCATGGCTTGGTCCATTTCTGTCACTGGTTCCCCAATTTTTGTGTGGGAGAAGAAGTTCAAGGCCACAAAGAAATATTTCAAGGAGTGGATCAAAAAACCTACTATCACCCCAAATAGACAGAGAAAGGAAGTTGTCCAGTTGTTGGAGGACCTACAAATGGAATTCGATATAAAATACATCACCTCTACGGAGTTGGAAAAAAAAAAACCAGCCCAAATCAGCTCCTATCGTTCCTTCCGCATTGAAGAGGAATACGAGAGAATTAAGTCTCCCAATATTTGGTTGAAATCAGGAGATAGAAATATTTCCTACTTCCATCGCCAATTTAGAGCTCACCTCTCCCGTAACGATATCTCAAAAATAACGATCTCTGAAGGGGTGGTCTGCAAAGCCAATGAACAAATCAATGCTACTACTATCTCTCTCTTCTAGAACCTCTACAACAAAGGGAGTGAAGATAGCGAAGTGGACATTTTGGAATTCCTCTCCCACACTCCCACATTGGTAAACAAAGAAGACAAATCATCACTCACAAAGCAATTTACTGATGAAGAAATATGCATTGCTATTTGGTTAATGGAACCTGACAAGGCCCCTAGCCCTGATAGTTTCTCAATCCATTTCTACAGGAGTTGTTGGGACATCATCAAATTCAATTTGGTGAGAATGACAAAAGGGTTTGTGGAAAAAACTAAGGTGGGGGGAGGCACCAACTCCACCTTCCTTGATCTAATACTGAAAGAAGTGAATCCTCGATCCTTTGGAAGATTCAGGCCTATCTCCCTTTGTAATGCCTCGTATAAAATTATTGTTAAGCTTCTTGATAATAGAATGAAACTACTCCTTGGAAGCCTCATCTGCATCACTCAAGGAGGGTTTCTCAAAGCCAGACATATTTTGGAAAATGTCATCCAAGTGCAAGAAGCTATGCATTCTATCAATCAAAGGAAGTAGAAAGGAATGACAATCAAATTGAACATGGCTAATGCCTTCGGCAGGGTCAACCTAGCCTTCCTTTATAGGGTCCTTATCTCCTATGGATTTTCCCCAGAGTTTGTCAATATGATCAAATCTTGTACAGACAAGCCATGGATTGCACCGCTTGTCAATGGGAGACCAACCAATTATTTACAATCCATGAATAGATTAAGGAAATGATTCCCACTCTCCCCTTTCCTGTATATCCTCATGGATGACACTCTCAACTGGAAGTTGTCAATTGAAAAGTCCATTGGGACTACTCCTGGTCTTAGAATCTCAAGTGGGTTGGAGCCGATAAGCCATGCACTCTTTGCTAATGACACCTTGCTCCTTTGCGGAGTCTCCAACAAGATTGCTAACACCTTCAAAGCCACTCTTCATGGATACTATAGTGTCTTCGTCTCTCTCATAAATGATAGCAAGAGTGTTGTGTATGGTTGGAACACCAATGAGCATTAAATTTAGAAAGTTGCGCAAATCATGTGCTTCACAGGCTATGCATGCCTGGACAAAATGAAATATATGGGATTTCCACTTACTCTCGGAATCAATCAGGGTTCTTTATGTGTTGAAGTGATTAGTAAAATCAAAGCTAAAATCAATTTCTATGGTGGCCAATGGCTTACAAATGGTGGAAATATCACCTTCGTTAAATCTGTGCTATCAACTTTACCCATATATAAATATGCATTCCTGTTGGCACCCAAGACTATCACTGAGCAAATCTCTAAAATTCTTCGTAATCTCCTTTGGTAAGGAGGTAAAGGAAACTAGTGTAAATTCCACTTAATTGGCTGAGAAATGGAGGAACATTCAATTTGAGAAGGTAGGTGTTACATAGTAATTTGTCACCGTCCCTGCAATCCCCCGTCCTCCACATTGGAGGGCCTTTTCCGTGACCTGTGAGTAGTGACATAACCTAAAACCACTTTCATGACATCCCCCTTGACAAGGAAAATCATTCCTCTGAAGAAAGTTTCCTTTGAAAAACCCTGAAAACTGATCTTTTGGCCTTGGCATGACTAGCCAGTTTAGCCCTCGCGCCAATGCGGAAAATCCACCAAAGATGGCATGCCAACTGGCGCTCTGTCCCAGTCTATTGCCCACGCCAAGCTTAATAAGGATTGTTGTTTTTAAATAAATGGCGAAATTTTTATTCCAACAAACTCCCGAATGAGTCTCTAAAATGATTTGGGAGGTTTGGCTCCGGATCTCCATGTATGGGAGGTGGTTTTCCATCTATCATGGAAGCTTCCTTGAGGATAGGGCCAATCCCACAATTGTAGGGATTCCAACTCCCCTTCCACCATCTATATAAGCTTGCCATTTTCCCTTAGCAAGCTAGTATTAGTAGTCCTAATAGCACTAGAGAAGAGCTGAACTTATAGCAAGGAGGCTATCGCTAGACAGCCTTTGAGAACCAAGCCAAAGAGAGAGAGCTTTGTCCCATTTCCAACAAGCTTCATTGAAATGTGCTCCACTGTCGATCCCACTGAAGGAAGATCGAGCCTCAAAGCTTTGGGTTGTATCTTTCCTTTGTTATTATTAATGATAAGCGACTTTGATTATGGTTTCATTCATGTGTCTTTGTCTTTAATGCAATGAATTACATCCTTTCTGACTAATGTATGGTTATAAGATTTAGATTCTATGTTGTGTATCGTTGTCTTTCTTCGCATGTGTGCAGGTGTTCGAGCATGTTAAGTGAAAGTATCGTGATCTGCAAAAGCGGAGGACAGGAAGCGTCATCCTTTCTTCGACGACCATTACGTAGGACCTGAGGTAGGCAACTCATTATGTTTTGTCTTTTTTGTAACTAGAGACCTGCGTCACTGCATGTTTGATTATTGCTAGACCCGATCTAGGCTAGTAGGGATCGCCTCTGTCCATAGAGGGGATTTACCTTTCCAAAAAAATGGCGACCATACTAGGGATTTGATTGGAGTTTGTCTTGCCTCTTTCGGTTGCTTCTGGCTTCTGTCTGCTTGATTTTCTCTTCTGGTCTGTCTCTTTTTGGTGTAGAACCTCTCTTCAGCTCCCACCATACCTAATCTACTCTTTTCTTGATTTTTTTCATTCCTGTCATTAGTAAACTCGATTAGCGCGCTTTTTAGCCTAACAGTCATGCCAGTTGGTGCTTTTTTCTAGTTAGGCGCCCGCGCCAACCCTGTTCTGGTGCTAGATGCAGCCAAACAGTCGCGCCATTCCTGTGTGGTGCTAGGGTTTACCTGTTCTGAGCTCTCTGAGTCTGATTTTTGGTTTTTGGTGTATATTTTCTGACTTCCTGAGTGCTTTGGAGTCCTTGTTGACTTTGATTCACCTCTATCCTCTGGATGTTTGCCCTCTACCTTCAGTTCTACATTCTAGCCCTAGGACATCTAGGTGCTATTGTGTGCTGAGCCTCCCGTAGGAGTTTTTGGTTTTTGCTTGTTCAGTCCACTTTGTTTTTGCCTCCTTGCATTCATTTGGTTGGTTTTTATTGTATCATTGCGTGATTTGAGTGATTACTCTCTTTCCCATTTGATTTTTTATTTGTCATATTTCGAGCCTAGATCACACGGTTCATGTGAGTTTTTGTTGAGATTCCTCTTTGATTTGAAGGGTTTCTCTGTTAGTTTGAGGCCTGATTGTGTATTGAGTGAACTTGCTTTCTTTTACTCTTTCGTTATCATTTCTCAAATTGGTCTCTTATTAGTTTTCATTTCGTTTGGTGCATTTTGCTCTAAAACATTGAAAATTAAAAAAAAAAAATTCTTTTTCTTTTCATTAGTTAGTGAAAATTTAAAACTTTTCTGCATTATTAGTGTTATATAACTCTAAAAGAAAAGCTTTTAGTTTCATTAGCATGCATTAGAGATAGTAGTGGTTGTTTTGTGTTTATTTTTTTATTGTTTGAAAAGCTCTCAACCTTCTCGTAGTTAGCTATTCATCAAGCAAAGTGATTTTTAGTGGCATGTAGTGTGCATTTAGAGGATTTTTGAGACACAACATTCGGTAGGGCCTGGAATTGAAACATAATTGAAGATCAACTCTAAAATTTATTCAATTTACCTTAAGGCAACATTGAAACATTAAAAAAATATTTAGAGGTCTAGGCTAGTGACCTGTTTCGGTGTCGTTAAACCTAGTAGATGTCGTTTTCCTCTTGGCTTTAGACAGCACTAGTACGGACTTGTGGTCCCCATACCATCGCGTATATAAAGGGAGGCCCCACTAGGTTGCTATCCTTTATCCGTAGGAAGTCGAGTCTACTGCCTTATACCTGTGAAACACTGGACACAACATTCAGGGAGATTGCATGCACATATGTCAAGTCCTTGGTTGATTTCTCTTTCATTTTTGAACTAAGGTGTATATTGTAGTTCACGGATATCTGGTACACCCTCTTGCCTAGAGTTCCAAAGTAGTCATTTCTATCTTTTCTGACTCATTAAATTTGAAAGGATCATCAAGCGCTTGTCCTTTCATGCTTGTTTCCAAATTGATATAAGACTTTCCCAGTGAAAAGAGACCCTATAATGGCCTAGATCTGAATAGATCTAGCCTCCACTTGTTGCAGCTTACAAGGACAACCAAACCCTCAATAGGATCTACGTTGTAGTTGGAAGATGAGCTTGGCAAAATTCCTGATAGTGGATGAAATCAACAAGACTCTTCCAAGAGCTACTTAATGGAAGAGGTGGGATTCCCGAACAAGAACACCCTAGTGCTAAACAACACTATCCTCAGCTAAATAGCAGAGAATGATATATGTCTAAACAGACAATATATTCAAAAATATACACAATCAACAACCTTCTTTCGTTGTCCTCCTCTTCCTTTTATAGGATGAAAGTCTTGTGAAACCATAAACCATCTCAATTATTTAGCTCCATTCACATGAGAAGCCTCCAACTAACATTGCAATGTGCCTCTAGGAGATTCACTATATCTAGACAATGATGTTGATTTGGTCCTGGTTGACTTGGTCAAGTGCTCCAGTCTCTTTCACACTTAAGTGTGCTTATGTAAATAGCCCAAATTTAGCTATGTTCACATGTGGCATTTATTTATTTTGCTGATTAGGAATTTTATTGATCCTCCTTTACATTTTTATTCATGAAATAGAAAATTGAAACAAAATTGTATATTCCCATTAGCTTGGGCTAATTGGGAATATTACATGACCCAAGAATCAAACCCATTTTTTGATAAATCATTTAATAATAAAAATAAATGTCAAAATTATAATATAAATTATTTTTCTTTAATTATATTAAAGAGTGCAATAAATATAAATTATGAAGATCGAACCTAGTTACAATATTCAATAATAAACATAGGTATTTTACTTGCAAATTGATCCAAAAAAAAGAAAAAGAAAAATTATTTAGAAAAAAAAATATGGGACAAGAATAAACAAATAATAAAGAAAATAGAAAGCAAGAAAATAAAAGAGGGGAGACAATGAAGGGGGAAAAATTAAAATTAAAATACAATGGAGAACTAACAAATTATGAAAGATACCTAGAGGAGAGAGAATTGATCCAATTTTTACTAATTTGTTAGTCATCATCCCTATTAAGATTGTTGGCCATATGTTTCTCTATCTCGATGGCTTCCCTAAAATTTATGGGATGATAATGAGAAACATTAGCTAGGATACAATCATCCTCAATACAGATGTGATTCCTAGTATTAGCCAAATGCTCAACAAGAGTCATTGATCAAGAGCGATTATGCTTGATGTACGCATCATTGTCCTATATCCTTCGCTGGATGGAACAAATGATTTCACCTATATAAGGCTTCCTAAAAGAACATGGGATCATGTAAACACCTTTAGTGTTAGAGGGGTCGATGTGATCTTTAACAAACCTAAGAGAAGACCGAATAGTGGTAAGTGGCTTAAAGGTTGTATAAATATTGTTCATCTTAAGAATATGAGAAAACTTATCTGTGGTTCATTGAATAAAATGAAGATGGACTGTGGCAATGGGATTCTTGGAATCATTTCTAATTTTAGGTCCTATGGTTGCCGTTTTTGCATTTTGGAAGGATTTTAGACCTTGGGGATTAGTATAACCATTTCTCTTGAAAAATTATAAAAGATGATATTTATCATCATTGAGATAAATATCATCATAAATCCAAATGGCCAATGTAGTTACCGATGAAATAGGTAACCTGGCCTCAAAACGGGAACTCTAGCCCAAAAACTCTCAAAAAACATGAAAAAACACCCAAAAAAAAAAAAAGTGTGTCTTCCAGAACGCACTTGTTTTTTTTTGAAGGTCAAATTTCAACATTTTCTAAAATTATGCTAAAAAAAAAATTGTTTGTTGAAAAAAGGATTGAAAAAACACCCCCCCCAAAAAAAGTGTGTCTTCCAGAACGCACTTCGTTTTTTTTTAAGGTCAAATTTCAACATTTTATAAAATTATGGTAAAAACAAAATTGTTTCTTGAAAAAAGGATTGAAAAAACACCCTCAAAACAAAACCAGTTGATGCTGGAATAACAAAAAAAAAAATTGTGTCGTACTTTTGGCATTTTTAAAAATAGAAGTAACATTTTTTAATTTTTAAAATTCAAACATTAAAAAAAAACCTAAAATTTAAGAAAAAAAATAAATTTAAAAAATAAAAACATTTAAAAACTTAAAATTTAAAAATATATGAAGATAAAAAAAATAAAAATAAAAACAAAGTAAAAATTTTAATTCAATCATTAAAAAAAACCTAAAATTTAAGGAAAAAAAAATAAAAAATAAACCAAAAAAAAATTATAATTAAAATTTAAAAAAATATAGAAATTAAAAAATAAAAATAAAAACAAAATAAAAATATTAAATTAAAAAAAAAAAAAACAAGTAAAAAAAGGAAGGAAATTAAAAAAATAAAATATAGAAATTAAATTTAAAAAAGAAAAAGAAAATGCTTATTAAATTTAAAAAAAAAAAAAAAAAATTAAAACAAATAATTAAATTTAAGGAAATATATTAAATTTTAATAAATTTAAAAATTCAAAATTAAAAAAAAAAAACACTATTCAAATTAAAAGGAAAAAAAAAAAATTAATTAAAAATAAAAAATAAAAATAAAATACAATAAAAATATCAAATTTAAAACAATATATATTAAAAAAACAAATAAACTATAAAAAATAAATTAAATTTAAATTATAAAAAATAATATATATATATGAACTTAAATTAAAATAGATATATACATCAAATTTTATTAAATTAAAAAAAAAGAGGTTAATATTAAAATAACAAATTAAATTTAAAAACAAAAATATTAAATTTTAATAAATAAATGAATAAACAAATAAATTTTGAAAGAAAAAATAAATTTTAAATATAAAAGAAAAAAATATATATATTGTTAAACGAAAACTTTAAAAACTTTAAAAATCAATTAAAAGTGGAAAATTGAAAAAAAAAAAGAAAAAAAATTAAATAAAAAAAATTAAAAAAAAAAATAATTTAAAAAAATTAAGTTTCATTTTTAAAAAAATCTAATTTTAAATACACAATTTTAATTGAAATAAAAAATATAAAAAATTTACATAATTAACAAAAAAAAAAAAAAAGAAGAGTAAAACATTTAAAAAACATATTAAATCGAAATAAATTAAAAAAAAATATAAAAAATTTATTAAATTTTATAAAATTATATTAAAAAACTAAAAGTAAAAGTTAATAACAATGAAAAATTATGAAATTAAAAAAAAAAAAAAAATCAATTAAATAAAAAAAATGGGCGAAATTTAATAAAAATTATTAAAAATAATAATAATAATAATAAATTTAAAACAAAAAATAAAAAAATTAAAAAAAAAAATCAATTAAAAAAAAAATTTAAAAAAAAAAAAATTTAAAAAAAAAAAATTTAAAAAAAATATCAATTAAAAAAAAATTAAAAAAAAAAAACAATTAAAAAAAAAATTTAAAAAAAAAATCAATTAAAAAAAAAAATTTAAAAAAAAAACATTTAAAAAAAAAATCAATAAAAAAAAGTTTTTTATGGGGGCGGCCCGCCCGCTGGGCGGCGCCCCGGGGGCGGCCCAGCCGGCCTCCCGGGCCCCCGCGGGCGGAGGGCCGATTTTTTTTTTTAATTGATTTTTTTTTTTAAATTTTTTTTTTAATTGTTTTTTTTTTTTAAAATTTTTTTTTTTTAATTGATTTTTTTAAAAATTTTTTTTTAATTGTTTTTTTTTTTAAATTTTTTTTTTAATTGTTTCTTTTTAAATTTTTTTTTTTTTTTTTAAATTTGAAAAAATAAATTTTTTTTTTCAAAAAATATTTTTTTTTTTTAATTTAATATTTTTATTTGAAGTAAAATTCTTTTTTTTTTTTTTTATTTTTAATATATACTTACATCTATTTTTTATTTGATTTTATTTTTATTTTTTTATTTTTTTTTAATTTTTAATGTTTTTATTTTAATTTGATTTAAAAAAAAATAAATTTGAATTTCAAAAAATTTAAAATTATTTTTTTAATTCAATTTTTTTATTTTAAATTCAATTTGTTTAATTTTTTTGATATTTAATATTATAGAATAATTTTTTTTTTTAAATTTAAAATTTAAAATTTATTTATTAAAATTTTTAAATTTTAATTTAATTTAATTGTTTTTCTTATTTTTTTTGTTTATTTAGTTTTTCATTTTTAAAATCTATAAATGGTTTCACTGAAAAAAAAAAAAAAAACACTAAATTTATGTATATTTGTTTTTTAATTATTTGCACGTGGTTTTTTTCATTTTTTTTGTTTTTTAATGATAGGTTTTTTTTTTTTTCTTTTTCTTTTTCAATTTTAATTGTTTTTTTTAATTTGTTTTTTTTTGTAAATTTTAAAAGTTGTATTTTTTTCCTTATTATTATTATTATTTTTTAATTTATATTTTTAAATTTAAATTTTTTATTTTTTTATTTTTTTTTCCTAAATTTTAATTTTTTAATTTTAATTATTTTAAAATTTTTTTAAATATATATATATTTTTAAATATATTGTTTTTTTTAATAAGTTCGAAAAAAAATGTTTTTGATTTTTTTTTTTTTAATTTTTTGGTGAATTTTTGTTTTTTTTCTTTAAATTATGTGTTTTTTTTTCTTCAAATTTTGTCATTTCCTTTGATATAATTTTCAAATATTTTTGGTTTTTTTATTTATTTTTGTTTAAATTTTTTCTTTTTATGAGCTATTTTTGTTTTTTTTTACATTTTTATTGGTTTTTTTTACTGTTTTTATATATTTTTTTTAATCTAAGTTTGTGTTTTATTACATACATGAAAATCACCACTCTAAAAAAAAGAGGTTGATGCAGCATCAATACGTTTCAAAATTAGCATGAAAATCACTGCTCTAGAAAAAAAGGTTGATGCAGCATCAATACGTTTCAAAATTAGCATGAAAATCACTGCTCTAAAAAAAAAAGGTTGATGCAGCATCAATACGTTTCAAAATTAGCATGAAAATCACCTCTAAAAAAAAAAAAAAAAAAAAAAATTGATGCTGCATCAATACATTTCAAAATTAGCATGAAAATCACTAACATTTTAAAACAAATATTCAGACTTCATAAATAAAAATTTTAGAGTGTCAAAAATGTGCACCAAAAAAAAAAATGGTGATTATGCATCACCACTTTTCAAAATCGGGTGCTTTTTATGCTACCAAAAAAAAGTAGGTAACATTGGTTACCCTATTTCCTTGATAACATTGTTTAGTAGCAAAGGTATTAAACCTACGTTTGGTTGGGTGATGATGGGAAGAGGCATGGATATATTTATTAGTGTGAGCCTTCTTGTGGAAAACTTGATGGGAGATAGAGCCATCCTCCTTTTTGGTAATAAATACATCAGTAAAAGGAATGTTTCCATCAACCTGAATCTCCACAGTGAACTTGATAAAATTATAAAACCTATTAAGATGTTTCTTCAAAATTTCAATCTTTTCCCGACCATGGGGCCAAATGAAATATTTAAGCATCATCTTAATATCCTTTCTAATTTTACCAAGTTCACTATGGAGATTTAGGTTTATGGAAGCATTCCATTTCTTGATATCCTTATTATCAAAAAGGAGGGTGGCTCCTTCTCTCATCAAGTTTTCTGCAATAATACTCACACTAATAAATATCTCCATGCCTATTCTCATCATCACCTAGACAAGAAATTCAGTGTTTTTAATACCCTTGCTGCCAGAGCCCTTAGGATTTTGGATGATATTCATGTCAATGATGAAAAATCTCATCTTTTAGAAGTTTTCAAGGGAAATGGTTGTAGTAAGCCCCAAGGTCTAAAAGTCTTCCAAAATGCCAAAAAAGTGGTCATATGACCTAGAATTAGAAATGATTCTAGGAATCCCATTGCCATTGTCCATCTTGATTTTATTAAAGGAACCATGGATAATTTGGCTCAGATTCTTAAGAAGAACAATATTGTTGCAAAGTAGTCTTTTTTTTCCCGACTCATTAAATTTGAAAGGATCATCAAGCGCTTGTCCTTTCATGCTTGTTTCCAAATTGAAAGAGATAAAATCACCTTTTACTCATTTCTTGAATCTTAAAACATGAAAGGGTAAAATTTTCAAGTTTCAATGTGGTAAAATTAATCACCTACGATCACACACCCTTTTAGAGATTGTTTGTTGGTCATTTGATTGTTTGCCTTGGTTTTATCCCATGTGCTTTTGTTTTGATCTCTTCCTCTTTTCATTACTGTCATAGTTGTGGAACCCTCAGTTTCGTCTACTGGTAGTCCTTACGTAGAAAATTTGTCAGAGGTTTCTCAGTCCTCTGTTGAACATCAGCAGCCTGTTGTCTTTGATTTTCCCAATGGGGACCGGTTCTATCTGACCTTCCCTTTGGAGGACTAGTTGAGTTCAATTGGCCCTTATCCAATGCTTGGTTTGGATTTGGATTAGGGGAATATTTCCCTCCTCTTACATCGGGTTTTCCTTTTTTAGCTGATGTTATACCTCCTAGTCCTCACCGTCTTTTGGAATATCTTGCGGTAGGGTCAGATATGGACTCACCCAGTCCTTCTCCTAGTGAGGAAATTCCCACATCTGGTGAATATTACTAGATTTTCTCAGAAAACAACCCCGAGTCTCCTGTCATGTCTTCGCCTGGTCTTTTGCTCCCAGTGGGATATAGGTCCTTAAGTCAGATTGTGGCCGTTTTGGCCTCCATGGGAGTGTTGATTCCGTCCACGAGGCCCGTTATACCTTCGTTAGAAATGTCGCCATCGACACCTCTCACGACATCCCCACAGGTCAAATCAGTATCTGTTAGGCCTATCGTCTGCATAGCCACATCTACACCTACTGTTACTACCTAGTCCATCAGGACCGCGTCACTTCCTGAAGATGTCTACATAGCATCTGCTATTCTAGAGAATATTTCTCATGAGGATTATCAGTTGTCTTTACAGCCGTCGAACTCTGAGGTTGGTCAGTCCTCCCAAGATCCCAACCATCCTTATTTTTCCCATTATGGACCGGATGATACCCCTATTTATGTTTTTCCATATCAATATGATGAGCATGGAATCCCTCTACGTTTTCCTGCTCCAGAGGCTTATTAGTATGTCCAAGCTTTTCTATCTGCCCAGGCTGGGCAACCTTCTAACGCATAAGGACAACCCTTCTAGGGTCAACCTTTGGTCCAACCTGGTTATCTATATGACCTGCAAGGACAACCCTTATAGGGCCAACCTTCGAGCCAGCAAGGGTTGTTGTATGGTCCGCAAGGGCAATCCTACAACCCTCAAGGTCAACCTTTACAGCCTCACTCTATGGTCCAACCAGGGCAACCTCAAGGACCCGCAGGCCAACTGGGGTATCAACCTACATCGTTGTACGGTCCTGGGGGGAAAATCCACGCTTCCCAACCTATGGTGCAACCTCAGCAACCTCATTTTCCCATCGGTCCGTATGTTGTACAGCCAGGACCATCTTATGGTCTTGCCACAAGCCAACCTGGTTATCAAGAAAAACTTGTCCCCATCCCGCCATCAGGCCAATTGGCTCAGTTGGGCCAGCCTAGTGTCCTTTATCATCCAGGTCAACCTATTCAACCAAGACAACCTATTCACCCGGTTCAACCTGTTCAACTAGGGCAGCCTACTCAGCCAGGTCAACTTGTTCAACCAGGCCAACCTGCACATCTATTCAACCCTACTCAACAGCCCATTTATTACATGTCGTAGCCAAATCCGCCTGTGCGCCCAGCTTATCAAGCTCAGCAGGGTCCCACTTACCAATAGCTCGCTCGACCCCAAGGCAGTTATTACCTTCAAGGTCAGTCTCGACCAGTTTACAACCTGCCCCAAGGTTCTAGTTATTACCTTCAACAACCAGGCTATACCTATACTCAACAGTCAAATCCATACGATGCTCAAACAAGGCCTACATATAATCAGGGTCAGTACCTCGGTTATCAACCCCCTTACACTGGTTATCAGAAACCGTATCAGCCCAATTATACGGCTTATACCCCCTACGGTCAGAATCCTCCGGGACAGAACCAATGGGGGAAAATTTCTGCTCAACCAGGGTGGAGTATAGGTACAGGTCCTTATCGAGGTCCTGGTATGCCTTTCAATCCTCAGTTTCCTTTCCTTGCCACGTTGGAATTGCCAGATGCATCTAAATTGACCAATGATCCGATTCTTCACAATCCATATTGGCCTCCGGTTCCAGCCAAGGTACCTCTTGACTATCCTAAATTTGAGGGTAAATCTGGAGAGGACCCCCAAGCTCATGTCATGACCTACCATATGTGGTGTTCTTCGAACTCTTGGGTGGATGATTCAATTGGTCTGCATATTTTCCAGCGCAGTCTTACCGGTGCTGCTGCTAAGTGGTATATAGAACTACCCAACAGTATCTTTCACGACTTCAATACGTTAGCTATGGATTGTCTGACACATTTCCAGTTACCGGTTCATTACAAATCTGGAACGCATCTCCCGACTTCTCTCAAGCAGGATAAAGCCACCCACATATCTGATCATATTCATGAGTGGCGACATTGTCATAGACTGATCAAGTTTGATATACCTTATCAGCTTCTAACTCATTGGTTCACTACCTCCTTCGTTAACAATATCACTCAATATATTTCTATGGGGGCATGTGTGACCGAAGAACAAGCCATCGCTCGTGCCCAATACCTTGATTTGGTATACTCTCAGTCAGCCACGCTATATGATATTTTGACTGATGTCGCGCGACCAAGGACCTCTAAAGCACCAGCTACCCCATCGGTGGATGATGTTATTGGTTCCGTTTCTCAGACTTCTTGGAAGTCCTCAAATGGGAAGCAGAAGTCAAATTCTTCCAATAATTCTTCTCTTCCCGCCCCTCCAGATTATAGTGAGACTGCGGAGGTCAATGCCATTCATGCCAATCCTACGGAAAATGCCTCCAAAGGGAAGAAGAAGAAAAAAGGAAAATCCAAACCCAATGCCCCGAAACCAGAGTCTTCTAAACCTCGTGCTGATGATGGTTCCCAACGCAAACCGAAGTACCCCTACCTTATGTGCGAAGGATATCATTATACCAAAGATTGTCCCTGACAATCTGAAGTTAGTCAAATTTTGAAAAGCTCCAAAGGGACTTCGGAAATTCTCAAAGAACCATTTCTGTCTCAACAAACCCAGATGGTTGAGCAGCCTTCACCATCTGCACCATTTGGGTCCCAAGTTTTTATGATGGATGGTGCTACACCTATTTTGATTGCTACGCGCTCGAAGGATTATGCTGGATCATGCTAGGCCGCTGGGAAGGAAGTCGTTGATGGCCTACCACCCCCACCTATCTCTGGTCCTTTAGAAATTGAGAAACCCAGCACTGAACCCGTTGTAAGGCCACCTTCTAAAGGTTTTCTTCGAAAATCTTCCTATAATCCAAACGCCCGTGCCATTCAGCACTATAGCATTCTTGAGGATTTAGCACAAGCGCCTTCCTCAATGTTTTCTTTGGAAGTGCTTCAAATTTTCCCATCGCAATGGAAAGATCTATTGTCTGCAATTGGTGGAAATGATCCTGTCGATTCTAGTATTCTCACCTTCGACCTGGAAAATTTTGTCCCTCGACTTCCGCATCAAATTGCTCTCGTTATAAAAGTCGGTATCAATGGCCTCAACATCCATAGAACCATTGTGGAAGAAGGTGCTTCCACCTGTGTTATGTCATCTTCCTGCTGGAAGGCCATTGGCTCTCCAGCTCTTACTTCATCTCCCAATGCCCTAGAGGCATTTGATGGTAGGGAATCAAAACCGCTGGGTGTTCTCGAGAGCTTACCGATTACATTACAGGGTAATATAGTCAACGTAGAAGTAGAAGTGGTTGATTCCAAGCTCAACTACAATATTATTCTTGGTCACAGCTGGACTCACGCCATGCTATGTGTTCTGTCCACCCTCTTCCGGCTTCTGAAGTTTCCTCATGAGGGAAAAATTATCACTATTGATCAGTTGTATTTCTTCACCTCATCCTCTGAGAACAACGTACCTTACGTGGATTAGATCCCCAATCCCCTCGACAGTGTAAGACCCGGTATTTTCAAGGACCCCGTTCTCATGGGTATTTTTCCCGTGCCACCACCGCACACCGTTCAAGTTAACATGATCTCTAGGTCAGATGACCCTTGGATCATCCCTTCGCCTGAATAGGTGACCTCTTTCAGAGAATCGATGCCTTTAACTCTAGTTGAGATCAATTACTATGAGATCGTCACTGCATTAGATCCTCCTCCTTCTAAACATGCTCCTTCGAGCATGGCTCTATATGTATATTCTCAATCCCCTTGGCTAGGCGATGCAGATTCACCCGATCCTTTAAGAGAAGTCTTCCCCTCTAATGAAGCTATCGTTGAAACGATGTCTCTTGAAGATCTGCCATGGAGCGATGGCCATCATCGTTTCTTGTTCATGCCCGGCCTGGGGGCAATGTCTAATTGTCTAGAGTGCTTCGCATCTCAGGTTTCCACTCCGCCTCTTCAAACACTGATATTGACCCATGAGGTTCTTTCAGAGGGAAATCCGAGTAACATCACACAAACCATGCCTATTGAAATCTCCATTAAATCGGGGGTATTCGAGAACATTCACGTGGGAGTTACCTATTCTCCCAAAGAGATTTAGGTATACACGAACCTTTTTCACCAATTCAGAGATGTTTTTGCATGGTCCTATGAGGAGATGCCTGGGATTGATCCCAGTGTAGTCATGCATCAAATTCTTACCTATCTAGGTGTGAAACCTATGCGTCAGCTTCTATGCCCAGTGCATCCTTGAAAAGCCGCAACTATAAAGGCAAAAGTTGAAAAACTTCTTAACGCGGGATTCATATATCTAATTCCCCTCACAGAATGGGTTTATAATATCGTCCCTGTAGATAAGAAGCAGGGCACTATACAGGTCTGTGTTGACTACCGAGACATTAATTGGGCTTGTCCTAAGGACAATTATCCCAATCCTTTT
The DNA here is from genome assembly GCA_034641835.2 of Pinus albicaulis. NCBI lineage: Eukaryota > Viridiplantae > Streptophyta > Pinopsida > Pinales > Pinaceae > Pinus > Pinus albicaulis. Next base: position 938,761,964 of record CM076576.1, read on the forward strand.
ATAGATTAGATCATCGATGACTGCGCAGGGAGTGAGATATATTCCCTCATGGACAACTTCTCTGGTGAAAATCAAATTAATATTTTACCCGCCAATCAACATAAGACCATATTTATCTGTCCGTGGGGTAATTTTGCTTACAAGAAGCTCCCATTCAGCTTAAAAAATGCTAGAAATACCTTCTAGTGCACTATGTCCTATGCTTTCCATGACATACATCATATTGTTCAGTTGTATCTGGACAATTTGCCGGCCCATTCCGCTCAGAGTGAGGACCATCCTAAACACCTCCACCAGATTTTTCTCCACTGCCGACGTTACAATATAAGGCTAAAACCTCACAAGTAAGTCTTCTGCGTAGATTCTGGTTGTCTTTTGGGATTCATCATCTCCAAAGACGGAATTCGCCTTGACCCCCTCAAGGTCGAGGCCATTGTTAACCTCCCATCCCCATCCTCATTGCATCAACTGCAGAGTTTTCAGGGGAAAGCCAACTTCTTACGTCGCTTTATTCCGAACTATGCGGAAGTGGCCAACGGGTTTACACGACTTTTTAAATAGGATGTTCCCTTCCATTGGGACGAGATTTCTCAGCAATCCTTCGATAAACTTAAAACGCTGCTTGTTAATGCTCCTTTAATATGTCCTCCTGAATATCATCGCGATTTCACCTTTTATTTGGCTATCGCTTTTAGGACGATAGCCATGGTTCTAGTATAGGATGACGACGACAGGAATGAATATGTAGTCTACTATCTGTCTCGAAATCTTCTCGACACGGAAACGCGATATGCCCATGTCAAGAAGTTGGCACTCACTGCGGTTCAGGCTGTTGAGCGGTTCCGCCATTACATCCTATTGCGTATGGTAACCGTGATTTCCGACTGTAACCCCATGGCATACATCTTGTCTCAACAATTGCTGGGGGGCAAGTAATCCAAATGGATTGTAATCCTTCATGAGTTCGATTTGGAGTTCACAACCGCCAAATCAACGAAATCATTGGTTTTTGTTGATCTTATCTGCTCTCTCCCAATAGACTCGGCTCCATCCCAATCCAAGGATCACATCCCAAATGAAACACTCTTTATTATCAACACTCATGATCCATGGTACACTGACATCATCGTGTACCTCCAGACATCCACTTTCTAGTTTGAGTTGATGAAGGATGCTCGATGTCGCGTTCGGCATCAATATCAACCATATCACATTGTCGGAGATACCTTGTATCATGTCGAAGTTGATTCTATGCTCCGCCGATGCTTGACCCTGGAAGAGGCTGAGAAAGCCCTGAATGACTATCACAGTGGTGCCTGTGGCAGTCACATGTTCAGATATGCTACCACCTAGAAGATTCTATGTGTGGGTTACTTATGGTCGTATATATCCAAGGATTGTATTGTTGCAGTTCGAAAATGTCATGTGTGCCAGGTCTTTCAGTGCAAGATGCATGCACCACCCCTACCTTTGCATCCTATCATTATCGTAGGACATTTTTCCAAATGGGGCATAGATTTTATGACATATAACCCTCACTCGGTTGGGGGCATGTGTTGGGAAAAATACTGAGAGGGGGGGGGGGTGAATCAGTATTTAGGACTTAATCAACAATTTTTACTTTTTCTTACTTCAAAAACCCATACGCTACTTTGCTGAACCAGACTCGCGTATACACGCGGATATCCTTCATAAAACTCACGTATACACAGAGATCTTATTATGCCATTAGTTCTTTACTTAGCTCTATGCAACATTCTTTCTTCTGATGATTAGATAACAGTAAGCATGTGCAGTAATAACAGAATAAACCATCACACATAAGCATCACACATGAACACCAGGATTTTAGCTGGAAACCCAAGTCAGGAGAAAACCACCGCTGCCGTTGTCTCAGCCTTCAATATTTATTATTAAGAAAACTTCTTACAACATGTACTGGCACAGACTCATACCAGCATGCAGGCACCGACCTGCAGAGGGCTACAACATTCACTCGTTTACCAGCCTTTCCTGGAAGGGAGCAACAACCCCCTGTTCTCGTTTACCAGCCTCTCCTGGAAGGGAGCTACTACCCCCTGATATTAACACCAGCCTCTCCTAGCAGAAAGCTTCTACTTTCAGACTGAAGGCTTCAACCCTCAGATCTACTGCAGACCACATTTCATCAATTTTCAAACTGGATCAAAACAGCTTCAACACAATCCTTCACTTATCAGCAAACGTCCTTTTCCCAGAGCATCAAACAGAACAGTGAAACCACTATAATCAGAATATCAGAGATAACCCAGACTTCAGAATAGATATGCAGAATCTCAATCAGGTTTGAGCAACCATCAGTTCAAATTGTATACGCGCTTTTCTTCAAACAGACTCGCGTATATACGCGCTTTTGATAAAGGAAACCCGTGTATACATCTGTGCACTTTTCAGAAGAACCCTAACAGTCCATATGATCCTTTGTTTAAACAGATCCGCGTATATACACGCTTTTCATGAAATGAACATGCGTATAGATCTATAAAAGATAAACTTTACAGAACAGATCAGATCTATGGACTTACCCAGATTTCTTCAATATCTTCAATAGATTTACGCTAGGTCTTCAATACTTCTTTTCAGATCATCCTATAGATTCATCATTTCTAGATCTAGATATTTTGAACCTTCATCTTATTCATGGGTGCATCATAGATTGAGATCTATCGATTAAGAACAGATTTCAACCATACAAATAAACTCCAGAGTGAAGTATTAATTTAAAGCCCAGACACATGCACACCCTTTTCACAATGATTTTCTTCTCCTTATATAGGTTCACCCTTTATCAATACCATGAGCCAAAACCACACCTCTTCCGATTGTATTCCTGGACGGGATCAAATAGACAACCTAGCACTCAATACAATGGGTCAATACCATGGTAGTAACCCCTGGTTTTACACTTTTAGAGCGCAATTGAGCATACACGACTTGGCACGTACTTTCCCGCGTGCATATGCTACTTCTACTAGACAAACCCGCGTATGCCTTGAGACACACACTTTTCATTACTGGTCTTAGCACATACTGGAATTCCTTTCATCATTACATCTGAGCTGCTCTGTAGACACATCAGATTTACATCATTAATTAGTATATCAAGTCAGTTTCCATCAAGTACAAATTTCATCAAGTAGGTTACCATCATCTTTATCAAGTGGGTTGCCATCAAGGACAACACTCTGCATCATATTTCCAACAATCTTCCCCTTTGGACTTGATGGCAACCACGATGGTGTTTGATCACAACAGATAGATACATTAAGCATAATGATAGTCTCCCCCTATTAAAACACCATGTCACTCTCCCCCTTTGACATCAAGGGAAAAGGGCGGATCAACACTAACACAAGGTTTTTCTCCTCATGTTGAAAGAAGGGCACTGTAGATCTGATGTGCACTGAAGTTACCATGCTCCCCCTAAGTTCATGCCAGATCTTCAAACAAGTTTTTGAATGAAGTACATGACTCTATGACCTTCCTATTACCAAGGACTCATACTTACATCAAAGATCCAACCAAGTGGATTTACAGATGAGACTCAAGTACCAAACCAAGTGGGTTTACACATTTTGACTCAGCTACCCAACCAAGTGGGTTTACACATTTTTATCCAATTACCCAACCAAGTGGGCTTACACATTTTCATCCAACTACCCAACGAAGTGGGTTTACACATTGAACAAGTCCTTACATGACTGAATATTGCAAATTACATCATAGGTCTCAACATGACCTTTTCATCAAATTACAAATATGACTCTTCATACGCAAGACAAAAGGATCTCAAGAGAGAGATCATAATTTAGAATCATCATAATGCCAACAATGCATTATTCTCAGCAAGGCTAGTGCTCCCCCTGAATATATGCATCCTGAACACTTTCAACAACAAATCATCAAGGCATCTTCACCCAAAATCAGAGAATGAAATAGAAATAAAAGAGCCGAAATACCACCAGAGACTCCAAATAGCATCAGAGATACCAAACAGAACCATAGCTTGTGCTGAAGAAATGTCGACCCAGAAAAATTGTCAGCAACCACACATACGCGGTTTTCTGTGTATGAACTCGCGTATGTATGCGATTGTCTTTCAGGAAACCCGCGTATCCAAATTAATCTTCAGAATTTTAATCAGATCTGATCCTCTGCATGGTAGAGACTATTCCCAGCTTCTGTCTGAGATATTCGAACGCTTCCCTAGGCAGAGGTTTGGTAAATATATCAGCAACTTGTTCTTTGGAGGGAACATACTCCAACTTCACCTTTTGTTCAAGCACTTGTTCACGTAAGAAATGATACTTGATGGGAATGTGCTTGGTCTTGGAATGCATAACAGGATTCTTTGAGATACTGATGGAACTTGTATTATCACACATAATGGAAATAGGAGGTGAACATTTGATTTGGAAATCTTGTAAGGTTTGCATCATCCAAAGAAGTTGAGTGCAACATGATGCGGCAGCCACATATTCTGCTTCTGCTGTAGATAAGGCAATAGAGCTTTGCTTCTTGCTGAACCAAGATACTAATCGGAGCCCCATATAGAATGCACCACCACTAGTGCTTTTCCAATCATCAACATTTCCAGCCCAATCTGCATCAGTGTATGCATGAAGAGTAAGATCAGCATTCTTTGGATACCATAGTCCAAAGTCTTGAGTTCCTTGTAGATATTTGAATATTCTTTTCACAGCCTGAAGGTGAGATTCTTTTGGATTAGCTTGGAATCGTCCAATAATCCCAACTGCATGCATAATGTCCGGTCTAGTCCCAGTGAGATAAAGAAGACTTCCTATCATAGATCTGTAATCTGGTTGGTTCACCATGGGAGAATCATCATGAGAACTGAGATTACATCCGGTTATCATTGGTGTACTTACAGGTTTTCACTCTTCCATGCCATACTTCTTCAGAATTTGCTTAAGGTATTTTTCTTGTGATAAGAATATACCATCTGCAGTTTGATGCACTTGCAAGCCAAGAAAGAATGTTAGTTTCCCAAGTAAAGACATTTCAAATTCTTGCTGCATGACAGAAGCAAATTTCTGACTCATAGATTCTTCATTACTTCCAAAAATGATATCATCAACATATACAACCACAATCAAAAGTTTATCATTTTCAATTTTTGTGTATAAGTTACTATCAGCAGACCCCTTTGAAAATCCTTGTTGATGAAGATATTTGTCAAGACGATAATACCATGCCCTTGGAGCTTGTTTGAGACCATATAGAAATTTTTTCATCATTTCCCAAAATGAATCCTTCTGGTTGTTCTATATAAACTTCTTCTTCTAGATCACCATTGAGAAATGCAGATTTAACATCCATTTGATAAACTTTGATTTGTTGAAAACTTGAAAAAGCAAGAAACATTCTTATGGCTTCAAGTCTAGCTACAGGAGCAAAAGTTTCTTCAAAGTCTAAACCTTCTTGTTGAGTATACCCCTTGCAAAAAAGTCTACCTTTATTTCTTACGACATCCCCACTTTCATTTAACTTGTTTTTGAATATCCATTTAGTTCCAATGACATTTTTGTTATGAGGTCTTGGAACTAATTCCCAGGTGTCTTTTTTTTCAATTTGATCAAGCTCTTCATTCATGGCTTTAACCCAACATTCATCTTTGCTAGCTTGATTGACATTGTGTGGTTCAATAGTGGATAGCAATGCCAGATAGCTAGAGGATCCTACAAGAGTCCTTCTTGTTTGTACACCTGATGCCTTATCTCCCAAAATCTGAGATTCTGGATGATTCTTTTGAACATATCTGGAAGGAGCCTTTTCAGATAAATCATCTTCAGGTTCTTCATTGGATCCATTATCTATATCATTCCTATTTGATGTAGAAGGACAATAGTCACCATCATCTTCTTCTGTCGTTTGTTTTTCTTCTTTAGGGGCTGCAGGAGACTCATCAATGACAACATCAATACATTCAACAATATTTCGAAGCCTTTTATTGTAACATTTGTATGCTCTTCTTGTAGATGAGTAACCAAGAAGTATCCCTTCATCTGATCTAGGTTCAAATTTTCCAAGCTTTTCATCATTATTTTTGATAAAGCATTTATTTCCAAAAACTCTAAAATGCTTCACAGAGGGAGAATTACCATACCAGAGTTCATATGGAGTTTTGTCACTATTTACCCGAACATGTGCCTTGTTGAGAATGTTTGCTGCTATATGTGCTGCTTCTCCCCAGAAAATGTCAGGTGTTCCAGAATCATCAAACATAGCTCTAGCCATTTGTTGAATTGTTCTATTCATTCCTTCTGCTATGCCATTTTGTTGTGGGGTGCCTGTTACAGAGAACTGTATTTTTATGCCATGTTGTTCACAAAATTCAAGGAATTCATTTGATGTATATTCTCCTCCTCGATCCGATCTAAGACACTTTATTTTTAGATCTAATTCATTTTCCACCAGTGCTTTGAAGATCTGAAAATTTTCAAATTCTTCATCTTTGTGTTTAATCAACCCAATCCAACACATCCTAGAGAAATCATCAATAAATAAGATATATTATTCTTCCCCACGTGGTGACTTTTTCCTCATAGGTCCACATATGTCACTATGAATAAGTTCAAGAGGCTTACTTGATGATCCTTCTTTGGCATTAAATTTCACTCTGGTCTGCTTACCGAATTGGCAAGATTTTCATATGATACTCTCTAGTAGAGTAATATTGGGAAGACCACGAACAACTTTAAGTCTGCTTGATTTGTTGATTTGAGAGAAGCTCAGATGCCCCAGCCTTCTATGCCATAGCCAATTTTCTAAATATTTTCTCAAGTAACATTGATCTTTGTAGTTCTTCAATACATACAGGTTGCTTGGAGTTCTTTTTCCTTTTATAATAGTTTTACCTGTATCAAGATCACGAACCACACATTCTTTTGAACTAAAGACAACTTCAGTTCCTTGATCACACATTTGACTTACACTTAACAGGTTATGCCTTAATCCATCCACATACATGACATCATTAGCCTTCACCTTTTCTTTTAAAAACACGGACCCTTTTCCTTTAATTATAGCAGGGGTATCATTTTCAAATGTAACTTTCTTTTCCTTTTCTAGAGAATTATATGCAAGAAGTTTGCTTTTGTCACCTGTCATGTGTCTTGAGCATCCACTATCAATGTACCATTGATTTTCTTCACCTTCTGCAAATAACGCTATCCCACAATTTTCAACCTGTAATTCCTTCTTTTTCCATACTTTGGAACTTGAAGGAAAATCTTGTTTTGGCTGGACTTTGCTCCAGCATTCAGATTCTAAATGGCCAAAGTTATTGCAATAAGTACATTCAACTTCATTTTGAAGAGGAGAAAAGTTGTTATAGGTGTTCTTCTTTGGTTCAATATCCATTCTTTTCTTTCTTGCTTCTCTTGTCATGATGGTTTTATAGGCAACACATTGAACAGCTTTATGACCAAAATTGTGACATAAGAAACATTGTCCATTGAAGTAGAATTTTTTACGATCATGAAAACTTCTATTTGAATTTACCTATTGGTTGTAGCTTCTTTGAAAGACATTCCTGTTAGTGTTCCTTGAATTTTTATGATCATGCTTTACCTATAAATATTCTTTATTCCCTTGCTGAGTGGCTGAATATAGTAAACCAGCTGTAGCTGATTTTAGATAATTTGGTGCTGAAGCCTAAGAGGATTCTCCGGTATATCCAAGACCTGTCTTTATAAGAGGAGAATGTTGTACCTTGATAATCTCATCTAAGGTTTCAGATCCTTTAGAAAATCTAAGATTCAGAGTCTTTTCTTTCTCAAGTTCCTTTCTTAGACTTACTACTTCACATTCTAAATTCTCATTGTGTTTCTTCGCTTCTTCATTCTGTTTTTTCAGAGTCTCTATGGTAATTTTCCTTTCTTCTAAGAGAATTTTACATTTTTCTAAGCGAATTTTGAGTTGATTGTTTTCTTCAAGAAAATCATTGTCCTCTAGAGCATCCACAAAAGTATCCTTTTCATCTTTAGATTCAAATGCCATGAGAAGTCTAAGATCTTGTTCACATTCTTCCTCACTATCAGAGAACCCATCACTGTCTTCATGAGTGTAGTAACTTTTCCTAGTGCTAGACCGGTGCTTATTCCTTCTTGCTACTTCCTTCCCTTTTGCAGATGTTTCTTTATAAGGACACTTAACAGCATAATGACCAACTCTTCCACAATCAAAACATTTGAAAGGAAGCTTACCTCTGAACCGTCCTGTGCCAAGTTGAAGTTTCTTTACAAAATTTACCTCATCTTCTTCTGAGATATATCCTGATCCTTCTGCTTCTTGTACTTCCTTCCATTTTGTAGAAGCTCTAAAGACAGCTTCTTTGACTTCAGATGGTCCTCCTCTTCTCATTTCATAAGCAGTTAGTATGCCATGGAGTTGTACGACAGTAAGATTTTGAAGATCCTGTTTTTCTTCAAGAGCAGAAACTTTTGACTCAAATTTTGCCATTAGTGATCTTAAGATTTTCTCAACCAAAGTAGATTCTGCTATTGTTTCTCCCATGTTTCTCATACGATTTACAATATCATCAAGACGTAAGAAGAAACTAGCAACACTCTCATCATTATGCATCTTCAAATTTTCATATTCAATTCTGAGAGTTTGGAGTTTTGCACTTTTTACCTTTGCATCTCCTTCATAACTTAGGATGATTTTGTCCCATATTTCCTTTGCTGTATTCAGCTGCATAACCTTGACAAATTCTGATTCAGTTAGACTTCCCAATAGTGCATTTACCGCCTTTGCATTTTTTTCATAATTCTTCTTTTCCGTCGGATCCGTTGGTACTGCGGCTGGATATTGATATCCTTGTTCAACAATGGCCCATACATCTGCTCCCATAGACTGAAGATAGGATCTCATCCTTATTTTCCAGAAGATTAAATTGCTTCCATTAAAGAGTGGAGGCTTGATAGATGTTGTTCCATCTTGATTTCTCATCTTGCTTGATCTTCCTTCTAGTGGCTAAGCTTTTTCAGAAGGACCTGCTCTGATACCAATTGTTGGAAAAATACTGAGAGGGGGGGTGAATCAGTATTTAGTGCAGACAATAAAACTTTGATATTTCCTTCTTAAAAACCTATACGCTACTCTCCTGAATTAAACTCGTGTATATACGCGGATATCCTTTACAAGACTCGCGTATATCCAGTGAAATAATTATGCATTTAATTCATGACTTAGATCATTACATTACTCATTTATCAGATGTTCAAAAAACAGTAAACAAATGCAGAAAGAACAGAGTAATCATCACACACAATCAATCACACATGAACACCAGAATTTTTAGGTGGAAACCCAATTTGGGAGAAAAACACTATTGCCGTCATCTCAGTCTTCAATCTTTATTATTAAGAAAACTTCTTACAACATGTATTGGCGCAGACTCATACCAGCACGCAGGCACCCACCTGCATAAGGCTACAACCTTCACTTGTTTACCAGCCTTTCCTGAAGGGAGCGACAACCCCCTGCTCTCGTTTACCAGCCTTTCCTGGAAGGGAGCTACTACCCCCTGATATTAACACCAGCCTCTCCTGGCAGAAATATTCTACTTTCAGACTGAAGGCTTCAACCCTCAGATCCACTGTAGACCACGTTTCATCAATTTTCAAACTGGATCAAAACAGCTTCAACACAATCCTTCACTTATCAGCAAATGTCCTTTTCCAGAGCATCAAACAGAACAGTGAAACCACTATAACCAGAATATCAGAGATAACCCAGACTTCAGAATAGATATGCAGAATCTCAATCAGCTTTGAGCAACCATCAGTTAAAATTGCATATGTGCTTTTCTTCAAACAGACTCACGTATATACGCACTTTTAATAAAGGAAACCCGCGTATACATCTGTGCACTTTTCATAAAAACCCTAACAGTCCATACGCTCCTTTGTTTAAACAGATCCGCGTATATACGCGCTTTTCATGAAACGAACATGCGTATAGATCTATAAAAGATAAACTTTGCAGAACAGATCAGATCTATGGACTTACCCAGATTTCTTCAATATCTTCAATAGATTTGTGCCAGGTCTTCAATACTTCTTTTCAGATCATCCTATAGATTCATCATTTCCAGATCTAGAGATTTTGAACCTTCATCATATTCATGGGTGCATCATAGATTCAGATCTATCGATTAAGAACAGAGTTCAACCATACAAATAAACTCCAGAGTGAAGTATTCATTTAAAGCCCAGACACATGCACACCCTTTTCACAATTATTTTCTTCTCCTTATATAGGTTCACCCTTTATCAATACCATGAGCCAAAACCACACCTCTTCCGATGGTATTCCTGGACGGGATCAAATAGACAACCCAGCACTCAATTCAATGGGTCAATACCATGGTAGTAACCCCTGGTTTTACACTTTTAGAGCGCAATTTATCATACGCGACTTGGCACGTACTTTCCCGCGTGCATACGCTACTTCTACTAGATAAACCCGCGTATGCCTTGAGACACACACTTTTCATTACTGGTCTTAGCACATACTAGAATTCCTTTCATCATTACAACTGAGCTGCTCTGTAGACACATCATATTTACATCATTAATTAGTATATCAAGTCAGTTTCCATAAAGTACAACTTTCATCAAGTAGGTTGCCATCATCTTTATCAAGTGGGTTGCCATCAAGGACAACACTCTGCATCATATTGCCAACAACATGCTTATATAATTGTTGCCATAGACTACTTTCGTAAGTGGGCCGAGGCGATGCCTACATTAGTTGCCGACGGTAAGACAGCCACTCAATTCATTTTCAACCATGTAATTATGCATTTTAGAGTTCCTCAATCCATTTTCATTGATCATGGAACTCATTTTTTAGACTACATGATGGCAGAGCTGACATCAAAGTTGGGCTTGCGTCATGATAGCTTAACGCCATACTACCCCCAGGTGAATGGCCAGGTTGAGGTCGTGTACAAGGTACTGGTCACGAAGCTTTGACGACCGATTGATATTCAAAAATCCAATTGGCATCTCCAATTGTTCTCATCTCTCTTGGCCTATCAAACGGTTGTAAAGAGTGCAACCATATTCACACCTTTCCAACTGGTGTATGGTCTAGAAGCAACTCTCCCGGTTGAATGTGAAATCCCTTCGCTGAAGTTGGCTATTGAATTAATGCCTGACACTTCCCTGGAGGAAGAACGTCTCCTGTATCTGGAACTACTGGATGAAACTCGTCGCTTAGCTTCTTTAGCCATTGAGGCACAAAAAAGCGGGCTAAAGCCCATTTTGATCAATCAGTTTCTCCACATTCTTTCATTGAAGGGGACCTCGTCCTCTTATATGACCAAGAACACGATAAACTTGGAGCGTGAAAATTCCAGCCCATGTGGCATGGACCCTATATTGTTAAATGAGTATTAAAAATTGGGGCCTATGAGCTAATGGACTATGAAGGTATTCCTCTGGCGCAGCCTAGAAATGGGTTGTACGTCTAGAAATGGGTTGTGGTTTGTGTACATAAGTGAGTGTTTTAAATTTTTCTTCATGTGTGGTGTGGTGTGCTTTGTAAGCATATTTTTTCTGATTGGGTCTTCCTGATTGTGCAGATGTCTATTACTCCTTTTGTCAATTTCGCAGATGGTGCCTCCTGCAGTACCAGGAATCTGTCCTCAACAGCTTGGGTAATCTGCAATCTTGCTGGTGAGTTAGTCAATTTACAAGGTGTTTGTCTAGGGCCTGCCGCAAATAATGTCGCGGAGTACAGTTCCATTTTTGAATTATTAACCGAGGTTGTTAACCTCGGTATTCATGCATTAATTGTATATCTAGACTCACAACTTGTAGTGTTACAACTCAATGGTCATTATTCAGTTAGAAACCCATCCATTTTACGACTGTATCTACGTATTCGTTTATTGGAAATAAATTTTGATTACATTACATATAAACACATACCCAGACACATGAATGCCTTAACAGATGCAGTAGCTAACATGGTTTTAGATAGACATTTACACAACTTGTAAAAAACATCATATTATGTAAAAAGAACCATCCAGAAATATATATATATATATGTGTGTGTGTGTGTGTGTTGAAATGTTTTTAGTTTGTGTACATCACATAAAATTCCAAAAATATACATGTTTGTTTTAATAATAGCCGAAGACAACATATCTCTCAAAAATGTGCAAATAAAGAGCCTAAATGACTAATCGACATGGTGCTCATGGTAGCATGTCACTGCTTGCACCAATCGCCTCAGTAAACGGTGAAGGTGACTAGGAACCCCCACGGTGTGCCTCTGATAAGCCAATGGGACATTTGCTAGAAAATCATAATCTAGGATCGCACAGGTGATTCCCTTCAAGTTCTAGACTAGCTTTCTCCCCTCGCCACCCTCGCCTTGAGGGTCATACGCAAGCGAGGTCCTCCATGCGATGGGCGACATCCCGACAGGCCTCTCTGGGCCAACATCTGCATACACATAGGATTTTTTGTTAAAACATACATGTATATCCAAAAAATCATAAAATACACAAAATCAAAAAGAGTCTTACCCAGCTCCTCGTCCCAGTCTTCTCCCTCCGGGAGTGGAAGATCTGGGTCTCCTGTGAAGTCAGTACTAGCATAGGGCCAATCCTCTACGACGATCAGCTGTCGCTAAAGTTATACAAAGAACTCAAGCCTCCATGACATTTTCTGGCCCCCTCCTGATCTGGAGATGAGTGCTGCCCATCGAGCCATCCATGGCTCCCTCAATGGTGGCTCGACAACTATCACCCCCTGGCCTTGGAAGATTGGTAACCATTCAAGGATGAATGAAACCAAGATAGATCCGTACCCAAACTATTTCAGTTAGGCCTTCTTAAACATTTTCAACTGCCTTTTGATGTTCATTGTTATGGCAGTGGCCCAATCGAATAGTGTCAAGTTAATGCATTCAGATGCTTAGAGGAGCTGTGTTTTAGTAGCCTCATGTAGTGCCTGCAACCCCGTATCCCACGTAATGGTATGGAGAACCACTTTAAGTGTTAGATTGAGGACCATGTGGATATCAACCTTCCCACTGTCTGATCTTGTTCGTGCCCCTGGGCACACTCTTTCCATTACCATTGCCATTTTCTCACCAGATGGCCTAGTACTTGTCGAAATCGGGACTGGACCTCTCTGAGACAATCCAGTTATGAAATAAACGTCGGATAATTCAAGCCCCAACACTTGGTCTCGAAGCCTAAAATTATCTTCGTTTTCATCCCAAATGTTGATCAACTACTGTAGTAACTCAGGTTGTGCCCTGAGACATGGTGTCATGAAGAATATTTTCAAGCCGTAATACCGGAGAGTGTTCATACATGCCTCATTCTCCATGGCCATTTCATCTTCTTCACTATGTTCCCTTTCTTTCCATTCTATCACCATTGTGACTGTGTATCTGCACCAAAATGGTCATAAACACTTTATTAGATCCCTTGAACTCTCAAAAATATGATTGATTGGTTCATAGTTTGTAAAATTTAAGCGGAAATTTAGGTTGCGCCATTGGCGTGACTGTTTTTCTAATAGTTGCGCCAACTGGCGTGACCCCTTTGAAAAAAGGACCCAATTGGCGCGACTACGTGCCTGATACCCGCGCCAATTGGGCAAGCCCTAAAATTTAAAATTTCCCCTCACGGATCCAAAATCACAGTGGAATTTTATAAAAAATGGATTAAAACAAAGATAAGGGAAGCGCCTCTTACCTGGGAAAGACGAGAACTCAAGTGATGCACTGGATCGTCCGTAATTGTCGCTGCAAGTTCACACAGGAAAAACTCACTGTTGCTCTCCACAAGAGGTAAACAGTAAAAGTAAATATGTTTTTACTATTTTTGGCATATTTATAACTTTCCAAGATCAAATTAGGTTTCGAGGCTTATTTTTCTATTATTTTATTATATTTTGTCGAAAAATGGGTTTTACGCTTGCTTCCTTATGCAGCAATAGGTTTTCACACGACTAGGACAATGATACGAGTTGTATTTTATACTTTTTCAGACTCGGTAAAAACACAAACAATTCACTACTAGATTCATCTTTCAGCTCTTTTTTGACTCTCTAAACATGAAAAGATTGTCGAGTCACTTTTCGTTTTGATCTCATTAAATTGGCTACGAAACAAAATCTACCCAGTATACATTTACCCTTTTTCGAACAGGGATAGATTATTTACGAAAAAGGAATACCATAGCCTATTGTGACTAGGAAGTTTTCTCAGACATAGTTTTCTACCTTTTCGGATCTGAGGAACTATCTACGAAAAGGGAATGTTGGAGTTTACTTTTCTGCAGTCTTTTCAAACTCTCTAAACATGAAAAGACGTTGAGTTCTTCCTTTGTTAGACTCGTTGAAACCTGATGACATCGAATTCTGTCATAATGATGATACTTGAGTTCCTCCTTCCTAGGGCTCGTTAAATGTACTAGGTTGGATTAGTCTGAAGGACAAGCTTATATCACAAGCATATGCTATCCCCTTCAAGCTTGTTTCCAAAAATAATTGGGGTACTCGCCAGAAATGGTGGGGAAAATGAAACTAGTATCACCATTGTGTTGACAGTATGTCGCTCTTGAACATGGCACTTGTCTGCATTCGTGTCGGGTTGGGGACATCTCATCTCGTTTTCTGCTGGCCTTCATGGGTTTGGGTAATCCTTTTTGACCACTCATCTACTCTTTGCCTTGTCATCATGACCTCAGAACCTTTGTTGTCAAATACTACCAAATCCAGTGTCATGCTGCCAATATGTTCAAGAGAAGTTGACCTCTGCAGTTTTCAACTCCCCTATGATTCTCTACTGATCTTGATTCACAAACATTATGTTCCTTTGTCTCGCGTCGATGATGTGGGAAACACTATGGCCCACCTTTGATCAAGGTCACTTCCTGTCGACTTTAGCTCATTGTCTAGGAAGCTGATCTAGAGACTCCCTTCAGGTACCTTAGAGCCTGCATGCTTCAATGGCAGGTTATTTGCATTCGCCACAAGTTTTTCATCATTGGACTTCGATTGAATGATTCTATGGGTGTTTGACGCCAACTCACTATTCACATTCCGTGGATTGTACCTATAGTAACTTGAGGGCCATCCTCATTATTGGTGGTTCCTCTCGCGTCTGTTAATGACTTTCATCATTGGCTGGTAATCAGACGATGTTCTTGCATGTTCGACTTTAGCTCACATATTCACATGCTAGGACTTGTACTCTATGTGTGTCGGGATGGAGCACAAGACCCTAGATTTTTTCTGATGGAATCCAGGCTACGGATTTTGTGGATTATCATGATTGGTTACATGACTCATTGATTGGATGGCTACGTCCATACCTTGGATCCTGATTATTGTATACTCTGTTATGGATGGCTGCGCCCATACCAGATATCATGCATTTGGGATATCAGTTGTAATTGTCTACACAATTTTTATGACGGCAGTGTTTTCAGTTGGGCACGTTCTCATAAAGCATTTCACCCCTCTCTCTCTCTTGGGCCTCATGCTTTAGGGGGCATCTGTTACATAGTAATTTGTCATCGTCCCTGCAATCCCCCGTCCCGCAAATTAGACGGCCTTTTTCGTGACCTGTGAGCAATGAAATAACCTAAAACCACTTTCATGACACCCCCCTTGACAAGGAAAATCATTCCTATGAAGAAATTTTCCTTTGAAAAACCATGAAAACTGATCTTTTGGCCCTTGTACGACTAGCCAGTTCAGCCCCCACGCCAATGGGGAAAATCCACCAAAGAGGGCACGCCAACTGGTGCTCTATCCAAGTGTATTGCTCGCGCCAAGCTTAATAAGGATTTTTTTAAAAATAAATGGCAGAAGTTTGATTCCAACAAACTCCTGAACGAGTCTCTAAAATGAGTTGGGATGTTTGGCTCTGGATCTCCATGTATGGGAGGTGGTTTGCCACCTATCATGGAAGCTTCCTTGAGGATAGGGCCAATCCCACAATTGTAGGGATCCCAACTCCCCTTCCACCATCTATATAAGCTTGCCATTTTCCCTCAGCAAGCTAGTCTTAGTAGTCCTAATAGCACTAGAGAAGAGCTGAACTTATAGCAAGGAGGCTATCACTAGACATCCTTTGAGAGCCAAGCCGAAGAGAGAGAGCTTTGTCCCATTTTCGGCGAGCTTCATTGAGATGTGCTCCGCTATCGACCCTGCCAAAGGAAGATCCAGTGTCAGAGCTTTGGGTTGTATCTTTCCTTTGTTATTATTAATGATAAGTGACTTTGATTATGGTTTCATTCATGTGTATTTGTCTTTAATGCAATGAATTACTTCCTCTCTGACTGATGTATGGTTATAATATTTAGATTCTATGATGTGTATCGTTGTGTTTCTTCACATGTGTGCAGGTGTTCGGACGTTTTAAGCGGAAAGATCTTGATCTGCCAATGTGGAGGATGGGAAGCATCATCCTTTCTTCGATGACCATTGCGTAGGACATGAGGTAGGCAACTCGTTGTGTTTTGTCGTTTTTGTAACTAGAGACCTGCGTCATTGCGTGTCTAATTATTGCTATACTCGATCTGGGCTAGTAGGGATCGCTTCTGTCCGCAGAGGGGATTTACCTCTCCAACAGTGGGCTCCAGATTATAGATCCTTCTCATGCCCACTTATCACTCAGTTTTAAAATCATGTGGAAGCTTCACACTGAGCCAAATCACCCAGTAATTTGAATCCTAAGAATAAAATATGTTAAAGGTGAATCCCTCAGGAATTTCCAGGTGGACAAAAACATGAGAGGATCGCTGATTTGGAAATTTTGTAGGAGAGGAATATAATTTTTTCAGAAACATCTATATCACATTCCTGGAAATGGAAAAGAAGTCAAGTTATGGAAATACTATATCATGGGCCACTCGCCCCTTGCCAAATCTAAAGCTCTCAATCAGATCTAGGATTGGATGAATCAGCATGGAATTCATATACTTGAGGATATTTTTGAGTGGGATGAGATAGGAAACTGGAATACTTGGGCCTTTCCCAGAATTATGGATCACTTGCAACAACAACAAGAAGTTCTCAAAGAAAATTTAATGGATGCTGTAATAGTCAAGAAGCTTGATGTTGATTCTTATGGTTGGGGAACCTCTAGAACCTACACTACTATGTGTGGTTTCAACTTGTTCAATCACAACAAGAGAGGATCCTTCCAGATTGCTTTTGGAACCTGGTGTGGGATCCCATGGGCCTTCCAAAAATCATTTTTTTCTTTTGATCCTTAATGTACAAGAATATCTTGACAAGGGAAAACCTATTGAAAAGAATCATTGCATGCCCTCATAGATGTGCTCTCTATAGGAATGTTCTTGAAACCTCGGACCTTCTCTTTGTGGACTGCACTTTTGGTAAAGTAGTGTGGAACCTTACCCTTCATGGTCTCAATGTTACAAGACCTTACCAAATCTCTGTTGTGGATCTATATTCCACATGGAAGGAATGCTACCCTCAGGCTATCTCCAACAAGGTCCTAGTTTGGTCTTGTGTTTGGCACACCATCTCCAAGTATGTTTTCTTGAAAATTTGGCTTGCTAGGAATGAAAATATCTTCAACAACACTTCTTGGCATTCCTCTTTAGTTGCTACCAAATCTAAAGCCCTCCTCTTTGAATCGATGAGAAACCAAATCCATAAACCTGATAACTCTCTCCTCCCATAGGAAAAGAAATAGCTGGGGACATTTTTCTTCCAGGACAGATTTCAAATCGCATCTAGACCTTCAACCAATCCAAGATGCTGTTTAAGTGACTTGGATGAAATATTTCAAGTTTGGTGGAGGAAGCAGGGTAAAGAAACAATCTTCTTTGATGGAGCCTCCAAAGGAAACCCCAAGATAGCAAGAGCTGGAGGTGCACTTTAATCTTCAGACTTCAGAAGAAGAGACAGTTTCAGCTCAGGACTTGGGCAACAAACAAATAACCAAGTGGAAATCCTTGTCCTGTTAAAATCTTTCCAAATTTCTCATGAGAAAGGCATTAGATATTTTCAGGCCTTTGGAGACTTCGAAATCTTGATTAAAAAGCTACATTCGAAATATCAATTTAATTACTCAATCCTAAACAAGATCCTCTGTAGACTAAAGTTCACCTTGCTTGACTTCTCTTCTTTCCAATTCTTCCACATCCTCAGAGGCTCAAACAGAGAATTTGATCGATATGCAAACAAAGGTTTCCTTCTACTGCAAGGTGACCTTCGCATAAACGATGAAAATCCTTCACAAATCTATAGTCCTTGAAATGTTTTTCATCATGTAATAGGAATCTCATTTGTTGTCTTCTATCGATGGTTGATTATTCCCTGGCCCAACCAAATTTTACTACTAAATATAAAATAACCACTTCAATTAAAAAAAAGAAGAACTAATTTTAATTTAATTAAATATTATGTTTAATAATAATAATAATTTTGATTCATAATGTCCATTTATTAGAACTAACAAAAAAAATTAATATATATAATCTGACTAACTTAAAATCCTAAAAATATTTTAATATGAGTTGGTTAGGATAATTAATAATTAGTATAATTAAAATCTAGACCTCCGCTAGAGAAACATGTTGCATGGTTGGAATCCTAGCAAAATATCATGAAAAATAACTATAAATTTGACCGCTTTCTGACACTAGAACTTCTGGACCCAAATGGAATCTTCTTAGCATAACAAAAGATATATCTCTCATGGTTCCTCCCTCATAGACCACTCCTAGTTCTTTTGCATGGACCCCAACCTCTGCAGGTCGAAAGAGAAAATGTTTAAATTTTTATAAAATTCATTGGGTGGATTTTACAATGGATGCGTCGTTGGCTTGTTGGTGGCGATAGCAAATGTTTTGGGGGCACACCGGTTTCAAAACCCATCGTGCCCCAAATATGGTTTGATCCCTTTTAAAATAGTCAACATTTGTTTTTGTATGGTCGGTGGTTTTATGTTTGTGACCTCATGTTAGCAGATCGCCCCACCTGGGTGACCCAGGTTCGAACCCCACCGACCTCCTCCATGTGTCATTGTCTTATTTAGGGTTGGGTGGGTCCACTAGTGGGTGGCCTTCCCATCGTATTTGAATATATATCAATGTCGATGGGGGGTAGCAGGGGTGGTAGCCCATCACCCCAGTTATATATATATATATATA
Organism: Pinus albicaulis; assembly: GCA_034641835.2. Lineage (NCBI taxonomy): Eukaryota > Viridiplantae > Streptophyta > Pinopsida > Pinales > Pinaceae > Pinus > Pinus albicaulis. Next base: position 938,781,198 of record CM076576.1, read on the forward strand.
TATATATATATATATATATATATATATATATATATATATATAGTTAAAGTTTTGGTGGCGTTTTTTAAGAGTCACTAGAAAAATCAAAGAGAGGAAAAATTTTCCCATTCGAGATGCCAGATTTTGTGCACTGAACCTTTGCCAAAAAATTTCCTTGTTAGTGAGTATATGTTGACCTATTTTGACAAGAACTTTAATTTTGAATATCTTGAGCATATGAACTCGGATTTGAGTTGTGTTCACCCCATTGGAATTTGAATGAAGAGAGCTACAATATTTTTCTAGTTTTCTTAAAATATGATGACTTATATTTTTTTTATTTTTTTCAAGGAAATTTTTATTTTTGGAGCCACCTAGATCAGTTTACCATATTAGATATTATACATATCCATTACCGGATCATCATCAAGGTGAACTATGTCCCCTTCATCGCTCAGGGATTACTTTGCGGCTCGAGGTGGTGGAGATTGAAGGATTATGTGTCGTGCGTTGGGCATCAAATTCACATCTTCATCCTGTTGATTCAGTTTTAACTCCATGTCCAAAAATTCAATCAAGTCCCCAATATAATGAGCAAGCTCTCGATCCTGCATCTTCTCTCTCTCTCCTTATGTTTTTGGTTGGTTCTGTTCTTGTTCTTTAACTTGAATCATCATTTTTGCTCCTGCTATTGCGCCTTCCCTTTCTTCTTCTTCCTGCTTCTACTTCTCCTCATGTTTCTTCTCATTTTTTCTCGTTCTTCCCTCAGTTATTGTTCTGCTTTATGTGCTCTCATTTCTTCTTCATGCAAGCTACGATTTTCTCTCTTCCTATTCTCTTATTTATATATCCTGTATTTCCTCTTTGCTTATGCTGCCAAAGATGCTTGTGTGAAAATTGGATCCACTTTCATCTTCAAGAATTTTTCTCCCTCTACAATTTTATCAACCTTTGTCTTTCTCTTATCTTGTACTACATTGTTTCCTTCTATTGATGTTGCATCTAGATTTTTTGTCATCTGCAGAGTGTCCTGTGAAGTCCCAACTATACTAACTAGCTCGCAGGGTCTGGAGGAATTGTAGAAATTCTTCCATGGATCCTCTTCGGCCACTAAAATCCCTCGCTAACCTAATTATAGTATATCTCTCACAATGGTCCTTGAAAACTCCCCTCGGAACATACAGAATGAAGTATTTTGTATTGAAATCAAACTTTCATATGTATTTCTCTTTGATATATGCAACTTTGAGATTCTTAATCACATGTAATATTATATGTAAAGGAAGAGTGGGCCATGGTGATTTCTTCTTCTCCTATGCATTGCTACTAACAGTCATGTGGTGAGATGATATGACACTCATTTCATGACAATTTTATCTATGCCATACCTTAGGAAAATATGGAGTGGCTTCTATTCTCTGAACACTCTAATAATAGTGCCAGTTGGTAAGGCAAACCGATAAGCAATCTATGAAATAGCCTCCATTCCTCCTCACGACATGCAAGGTGGGTCATTGTCAATGATTATAGATGAATGATGAAGTGATCAGTTAGTTTTCCCATAACTCTTCTATGGCTGCAATTTGAAAGCAAATTACAATAGATATGCAGAACATTTTATCGTGATGTCCATATCTAGTTAATTCAAAGAAACGTATTATGTGCACAGATTGCATCTAGTAGGTATGTAGACATATACAAAAAAAATTTCTCGCCCTTGGGAGGATCCCGGGCTTGTGTTACATGGGCTCTAAACCAATGATCCAAAAGTATGACCCATTGAACATCTTCCCCTCATTCACCACCTGGTTCAAAAATATTTCCCACCGTTCAGGAAAGGTCTTCGTACTCAGCTAAACATATATTTTACATGTTAATATGATAAAGACTTGGTTGGAATTCCTGAGTAACTTTGTCCTATCTGAATGGGTGGGTGTCTATCAAAAATTTTATGGATCCTTCACCCAGCCTTTGAAAATACCTATTGTGCTCACATACTTGTTGGTGGCATAGAAGTATGAGTCCATGAGATTTACTAGCTCGAGAAGATGATATATGCCCTGATAATCTTCTACCAATAAGGTAGAAATATTTTTTCCACTTGCGCTGCTCAATCTAATAATATTCTCATAAATGTATGAAATAATCCAAATGATGACATCTACACATGGGAAGGTTATATATATGCATGAAACCCTTTATAATCATGACCACTAAATACTAAGAAATAACTGTCTGTCATCTATATTTTCCCCAAAGTCCTTTGAAAAAGAATCTTTAACCATCTTCCATGTTAATGATGACTCCTTTTCTATAAACATGAGTGTCTACATATACTGTAATGTTAACTGGTGCTTACTCAACTTCTTCCCTATCACTAATTTTAGTGGTATTTTTTGAAGCATATCTCTTTAGTTCGATGTTAACCATGACTGCTGGAGACAAGTGCTTAACAACTGTGGCACTTGTGGGAAACAAAAGACACTCACGAAAAGAAAACACAATTCTTTAGAAAATATACTTTCAAGGCATGATCAAGCAACAAATCAGGCAACTAGAGAGAAGGATTGTGTAATGTTTAACAACAAGAAGGACTGGTTGCCTATGGGATTTGTACACTATGCAGTACCAACATCAAAGGATGAATCGTGAGGCTTGAGACTCTGCAACACACAATTTAACTTGAGGAAGGGAATTGGAGAGACTGCACGAAGTGGCATAGGAAACATGATTAGCCGTGGAACTGTGAAATGCACAATTGATCTAGTATGTAATTTAAAATGAACAGTTCTCGAAGCCAAGCTCTTTTCTTCAGATTTAGGATTGTGCATTGCCGAGTTGGGAAAAGTGAAAAAAATCCAAGGAAAGTGTTGATATAATCGATGGAATTGTGAAAAAGGATCATACCTAAGTGATGGTGTGGGCTTCAGTGCAAAAATGACTAAGCATGAATCAATCAATGCATATCAAGTACATTGTTAACTTGAGGGGTCCTAACCTAGGTTCGGAGTTAGCGCATAACCAAAAAAACCCTCTTACTACTTGGCCTTTCGACAGTAACATGCTTGCGCAGGCCAAAGTCTCACCCAAAGCAATATTGGGGGTGCTAGAGCCAGGTTTCCACACCCTAAGAGAGAATTAAATGAAGTGGGTGTCTTCAAATCTACCTTCTTACACTGACAGTATTGCGCACTAGAAACACTAGGTTAATTAACACACGTTAAACCTACATGCAAACATAGACAGAAGATTCACAATCCCTTTAACTGTTCTAACAATGTAATATTCATCTTTCATAGCATTATATCTATGTAATTATCATTCACCAAAAGTAAAAAAGGTACACAACTCGATATAATCATAGTTAACAGAAATCATATGCAGGAAAAAGAAATCATACACAAATACAGAACACAAAGTAAATCAAAAATGAATTTGATACTAAGAGTTTTCAAAAAATATAATTATTTTCCAGTATTAATCCGTATAGTCCACAGAAATCCTTATAATTCTTAAGATCTACCCGCGTACACAGCCTACGGGGTCCGCACACATCCGAACTAAGGCCTTCTCGCACATAGCGAGTAGAAGCCTTTCAGACACAAAACTCTTACCACAGACTTACTTTATAGTTCCATCATTAGCATACATACAATAATTCCATCAAAAAATTACTTATCTAACTCAAGCTATAATTCTACTTATCTTTTTTCATGTGCTCATACTATGGTCCTAAAATTGTGGTTTGAGACCCCTAGTTTTACCCTTTTAACCCATTACAACTGATTAAGGGACTTTGACCCACCCCAAAGCCCCTTGAAACTTTTACCCACCCCAAAGCCCCTTGAATATTCATTTCTTATCGTGCATGACTCAAAACTAAAAAAGATGATAATATTTATCCAAAATTGTGGTCCTAAGAGACCTTGCTGCAACAGTTCCCCAACACAATCTTGTGACTCATCCCTAGTCACAGAGGCACTGGGGTATTCATATTTTTCTTCATATCCTCAATGATAGAAGTGAAGGGAAAAAGGAATTATGTGCTCTTATAAGCAACATTTTGAGCCTCGTCCACCAAATTCTATGATTGAAGTCCTTCAGTTGCAAGAATGATGCTTCGTTCCATCTAGCCTAGTTTCTTCATGACAACATTGAGGTCTTGAGATAAATTCATGGCTTCATCATCCCATGACTTCATATGTATGTTCAAAATGTGCTTCTTCCCTCGCAAATATTCAATTTCTTCATACAACACCTGGGTTGTCTACAAATGCGCCATTCTCTGAGCAAGCACAAGTGTGGGCAATGCCTCCTAAATCTCATCGAATGCATACACTTTTGTGTGCATATCGTGTAAGTTTTTTATGATGAGTGGATCATTCTATATTGAATTATACAATCCCATGGCTGCTTCTAGGAGTTAAGTGCCCTTCTTGACTATTAATGCAATGATGGATGAAGCCTCTTTTACAAAGGCAACGCGTTGCGCTCGCACTTTCGGTGGAGTCTTTGGTTGGAGCTTTTCTTGTAACTCTGCAATCTACTGTTCAAGATAAGCCATTACCACTTGGACTTCAGAGTGGGAGGCCTTTAAGGTACCTAATAGAGTTTCCACCTCCTCCCGAGGAACACTAGAGGTAGGAATGGCAACCTCAGGAAGCTCACCACAAAGGTGATCAATGAAACTTTCCAATTCGGCAAGCTGGGCCATCGCCGCTTGTTGAGCTATCTATGCCTGCAGAGACATTAGGGTAATTTTGAGGTCTAAAATGGGCCTCCTAAGGAAATTATAAAATAATAGTGAAAATAATAAAATATTATTTGATTAAATCATCAAATTTTAGAGGGAAAAAAGAAAAAAGTACTTTTTCAGCTCTTATTTTCAACTTATCTCCCAAACGTTTTACTCAAATTTCAAGTAGGAGTACTCGTTGGATGCAAAATTTAATTCCTCATCCAAGGAGTACCCATGTTGCATACTTTAAATGGACCCTTCTACATGTAAAATAAGGAATGCATGAAAAAAATTATTGCAATCATATTTTTTAATGTATTTCTCATTTTTCATGTGGAAAAGTCCATCGAAAGTATGCAACATGGGTACTACTTGGATGGGGAGTTAAATGTTTCATCCAAAGAATACTCCCACTCGAAATTTGAGTAAAAAATTTGGGAGATAAGTTGAAAATACGAGTTGAAAAAGTAGTTTTATTATTTTATTACTTTTTAATGTTTTAACTCTTTTACTTAAAAAATGGTGAATCATCCCCCATGGTTGACATCATAATCTTCAATCCTACTGGTCCTTATAAAATTAATTGTGGTTGTAAATTTTTCTTAGGAGCCCATTTTAGACCTCAAAATTCCCCTAATGCTCTTGTGTTTGTGTTGTAATATACTGCTCTGCCTTAGTGAGATGTTGGTGCATGCATGCCTCTCGACACTACATCAAATTGATAATGATAGTCTGTATGGCGTGCAATTTTCTATTGGGAAGCATAGACAAATCGATTCCAACCTCAGGGCATGTATGCACATGTGCATGTAAATCCAGTTGTTCCAAAGTAACTGCATTGGAAATATGATTCTTATGTCTTAATATGTTGTCCTTCATGGAAACTCTCTAGTAAAACATGGAGTATATGTCTTCTAGAGCAGCTCAGTAGTTTGCAGAAGGTTTATCAAAAGAAATGTTTAATGTCTAGTAGAATACTGGTTAATATTCATAATGTAGGTTCTATACGCGGGTTTGTACAGGCCAATTCGCGTATACACGCAAAAAAGAACGATCCAAGTCGTGTATTCCTTTTGCGCTCTAAAATGATTATACCAGGGGGCATTACCATGTTATTACCCCATAGCATTGAGCGTTGTGTCTTCTATTTTATTTCATCCAATAATACCATCGGTAGTTGTGTGGTTTTGACTCATGGTATCGGTAAAGCATAAATCTATATAATGAGAAGAAGATCATAGTGCAATGGTGTGCATGTGGAAGGGCTTTCACTGAATACTTCTCTTTGAAGTATATCTGCATGGGATGAACTCTATTTTGTTGGTATATCTGAATCTATGATTCACCATTGGATACAATGATTGATCAAGATCTCTAGACCTGAAATGACTATGTTCTTTCATGATATATTGAAGAGATGATTAGATCTGTGATCTGGTGCATGTTTACTGAAGTGAAGTGAAGAAATTTGGGCAAGTTATATAGATCTGAAACATTCTGTAAAATTAATATTTACGGATCTATACACTACTTCGTCTTGGGAAAATCACATATATACGCAACTTTGTCTCAGAAAAAGCACGTATGGAAGTCAGGGTTTTCTGAGGCTTGTTGAAGAGGTTATATGTTTATTTCTATTGTATATCCGATGTCTTTCAATGAAGTCTTCATGTATATCTAGGTTTCTTGAGTGATTTATATGCTACTAAGTGGAATATGTACAAATTTGATCAATGAGTGAATAAATATGCTTAATGATGACTGACTGATTAAGGGTTCTGCCATACTGAAGAGATATCTGACTGTAAGCCTCAGACCTGGTTCTGAGACTATCTATATTTTGGGAGATGAGTATTCACATATCTATACGTAGGTTAGTGTGAATAAAAGCGCGTATACATGCAGGTTTAGCAAAGAAAAATATCATATGCATTTTAAGATAACGAATGTTCAGAGTTGAGTTTGATTCTACATACTAATTTTGAAATATGGGTTATTACTATGCTCTGGTTACAGTGATCTCACTGTTTTTATTGAAGTATTGCGTGAAGTTTATTATTGTCATTATTTATTAAGATTTGTGTTGAAGTTGTGTGGTCCAGTGTGAAAATTGAAGAAACGTGGTTTGCAGTGGTTCTGAGGGTTGAAGCCTTCAGTGTGGAAGTAGAAGCTTCCTTCCAGTACAAGCTGGTGTTTTGATCAGGGGGTTGAAGCTCCCTTCTAGTAGTAGCTGGTAAACAAGATCAGGGGGTTGTAGCTCCCTTCCAGTAGCAACTGGAGAATGAGAGAATATTGTAACCTTCTACATGTATATTCCTGCGTACTGATATGATTCTGCATCAGTACAATATTGTAAGCATTTTTCCATATAATAAATATTGAGACAGAAACGAAAATAATGGTGGTTTTCTCCTGAATTAGGTTTCCACCTTAAATCCTGGTGTTCATGTTTGATTTTATTATGTGATGATTTATTATGCTGTTACTACACATATTTACTACTTAACTAACTATTGCATAACTCTTAAGATGAGTTAAAGATTGCTTCTGAAATTTTATTTAACATAAAAGGTATCATAGTATACACAAGTTTCTGTTGGTATATTCACGTGGATACGCGAGTTGGGTTCATTAAAGTCACATATGGAATTCAGTAAAGAAAAATTTTAGGTTATCAGTGAGCTCTAAATACTGACTTAACCCCCCCTTCAGTATTTTTCCCAACAATTGGTATGAGACCGGGTCCTTCTGTAGAAGCTTAATTGCTAGAAGGAAGATCAACTAAGATGAGCAATCAAAATGGGAAAACATCTATCAGGTCTCCTCTCTTCAAAAAAATTAATTTAATCTTCTGGAAGACAAGGACAAGATCCTATCTTTAGTCTCTTGGAGCAGATGTATGGGATATAGTTGAAGGAGGTTATCAATATCCAGTGTCAGTTCCAACAGATCAAATCGCAAGAAAGAACTATGAAACCAATGTAAAGGTGGTCAATGCATTACTAGGAAGTTTGACTGAATCAGAATTTGTCAAAGTCATGCAGTTGAATAAAGCAAAGGAGATATGGGACAAAATAATTCTGAGCTATGAAGGTGATTCCAAGGTAAAAATTTCTAAACTCCAAACTCTCAGAATTCAATATGAAAAACTCAAAATGCATAATGAGGAAATAATTGCTAGTTTATTTTTACGTCTGGAAGATATTGTAATTTTTATGAGAAATCTGGGTGAACCATATCTGACAATACTCTGGTAGAAAAGTTTTTAAGATATCTAACTCCCAAATTCAAGTCAAAAGTGTATGCTATTGAAGAGAAGCAAGATCTACAAACTCTTACTGTTTTTCAACTTCATGGGATTCTAACTACTTGTAAAATGATAAAGGGAGGTTCATTTGATGTCAAAGAAGTTGTCTTCAGAGCTGCTACAAAAGGAAATGAAGTAGAAGAACAAGAAGGATTAGGGTATGTTATAGAAGAAGATGAGACAAACTATGTAAAGAAGCTACAACTTGGAAGTGGAAGGTTCATAGGTAAGCTTCCTTTTAAATGTTTTTCTTGTGGAAGAGTTGGTCACTATTCTGCTGAATGTACCCATAAAGATAGTCATGAAAAGGGAAAGGATGTGGCAAAATGAAATAAGAAAAAATGTATCAATAGAAAAATCTATTATACTCATGAAGATAGTGATGGTCTATCAAATAGTGAAGGAGAATCTGATCAAGATATTAGACTACTCATGGTTTTTGAAAAGGACTCTAGTGGGGCTAAAGATACTTTTATGGACACATTAGAAGAAAATTATTTTCTTGAAGAAATAAATCATCTCAAAATTTTCTTGGAAGAAAACAAAATTTCCATAGATAATCTAAAGAATCATCTTATAGAAAAGGAGAAGCATAATGAGAAATTAGAATGTGAAATAGTAAGTCTAAGAAAGGAAATTGAGAAAGTGAAAAATTTAAATCTTAGATTTTCTAAAAGATCTGAAACCTTAGATGAAATTATCAAGGTACAAAACTCTCCTCTTATAAATACCTGTCTTGGATATATTGGAGAATCATCTCAGCCTTAAGTACCAAGCTATCTAAATGCAGTAAAGCCAGCCTGCAACATTCTGTCACTCAGGAAAAGAAAAAAGAAACTACACACATAAAGCATGACCACTTTAATACAAGGAAGAACAATAATAGAAATATCAATCATCAGGTAAACATAAATACAAGGTTTCATGATCGCCGAAATTTCTTCTTTAATGGACAATGTTTCTCATGTCATAATTTTGGTCATAAAGCTGCTCAATGTGTTGCATACAAAACCATCATGACTAGAGAAGCAAGAAAGAAAAGAAATGATATTGGAATAAAGAAGAATACTTATAACAACTTTTCTCCTCTTCAAAATGAAATTGAATGTGCTTATTGAAATAACTTTGTTCATGAAGAATCTGAATGCAGGAGCAAACTTCAGCCAAAAGAGCATATACCTTCAAATTCCGAGGTATGGAGAAAGAAGGACTTATAGGTTTAAAGCTTTAGCATAGCTTTATTTGTAGAAGGGGAAGAAAAGCAATGGTACATTGATAGCGTATGCTCAAAACATATGAAAAATGATAAAAATAAACTCCTTTCATATAATTCTCTAGAGAAAAAAAGAATGTTAGCTTTGGAAATGACGCTCCTGCTATCATTAAAGGAAAAGGTTCTATTTTTCTAAAAGAAAAGTTGAAAGCAAACAATGTTATGTACGTGGATGGATTAAAGCATAATCTGTTAAGTGTGAGTCAAATGTGTGATCAAGGAAATGAAGTTGTCTTTAGTTCAAAAGAATGTGTAGTACGTGAACTTGACACAGGAAAAACAGTAATAAAAGGAACTAGAACACCAAGCAATCTGTATGTATTGAAAGGTGGCCAAGAACAATGCTACTTGGGTAAATCTTCAAAAAATTGGTTATGGCATAGAAGGTTGGGACATTTGAGCTTCTCTCAAATAAGCAAATCCAGCCGACTCAAAGCTGTTCGTGATCTTCCCAGCATCACTCTACCTGAAAGTACCATGTGCAAATCATGCCAATTTGGTAAGCAAACCAGGCTGCAATTCAATGCTAAAGAAGGATCAGCAAGTAAGCCTCTTGAACTTATACATACTGATCTATGTGGTCCTGTAATGAAAAAGTCACCCTGTGGAGAACAATACTATATTTTATTTATTAATGACTTCTCTAGAATGTGTTGGATCGGTTTACTGAAACATAAAGATGAAGCATTTGAAAATTTTAAGATCTTCAAAGCTTTGGTTGAAAATGAATTAGACCTAAAAATCAACTGTCTTAGATCTGACCGAGGAGGAGAATATATATCAAATGAATTATTTGATTTTTGTGAACATCATGGAATAAAAAGCCAGTTTTCTGTAGCTGGAACCCCACAACAAAATGGCGTGGCAAAAAGGATGAATAGGACAGTTCAACAAATGGCTCAGCCTATGCTTGATGAATTTGGAACTCCTGATACCTTTTGGGGAGAAGCAGCACATACTGTAGTAAATATTCTGAACTAGGCTCATGTTCGGGTGAACAGTGATAAAACTCCTTATGAACTCTAGTATGGCAATCTTCCCACTGTAAAGCATTTTAGAGTTTTCAGAAGAAAATGTTTTATCAAGAACAGTGATGAAAAACTTGGTAAGTTTGAACCTAGAGAAAATGAAGGAATATTTCTTGGCTACTCTTGTAGAATTAAAGCATATAAATGTTACAATAAAAGACTTCGAAAGATTGTTGAATGTATTGATGTTGTAATTGATGAATCTCTCTCAGCCCCTAAAAAGGAAATAACAAAAACAAATGAAGATGATGATGATGTATATTTTCCTGCATCAAATAGCAACAATATAGAAGGTGAACCCAATGAAGCACCAGAAGAAGATCTATCTGAAAAGGCTCCATCCAGGTATGTTCAAAAGAATCATCCAGAATCTCAAATTTTGGGAGAAAAGGGATCAGGTGTCCAAACAAGAATAACTCTTGCAGGATCCCTTAGCTATCTAGCCTTCTTATCCACTGTTGAACCAAAAAATGTAAATAAAGCTAGTAAAGATGAATGTTGGATTCAATCTGTTATCACTCAGATTTTCCTTGAAGTTGTGAGAAGAGGAAAGGGGTCTGAGGTAACCACAAACCAACCTTTTAGATACAGAATCTAGCCAATCTGTATCCAGAGAGGGCTCTCTCTATAAAATTTAGCTTTGTTTTTGAAGATATTAGGCTAGTTATAAAGTCCAGGGGTTTTGATTTTGTTTGGGTTGATGGAATTCTTTAGCTGAGATTAAGATCAAGTAGTTTCATTCCATTGGGCTAATGGAGTCAAAGGATTGGCTGCATTGGCTTAAGTTTTTTAACAAAAGATGGTTTATCAGGGCAAGATAATCAAACTAGAAACAATTATAGATCTAAAGTGAATGGAATGGAATTCAAATGGATGAAAGGCAATAAAGAATCTTTCAACACATTCAAGAGAAGAGAAATAAATTGATTATCAATAAAGAGCAGTTAAGTATTCTTTACTAAATAACCAAAGATGTATGAACTAGACAAACAGGAGCAATTAAGAATTCGTTGTTTAAACCAGTTTAGAGGAAAACATTTAAAATAATAACGACTGAAATCAGATTACACCTAAGTACTTTCTGATTTAATCTTTTTCGTTAAATATTAAGATAATGAAACACAGATGATATCATAAACAAATGTAAAACTATAAAACATGGGATAGAGATGACTTATTGATCCTTCATTCGACACATGAATCCTGAGAAAAGTCTTCTGCCTCAATTCCTTGTCCAGTTTTGCCACGAAAAATTTCTCCAAAAGCTCTTTATTCCAAAATATTCAATGTTACATCAGAGTATAAGAGTCCACCCTCAATAATCCAATTGAGGGCTTATTTATACAAAAAATCATACAAAGTATCTCTTAACAAAATGAGATATAATCTAAGATGACTCATAAATAAGTTACAATAAAAATAGAGACATATGGTCTCATAGATAAGACAAAAAAGAAACTAATGTTGTGCTGTTTCCTCCTTTTGAGAATGTGCTGGAGGCTGGACCTATATTTTAGCTCTTCGTTGTCCTCTTCAGTAATTTTGTTCTAACTGACTTGCTTCACTGATACTCTTTGTTTTTACTGATACACTTTCAACTGAACTGATACTCTTTGACCTTCGTTTGTTCCTTTATCCTTTATATTGTAGTAAATAGGCAAATTTTGATATAAGGATAAATTTTACAAAAGTTCCAACAAATCTTCCCACCATTTATCTTCTGTTATTTTGGTCCGTTGAAGCTTCCTTAATGTTTCATCAGCCTCGGTATATCTGAAGAAATTAGGCTGATTAGGAAACAAATGTCTTACTTCATGTTCAAGATAAAACAAATTCTCTAATCTGTCATGAAGATTCCTTCCTATAGGTAATGTTGCTTCTGATGAAATGGTTGAGGAACTGGCTTGATTGTGAGCATGTATGTCCAATTTCTTAACATAAGTTTCCAGGTCCATTATTTTATCTTCTGAAACCATAGGGTTGGGCAACCCTTTATTCAATAAAACATTAAACCTTTCTCTGAAAGAAATGATTTCACTTTGCATGTCAAAACACCTTCGTTCTAAATTTTGCATAAGAGTTCTTTTAGTAAAAACTCTTTTTATCTCCAAGATTGTTGCAGTCCTGTCCTGAATACCCTGATCTGCAAGTTGCTGTCTGGTTTGGGTGTTTAGGAATTGTATGAGCTGATTGGCTTCCTCAGGCCTATTTCCTAATTCTGCTCGTGTATTCTCAACTTCATCCAGAGCTACTTTGACCAAATCATTTTGCTCGTATATTATCTGGATTGAGGACCAGATATCTTTTATTGACTGAATAATATCATCCCAAATAATGTCATTTATTTCTCTTAAAGGTTTCTCCAATGTGAGATCCCTTTCCAAAGCTTTAACCACTTTTTCCAACTTTTTGACTTCTCTTGTTTTGTCAGCAACAGTCATTTTTGAAAGATCATATTTCTGCTCCAAACTAATAAGCTGTAACTTTGTGTGCTGAAGTTCTATTACTTGTATTTTGAAGTCATTCATTTTCTTTACTAATTCTTTTGTACTCAAATTTGAAGTATTTACCTGTGATGGCTCTGTTGGCTGACCTGTTGGTTGATTTGTTGTACCTATGATAACCACTGTTGTAGATACTGGAACATTGGACTGCTTGTCTTTTAAAGCTTGTTCCAGTTCTTTTTCTATTTCAATAAGTTGCTCATTCATTTTTAAGAGCAACTCCATCACTTCTTCTTCAGAATTCTTCTTGATTACTTCTTCAGTTTGAGGATGTCTGGAGGCTGGCAATTTCAACTGTTTTCTTAAAGCTGCAATATCATCATCCTTCTTTTTTATTAATGCTTCTATGCCTTTGACATCTTTTGTATTGTGACCCAAACCAATTATTATTTCCTCCAATGTTTTTATCCTATTATCTTTGGCTTGAGAAGAAGCCTTTTCAAGCTGCAACTCTGTATTGGTGTTCTCCAAAGAGTCCTGTAACTTGTGAGCTGCCATTGCCTTATCAGTCAAAGTTGAATAAATCATTTCAACAGTCTACTTATGTAACTCAATCTGATCTAAAGGATGGATATCCTTTGCTAGGACTTCAAAGTTTGTCCTGATATAATCAACAGATGTTTGGGGTTGTTGTACCTTGGGTTTGAAATGGCTCATTAACATTTTTCCCTGTTGGATGTCAAAAGCTGACATCAATCTTTCTTGATTCTTTGGACCCATTTTCAGATATTGATTATATACTTCTATTTTCAGTGGATCATTCCTGGCCTTGATATTGATAAATGTCTTCTTTATATCTCCTGTATCTTTGAATGGTGTTTTGAAAGAATATATTTCCATACTCTGTTGCTTCTATAGCTTTTTCCTTTGAGAGGTAGTAGATGCTTCACTGACTGTTCCTGTTTGTTGACTGCCCAATTGTTCTGGTCCTTCCCTATCAAGGATTTCATCAATAGACTCTACTTCTGGAGGATTATTCAATTTTTTTCTCTTGGCCTGAGGCTGTTGTGAAGATCCAATGAAAGGGGTAGCAGCTTCAGCTTCTCTCCTTTTTCCCTTTTCCAGATTTAGTGGAGTCTACAAAATTGACATTTCTACTGGATTGGTTTGAACAGGAGAGATTTTTGCCTGACCTTGTTCTTTGGATGTCTCTGGTTGCTCTGTCATTGTGAACTTTTCAATTACCTGTATGTCTGGTTCTTTTTCTTTTCCTTTTGATTCTACTGCCACTGTACTGATCTCCTGCAAATGTTGTTGTGAAGTTCCTGCTGAAGAAGGTCCTGCTATTTGTACCTGCCCAAGAGAGTCCAGGTCAAGTAGTTTTTCAAGGTCTCTTATTACATTATCAATATTGACCTTCTCACTATCTTGCTCTACCAAAGTTCCTTCCACCCGTTCATCTATATTTGCATATTGTTCAATTTCTAGCATCCTAAAATGAATGTATGGAGACAATTTGTTTTTCATTCTTCTGTCACAAATAAAGCTATATGGATCATAGGGTGCCCAGTAGAAACTCTTTTGTAATTTGAGGTATTCTTCTAAAATCCTTTCGGCTTCCTTCCCAGCTTCCCTAGAATTACACACAAAGGGACCTAATTGGCTCTTTATCTTGAGTTGTGCCTTCTTCTTGGCATTACAGAAATGAACTATATCTGAATTGTTCATCTGTCTGAAATACTCAAGGGAAAAAAGCCTCATTGGAACATACCTGTGTAACTTGAATGAACATAATTCACATCCATAAATCCTAATTTCAGTATAATTCTGATATAAGTACCAGTCTCCCACTTTATATTGTTTTGAGAGTTGAAGGACCCTCTTGATTTCATTACTGACTCTGGGAGGAGAAATTCCAGTTAACAAAGTGGTTGCTGGAGGTACAAACAGATCAATAAATTCATTGTAGGAGTAAGGAGAATCAGAAGAATGATGGGTGATAGCAGACCAAATGATAACTGACCTAGGTTTTCCTTTAGCATCAAGTTTCTGAATATGGAAAGTAAAACTTTCTGACTGATAGTATATCATGAGATGGTATATGAAGGAAGAATATTTGAATACTCTCTCATTTCCAAATCTCATGAATTGATCATGGATTTTTTCAGCGATATAAGATGCAAAGCCATACTTAACAGCAGGAGGCTGTCCTGGGGTGAAAATAGACAATAATACTAGGGTCAATTGGTCAACAAACTCACTAGTATTAAAACCCATTATTGAAGATATCATGTTTAAGATAAGTCTGCCCTCTTCAGTAAAATAGGTGTGGCCATAAGGGGGAGGGCCTTTAGGCTGATGCTGTGGCAGCATGAAAGTATTACAAAGACGGTTTAACTCTTCATGGGACAATTGGGTAGAATTCTCAAGTAATTCAGCCATGTACAAAGGAGTGAGGGCTTGACCAGGTTGGAAATGTAGCATCTCATTTATGGATTGAGCAGTTATTGGGAAGAGGAAATCCTGATTTGGGGATAAGACTACTCTTTGGTTAGGATCATAGTTGGCATGGCAAAGATGGATGATTTCAGGGAAGATACGGATTGCTGGGAGAAAGTACATGGGCATATTGGATTCCCAGAGTCCAATTATGTCAGAACCATTCAAATAATTGTCTCTTCAGCGACAAAATATTCGAAGGGGATTCTCACTGATACCCAGGTCTTTAATTTGAAAATCCATATCGGATAAAGGTAAATAATCCAAGTCTTTGTGAGGGGCATTCAACGGTGCTACGTTTAAAGCTGCAGGAACTTCCATTTTTGGTTCTTGTGGATTCAAAAATGGAAATTCGGCTTAAGGTGAAGAATTGAGCAAAATTTACAGGTTTCGACGAGAGAAACAGGTACAATTGCAGATTTGGGAATTCAATTATAGTTCTTGGATTTAAGGAATAAACTAACAATCAATTTTTAACTCTGTTTTAGTGAAAGGAAAAGGAAAGCCGAGTTTCTTACAGATTTCAGTGCGTATTTAGGGTAAATACTTGTTTTTCTGAGGATGACTCTGGTTTCAAACAGGTACTGGACAAGGCGAATTATTTCTTGGATGCTTGACTGCAATTTTCTGAGACGAGGCAAAGGTTGGCGGTCTTCAACTATGAAAATTTTGAATTACTGTGCATGGAAGTGTAGTCGTTCTCTGCGTACGAAATAATGAAAAAGACGTGAATTTTTGTTTCATTGGCAAAGTCAAATGAGGGGGAATTTTTTATTATTTTATTGGATGACGTCAGCATGGTACAGTGGATATGTCACGAGCGGAAAGGTGGTAAGCGGTTTCTATCGCACCACTTATGAGGGAAGGCGGTTTTAGGCGGAGGGGCAGCGATGCGATACAGCGAATGACACGTAGCACGACACTGTTTAAAAACCGCTTGGCCATCGCGCGTTATCTTTCGTACGCGGATGGCCAGTGAAATGGATGAGGGCTATAGATCTTTGAGCGGGTGATCGGACGATCGACGGGACAGGGAGATGGCGGGGAATTAACAGCGCGGGCCCAACGTAATTAACGATTAATTAAACCCATCGGGCGGAATTTGATTGGCTGGGGTCGGTTATTAATTAATCATGTGGATTAATTAATCCCTGGTACGGTGGATGGTCGGGATTTTGTTTTATTTTTATTTTTAAACATATATAATATGTTTAAACACTTTTTCATATATTTTTATTTATACAATAATTAAATCAATATGATTTATTTACTGTAGGGGGGCGGGGATAAATTTTAATGTTATTTTTTAGCCAAAAGGGGGTATATTGTGGGTTTTTGATTTGAATAAAAATAGGAATTAAATACTTTTGGCTAAAAATTCATAATATAAGGGTTTTGGGGATATTACTATAAAATGATTTATATACATAGGACAAGGTTCATTTCAATAAGAAGTTAATAAATAAAATTAGAGTTAATATGACAAGGGACAATGTAAACTCAAAATACTTAAATATAACCAAGAAAGTGAAGATTCAAAGGTAAATGGCATTATTATACTTTCATCACTTAGACTTAGAATAAAAGTGATTTTGAGGGCTTTTCATGAAATATTAAAGGATTTTCCTAAGTAAAATGGAATCTTACTTAGAAAAAGATTTTTGAGAGGTGAATGAATGTGATAATGGATGATTTTAAGTACTTAGGTTTTTTCAATTGTTGGGCCGAGGGTCTGGTCCCTCCAAAAGTCAAGGAAATGCCTTGAGCCCCTTTAATCTTCAAATACCTTAGCACTTAGGGGAAATTAGTGAAATATTTAGGGAAAATGAAGGGGAAGTTAATAATCTTGACTTCGATTTGCTGTGAACTTTTTCCGATGTAGTATCTGCCTTTGCACTTTGTGATGAAAGTAAAATTGAACACATCTAGAACCATTATTCATCACATGTAATTCTGCAAAAACATCTACCTACCCTGCTTACTTTACCCTACCATTTTCTCTTCTTTATTAGGGTGCACTTAGACTGGAAAACCCTTATCAATATTCTTTTTCTTTTATATGGAAAATCTATCTATTTGTACACTTATTACATCCAAGGGCTCAGATTAAGTTGTTGAGCACCTTTTATTAACTCTACCTATCTACTTATCTGCCAAGATTATACTGTTTGGCCAGATATTTATTCTCTATTCTACAATATGAAATTGAAAAATGAATGAGTCAAGTTTAAACAGTTTGACTCTTCATAAATTGTGGCAAAAGTTTGACAAGCTGCACACAATTTTGTTTATTACATCAGATCAAAAAGTAGTGGCATTTAGACTTGCACACTTTCCTTGGCCTTTCTTTTGGTGGGGTTCATTTTCTTTCACTTTTTTGGCCAATTTTTTTTTTTCACCCTTTGATTTTTCTTTTAGGTATACCCTCTTTACATTTTTTAAAATTTTTTGATTTTTTGATTTTTAAAGAATATGGAACATGCTTGCAACAAGAAAAAGGTTTGAAAATATTGCATAGCTCAATAAGTCAATCATGAAAAATGACACCTATTGGTATAGGAGTCTAACACTGGCTCCACTTGGGGATGGCTTTTCCTGGTGAAAATTCAAGAACAGCAGGTCAGATGCCTCAAAATGCCTTTAACTGAACCATGAAATCTTCTTTTTCTGGTGGCTTTATTATATATATGATAGTAAAACTTCTGAAGCTTAGGGCCTTCACTTCGGGCTTCAACTTCAGCAAGTCACCATCCAATCAAAACTGATGCATTAGAAAGGATATTTATGTACATGTTGAAAAAATCAGAACATCCTAGTAAATAGGATCAAAGTAGTGTTTTAGCATTCGACCATTGACTGGTCCTTCCTCAGCTTCTGAACCATCCAAATTCTTCAAAAAATATGTGTTATTTCCCTGTAAAGCATGAATGATGTAAGGTCCTTTCCATAAGAAATCAAATTTCCCATGTTTCCCTTTATCTTCCCTTCTGGAATCCCATCTTAAAACTTTGTCTCCCAATTGAAAATCTTCTGCTTTATTCCTTTTGTCAAACATCTTCTTTAACTTTTCTTGCAGAACTTGGGATCGTTGATACATTTCTTGTCTGGTCTGCTACAAGTGAATTGTTTGATTTATTCTTCTCTGAATATCATTTGGTTCTACTTGAGCCTCCTGAAGTAACTTCATTACAGGAACTCCTAAAGATGATGGAAATCTAGCCTCAATACCATAAACTAATTCATATGGACTGGTTCCAATTGGTTTTTTGGTTGTAAGTCTGTCTGCCCACAATGCATTGGTAAGTTTCTTATGCCAATTCTTCTTATTTTCTTCCAATAATTTTTTAATGATATTAATGAGGCTTTTATTGGAAGATTCAGCCAGTCCATTACCCTGAGGATAATAGGTTGTTGAATTACCTAAAGTGATGTGATATTTATTGCAGAAACTAATCATTTTCTTGGACTTGAAAGCAGTAGCATTATCAGTTATAATTTTTTTAGGACAGCCAAATCTTGAAAGTATATTGGTTTCTAAGAACCCTATAATTACAGAATCATTGGCTTGTCTAGATGGGATAGCTTCAATCCATTTAGTAAAGTAATCTGTGGCAGTGAGGATCCATCTATGTTGCCCAGAAGAGGGGGGATGGATTTCTCCAATAAAATCTAGGCCCCATTGTTGAAAGGGTCTTTCGGTGGAAATTGGTTTTAATGGTAAGGGTAACAATTTTCTCTTGCCTTCAAAGATTTGACACTTATGGCAAGCAGTTACAAATTTCTTAACATCTCAAAACAAGGTCGGCCAATAAAAACCAGCCCTTAAGATTTTATCTGCAGCTGACTTCCAGTAGAGGTGTCCACCACAATCTCCTGCTTGAAATTCATTAAGAACCTTGTCAGCTTCATCTTTCAATAAACAATTTAATAGAATTCCAACATGATTCTTCCAAAAGAGAGTATTATCTAAAATACAATATTTTAAAGATGTCATTTTCAAAAACCTGTGTTTTGTTCTAGACAACCCTGGAGGAGCTTGCAGGTTTAACAAAACATAAATGATATCAGTGTACCAAGGTGAGTCTAAAAAGGCCTGACTAATTTGTGGAGTCGCCATCTCCTGTTCGTCATCCAGTTCATTAATGTTCGGGGCTTGGCAATTTGTTTCAGTCATGAGTTGAGCCAAACCTTGTCCTTTTATGAGTTTTGTAGGTCTTATTTCAATATCATATTCTAATATGGTAGCTATCCACTTACCTCTTTTGCCTTCAATTCCATCTTGAGTTAAGATGTCTTTAACGACAACATTAGGTACATAAGATATCACGTGAGAATACAATATATAAAATCTGAAATCTTTAATTGCTTTCACAAGTGCAAAAGATTTTTTCTCCATGATATTGTATTTCAATGATGCATCTCTAAATGCTTTACTAAAAAAGGCTATAGTTTTTTCACATGCTTGATCATCCTTTTGTAATAAAACAACTGCAACCGTATGTTCAGAAGCAAATGAAAAAATTATGAAATCTCTATCAAATTTTGGACTGGTAAGAACTGGTGTTCTGGTTAAAGCCATTTTGATTTCTTCGAATGATTGCTTGGCTTCAAATGTCCACTTAATACTCGAATCCTTTCTTAACATGTTAGTAAGTAGTCTAAGTAAGTCAGCTAAACTAGAAATGAATCTTCTCAAAAAATTGATCTTTCCTATGAAAGCTTGAAGTTCTTTAATATTCCTAGGATGAGGTATCTGCAAAATGGCTTGTATTCTTTCAGGATCAATTCTAATGCCATATTTTGAAATGATATGACCTAGGAGTTTACCTTCTTCAAGACCAAACAATGACTTTTTAGGATTTAAAGAAATACCATACTTTCTGCATTTTATAAACACCTGTCTAAGATGATCCAAATGTTGTTGATCTGTTTGGGAAAAAATAGTTAAATCATCTAGATATATGACCAGAAAATCATGAATTTCTTTGGCAAAGGCAATGCCCATTTCTCTTTGGAAGGTCGCTCCTGCATTTTTGAGTCCAAAAGGCATCTTAACATATTTGAATGTACCCCATGGGGTTGTAAAAGTTGTTTTGTCTTGATCGTCAGGATGAACCAGAATCTGGTTGTATCCTGAGAATCCATCCAGAAGAGAAATTCTTGAAGATCCTACTACCCTTTGTAAGATATGGTCCATTTAAGGCAAAGAATAGTTATCTTTTAAAGAAAATTTGTTTAAATTTCTCAAATCGACACATAGTCTAATTTCTCCAGTCTTTTTCCTTGTTGGTACCAAATTAGAAACCCATTCAGAAAACCTAATAGGAGAAATGATTCCTGATTCATACATTCTTTTAATTTCTTTTTCAATTGAAGGTAGTAATACAGGGTTGATCCTTCTAAGTTTCTATTTGAATGGTTTCTGATCTAGTTTCAAAGGTATTGTATGTTGAATGATTGATGTATCATATGATTTAAGATCTTCATAACTCCAGGCAAAAACATCCTGGAATTCTTTTAAAAGTTCAACATATTTAACCTTCTGATCTACTGGTAGAGATTTAGATAACTTAACCATCTTAGGATTTCCTTCTGTTCCCAAATTGTATTCTTCAATATCAGCTTTTAACGGTTCCATTTTTGGTTTTAGTGGAATGTCATTTGAGTCAAAAATATCTTCTAAAGGAGTTAATCCTTTAGGTAAATGATTATCTTTCAGATTAATAATTTCAGATTCATATTCTATAATCTCATCGATTTCCATTTGTTTCAAATCCTACATATCTTTTTTAGTGAATTTAGTTGGGTGAAGCATGTGAATTGCAGTTTCTTCTGAAATATCTGTTTCTTGTTTATCTATTTGATCAATTTCATTGATTTTTGTGTCTTCATCTATACTACTATTAGAAAATTCATTTTCAAAGGTCAAAAAATTGTTAATCTGATTATTATTTACAAACACTTGCCAATTCATAATATTGTCCGGTATAGCAGGTCTATGTCTGATTTCAGCTGTAAACTGATGATTAGGTCCAAAAGGTAATTTACAAGTGCTAGCGAACATTGCAAGACTGTGAGCATGCAAATTTTGTTTTCTAGGAATTTTGGCAAGTTGAGCCTGTAGAAAAGTATTGAGAATTTCCACAACTGTCTCTCTGCATTGCTTTAATCTGGGGTCTTTTGTTGAACATTCACCATTGATCTGTTGAATAATTAACTCAGAGTCTCCTATGATTGATACACTAATTGCTCCTAAATTTTTGACATGTTTAAGCCCTAGCAAAAGAGCCTCATACTTTGCCATATTATTAGTGCATCTAAAGTTCAATCTATAAGCATGGCCTTCAGCATGATCATTTTCAACATTATGTATCCAAATTCCAGCTCCTTCTCCTAACTTATTTACTGAACCATCAAATTCTAAATGCCACAGAATTTCATGTTCATAATCTTCATCGACTGTTTTAACATGTTTCTTAACAAGGAGCTCTGGTTTTTCAGTTTTTTCTGGTATTTCTTGAATGTCTGATGTTTCTTTGTTTTCAGAAATTTCTTCGATTTGAACAGTAGATTTATTTGCAGTTTCTATTTCTGGCGCTTCTAGTTCAGTAGGAAGGTCAAATTCAGCATTATAAAGGATGAAAGAGTCCATATCAAAATGTACTGAGTAGACAGGGAAGTTTTCAGGCTTCTCCTGACTACTAACTAAATATTTCATCAAGGTCTCTCTGTATAGTCTTTTAGGTTGACCAAACACTAAAATAGTAGCATATGACATATCTAATTGAAGAGATCCTCCGAGTTTGGCACCCCAGGATATGGACAACAACATACCCTATTTGGGAGGAATATCTGCAACTACTACATCCATCAGAATAGATTTCGCAGGGTATTGTACCAAATTAATACACAAATCTTTAATCAAACCTAAACATTTTACCTGACTTGAATCAAAGGAAAAAAGATCTTTATATGGTCTGGTAATGTCTAGGTTTAATATTTCCATCACAGCTTTGGGCATTAAATTGTGGGACGCTCCAAAATCAAGCATGGCGTTATGAAGTATTTTGTCATGTACATTCAAACTCACATAAAATGGAGGAGTTCCTCCACTTTCTGGTTTACGATTTACCTTAGGGCCAAAAAGGAGTTTGGGTTGATCATCAAAAACATTTACTGAATCATCCATTCTAGTAATGTTAAGGGATCTGCTGATTTGGCTTCTATACACATCGTGTGTAGCTAATTCTGCTAATGGAACAACTATCTTTAGTTTGCCTATTTCAACTTCTAGATTGAAAGATTTTTCTGTTTGAGCTCTAGTGTTTTGAACAGTTGGATTTTCTCTGTTTTTTGGGTCTTCAGTCTTTTTCTCTTTTTCATGAGTAGGATTATGAGTTGAAGGTTTTTCTGAATTAACTTGTGATGGTTCTTCTACATTTCCTGCAGGAGGAAAGTATTAGAAAGTTGTTTATTATTTGGTTGATTATCAAACACATCTTCAATTATTGGATTTGCGGGGTTAGGACTTGTTCTAGAAAGAATTTGTATAGGAGGGGTGTTAGTTTTACCTTTGATGTTTTGTTTTACAGATTTATGTTTGCTACTCTCTGGCACGTCAATCCGTCTACTTCTCAAATTGTATTGTTTATGAACTTCATAAATTGCTTAGTCATATCCTTCTTTAAAATCAAAATTTTCTCCTGAATGAGTTTGAAATGTTTCAAGAATATGATTTTCTTGATCTTCTTGAGATAGGAAAACTTCTGGTTCATTTTTGTTCTCAGTCACATTATTTATTTCAACATCTTCCGTTGGTTCCTCAGAAGATGAACCTTCAACAAAATTTTCTTGGAATGGTGGCCTGATGTTTTGGTCAGGAACATTTTTCCCAGTATTTTGGTTTTGATTTCTTCTAAAGTTTGGGTTTCTAACAACATTTTGACCATCGCCAAAAGACTTTCTTTCGATTGTCTCTACTCTATCTCCCAATATTTCCATCCCTTTAATAATTGCATCCAGCTTTCTTTCAAAAGCTGAAGGCTCTTCGTTTATAGGCATCCTTCTTTCAGCTCTAGCTCTAGCTCGTTTTTCTATGAGGTTAGCTTCAACACTAACAACTATGCTTTGCATCTCTTCTAGAGTTTGAGGGGCTCTTTCCCTAAGTGAATATGCTATGTCAGAGTCAAAACCATCAGGGAATTTAGCCAGTACTGAATCCGGGGGGGGGTCTAAGGTTTTGGGGAACAGCGTTGTAGGCTTCATTGAATCTAATGATATAATATTGCACTGCTTCATTAGGTCCTCTTTTCAATTTTCCAAAGTCAGATAGGATTTGAAGAGGGTATTTCTTCTTCTCCCATCTATTTAAAAATGCCCTATACAGGGCTGGTAAGTCAGCAATACTGTTTGGAGCAAGAGCCCTAAAACATGTCCTGACTTCCCCAGTAAGGCTCTGGACAAAAATTCTCATTCGTACATCGTCAGCATCTATTTCATAAAATTCAAAGTAATCTGTCATCCTTTTGGTATGTTGTTGAGCAGTATAAGTACCAGAACCATCAAAAGGGGTGATCTTACTCTAATAGTCTGGAGGCAAAGCGGCATGATTCCCTGGCAATCTTAACGGAGCATATCTATTGGCCATTGGAAGGTGTAATGGTATAACAGGTGATGATGGTCTAGAAGTAGTGGGTGGAGGAGTAGAAGGAGTGGCTTGTGTTTGAGAAGTTTGGGGAAAAGTAGATGAACTTGGGGAAGCTGCAGTAATCACAGAAGTGTCTAAAATTTCTTCAAAGGTCTGTTCAGATTGAATGGAATTTTTTAAATACTTGTCAAGATGTGAAGTGATAAATTCAAATTGAAAATCTTGAAGAAATAATGGATCAGGAACAAGCTTGGACAACTCAGATTCAGAACAATTTATGAATAGAGAATTTTCAAACTGTTCATCAAATGGTTCGTCTTCAAGATATATAATATTCACAGGACAATAATGTGATCTGACAAGAGGTTGGGAACTTTTAGAGCTTCCTTGACTCTCTACTCTTCTCAGAATTCTGGGAATCAGATTAGGGTTCTCGAATATCGGTGGTGGGTTAGGGTCAGGATTTGACCTGGTATAACGAGTCCTTTTTTAAGCCAGTTTTCTGGATGATTTATATTTTTGGTTTTTTGTTTTAGATAAAATGAAAGTACAACTTTGACAAACTCTTTAAGAAATTTAAGATTTTTGATTAAAATTTTCTCAAAGATTTATTGAACTAGAGATTCTGATTGAATGTTTGAAACTAAAGTTCAGTTATTTAAGCTAAATCAGAGATAGACTGAAGCAGCATTTATTTACTATGCAATTGCAGAGCAAAAGAATTTCAAAGGCTACCTGGCTGATCTTCCAACTCTGTCTGTATCTTATAAGCAAACAATATTGACAATAAAGATATTCAGAATCCCCAGTATGGTCGCCACTATGTTATCACTCAGATTTTCCTTGAAGTTGTGAGAAGACGCAAGGGGTCTGGGGTAACCACAAACCAACCTTCAGATACAAAATCTAGCCAATCTGTATCCAGAGAGGGCTCTCTCTTTAAAATATAGCTTTGTTTTTTGAAGATATTAGGCTAGTTGTAAAGTTCAGGGTTTTGATTTTGTTTGAGTTGATGGAATTCTTTAGCTGAGATTAAGATCAAGTAGTTTCATTCCATTGGGCTAATGGAGTCAAAGGATTGGCTGCACTGGCTTAAGTTTTTTAGCAAAAGATGGTTTATCAGGGCAAGATAATCAAACTAGAAACAATTATAGATCTAAAGTGAATGGAATGGAATTCAAACGGATGAAAGGAAACTAAGAATCTTTCAACACATTCAAGAGAAGAGAAATAAATTGATTATCAATAAAGAGCAGTTAAGTATTCTTTACTAAATAACCAAATATGTATGAACTAGAAAAACAGGAGCAATCAAGAATTCACTGTTTAAACCAGTTTAGAGGAAAAAATTTAAAATAATAACGACTGAAATCGGATTACACCTAAGTACTTTATGATTTAATCCTTTTCGTTAATTATCAAGATAATGAAACACATATGATATCATAAACAAATGTAAAACTTTAAAACATGGGATAGAGATGACTTATTGATCCTTCATTCGACACATGAATCCTGAGAAAAGTCTTCTGCCTCAATTCCTTGTTCAGTTTTGCCACGAAAAATTTCTCCAAAAGCTCTTTATTCCAAAATATTCAATGTTACATCAGAATCTAAGAATCCACCTTCAATAATCGGATTGAGGGCTTATTTATACAAAAAATCATAAAAAATATCTCTTAACAAAACGAGATATAATCTAAGATGAATCACCAATAAGTTAAAATAAAAATAGAGACAGATGGTCTCATAGATAAGACAAAAAGCAACCGATGTTGTGCTGTTCCCTCTTTTCAAGAATGTGCTGGAGGCTGGACCTATATTTTAGCTCTTTGTTGTCCTCTTCAGTAATTTTGTTCTAACTGACTTGCTTCACTGATACTCTTTGTTTTTACTGATACACTTTCAACTGAACTGATACTCTTTGACCTTTGTTTGTTCCTTTATCCTTTATACTGTAGTAAATAGGCAAAATTTGATATAAGGATAAATTTTACAAAAGTTCCAACAAATCTTCCCACCATTTATCTTCTGCTATTTTGGTCCGTTGAAGCTTCCTTAATGTTTCATCAGCCTCAGTATATCTGAAGAAGTTAGGCTGATTAGGAAACAAATGTCTTACTTCATGTTCAAGATAAAACAAATTCTCTAATCTGTCATGAAGATTCCTTCTTGTAGGTAATGGTGCTTCTGTTGAAATGGTTGAGGAACTAGCAATGAAATGATTGTGAGCATGTATGTCCAATTTATTGACATAAGTTTC
Source organism: Pinus albicaulis (assembly GCA_034641835.2). Taxonomy (NCBI): domain Eukaryota; kingdom Viridiplantae; phylum Streptophyta; class Pinopsida; order Pinales; family Pinaceae; genus Pinus; species Pinus albicaulis. The sequence continues at coordinate 938,807,376 of CM076576.1, forward strand.
CAGGTCCATTATTTTATCTTCGAAACCATAGGGTTGGGCAACCCTTTATTCAATAAAACATCAAACCTTTCTCTGAAAGCAATGATTTCACTTTGCATGTCAAAACACCTTCGTTCCAAATTCTGCATAAGAGTTCTTTTTGTAAAAACTCTTTTTATCTCCAAGATTGTTGCAGTTCTGTCCTGAATACCCACATCTGCAAGTTGCTGTCTGGTTTGGGTGTTTAGAAACTGTATAAGCTAATTGACTTCCTCAGGCCTATTTCCTAATTCTTCTCGTGTATTCTCAACTTCATCCAGAGCTATCCTGACCAAATCATTTTGCTCGTATATTATCTGGATTGAGGACCAGATATCTTTTATTGACTGAATAATATCATCCCAAAGAATTTCATTTATTTCTTTTAAATGTTTCTCCAATGTGAGATCCCTTTCCAAAGCTTTAACCAATTTTTCCAACTTTTTGACTTCTCTTGTTTTGTCAGCAACAGTCATTTTTGAAAGATCATATTTATTCTCCAAACTAATAAGCTGTAACTTTGTGTGTTGAAGTTCTGTTACTTGTATTTTTTAGTCATTCATTTGCTTTACTAATTCTTCTGTACTCAAATTTTAAGTATTTACCTGTGATGGCTCTGCTGGCTGACCTGTTGGTTGATTTGTTGTACCTGTGATAACCACTGCTGTAGATACTGGAACATTGGAATGCTTTTATTTTAAAGCTTGTTCCCATTATTTTTCTGTTTCAATCAGTTGCTCATTCATTTTTAAGAGCAACTCCATCATTTATTCTTCAGAATTCTTCTTGATTACTTCTTCAGTTTGAGGATGTCTGGAGGCTAGCAATTTAAATTGTTTTCTTAAAGTTGCAATATCATCATCATTATTTTTTATTAATGCTTCTATGCCATTGAAATATTTTGGATTGTGACCCAAACCAATTATTATTTCCTACAATGTTTTTATCTTGTTATCTTTGGCTTGAGAAGAAGCCTTTTCAAGCTGCAACTGTGTATTGGTGTTCTCCAAAGAGTCCTGTAACTTGTGAGCTACCATTTCCTTATTAGTCAAAGTTGAATAGATAATTTCACTAATTTGCTTATGTAACTCAATTTGATCTAAATGATGGATATCCTTTGCTAGGACTTCAAATTTTGTCCTGATATAATCAGCAGCTGTGTGGGGTTGTTGTACCTTGGGTTTGAAATGGCTCATTAACATTTTGCCCTGTTGGATGTCAAAACCTGACATCAATCTTTCTTGATTCTTTGGAGCCATTTTCAGATATTGATTATATACTTGTACTTTCAGTGGATCATTCCTGGCCTTGATATTGATAAATGTATTCTTTATATCTCCTGTATCTTTGAATGGTGTTTTGAAAGAAGATATTTCCATACTCTGTTGCTTCTGTAGCTTTTTCCTTTGAGAGGTAGTAGATGCTTCACTGACTATTCTTGTTTGTTGACTGCCCAATTGTTCTGGTCCTTCACTATCAAGGATTTAATCGATAGACTCTACTTCTAGAGGAGTATTCAATTTCTGTCTCTTGGCCTGAGGCTGTTGTGAAGATCCAATGAAAGGGGTAGCAGCTTCAGCTTCTCTCCTTTTTCCCTTTTCCAGATTTAGTGGAGTCTGCAAAATTGACATTTCTACTGGATTGGTTTGAACAGGAGAGATTTTTGCCTGACCTTGTTCTTTGGATGTCTCTGGTTGCTCTGTCATTGTGAACTTTACCTGTAGGTCTGGTTCTTTTTCTTTTCCTTTTGATTCTACTGCCACTGTACTGATCTCCTGCAAATGTTGTTGTGAAGTTCCTGCTGAAGAAGGTCATGCTATTTGTACCTGCCCAAGAGAGTCTAGGTCAAGTATTTTTTCAAGGTCTCTTATTACATTATCAATATTTACCTGCTCACTATCTTGCTCCACCAAATTTCCTTCTACCCAGAGTCCAATTATGTCAGAACCATTCAAATAATTGTCTCTGCAGCGACAAAATATTCGAAGGGGATTCTCACTGATACCCAGGTCTTTAATTCGAAAATCCATATCGGCTAAAGGTAAATAATCCAAGTCTTTGTGAGGGGCATTCAACGGTGCTACGTTTAAAGCCGCAAGAACTTCCATTTTTGGTTCTTGTGGATTCAAAAATGGAAATTCGACTTAAGGTGAAGAATTGAGAAAAAATTACAGGTTTCAACGGGAGAAACAGGTACAATTGCAAATTTGGGAATTCAATTACAGTTCTTGGATTTAAGGAATGAACTAAAAATCAATTTTTAACTCTGTTTTAGTGAAAGGAAAAGGAAAGCCGAGTTTCTTATAGAGTTCAGTGCATATTTAGGGTAAATACCTGTTTTTCTAAGGATGACACTGGTTTCAAACATGTACTCGACAAGGAGAATTATTTCTTGGATGCTTGACTGCAATTTTCTGAGACGAGGCAAAGGTTGGCGGTCTTCAACTATGAAAATTTTGAATTATTGTGCATGGAAGTGTAGTCGTTCTCTGCGTACGAAATAATTAAAAAGGCGTGATTTTTTGTTTTATTGGCAAAGTCAAATGGGGGGGAATTTTTTATTATTTTATTGGATGACATCAGCATGGTACAGTGGATATGTCACGAGCGGAAAGGTGGTAAGAAGTTTCTATCGCACCGCTTATGAGGGAAGACAGTTTTAGGCGGAGGGGCAGCGATGCGATACAATGACTGACACGTAGCACAACACTGTTTAAAAATTGCTTGGCCATCGCGCGTTATCTTTCATACGCGGATGGCCATCGAAATGGATGAGGGTCGTAGATCTTTGAGCGGGTGATCGGACGGTCGACGGGACAGGGATGTGGTGGGGAATTAACGGCGCGGGCCCAACGTAATTAATGGTTAATTAAACCCATCGGGCATAATTCGATTGGCTGGGGTCGGCTATTAATTAATCATGTGGATTAATTAATCCCTGGTATGGTGGATGGTTGGGATTTTGTTTTATTTTTATTTTTAAACATATATATTATGTTTAAATGCTTTTTCACATATTTTTATTTATACAATAATTAAATCAATATGATTTATTTACTGTAGGGGGGCGAGGATAAATTTTAATGTTATTTTTTAACCAAAAGGGGGTATATTGTGGGTTTTTGATTTGAATAAAAAGAGGAATTAAATACTTTTGGCTAAAAAGTCATAATATAAGGGTTTTGGGGATATTACTATAAAAGGATTTATATACATAGGACAAGGTTCATTTCAATAAGAAGTTAATAAATAAAATTAGAGTTAATATGACAAGGGACAATGTAAAATCAAAATACTTAAATATAACCAAGAAAGTGAAGATTCAAAGGTAGATGGCATTATTATACTTTCATCACTTAGACTTAGAATAAAAGTGATTTTGAGGGCTTTTCATGAAATATTAAAGGATTTTCCTAAGTAAAATGGAATTTTACTTAGAAAAATATTTTTGAGAGGTGAATGAATGTGATAATGGATGATTTTAAGTACTTAGGTTTTTTCAATTATTGGGCCGAGGGTCCGGTCCCTCCAAAAGTCAAGGAAATGCCTTGAGCCCCTTTAAACTTCAAATACCTTAGCACTTAGGGGAAATTGGTGAAATCTTTAGGGAAAATTAAGGGGAAGTTAATAATCTTGACTTTGCTTTGCTGTGAACTTTTTCCAATGTAGTGTCTGCCTTTTCACTTTGTGATGAAAGTAAAATTGAACACATCTACAACCATTATTCATCACATGTAATTCTGCAACAACATCTACCTACCCTACTTACTTTACCCTACCATTTTCTCTTCTTTATTAGGGTGCACGTAGACTGGCAAAGCCTTATCAATCTTCTTTTTCTTTTACATGGAAAATCAATCTATTTCTACACTGATTACATCCAAGGGCTCAGATTAAGCTGTTGAGCACCTTTTATTAACTCTACCTATCTACTTATCTGCCAAGATTAGACTGTTTGGCCAGATATTTAGTCTCTATTCTACAACATGAAATTGAAAAATGAATGATTCAAGTTTAAACAGTTTGACTCTTCATAAATTGTGGCAAAAGTTTGACAAGCTGCACACAATTTTGTTTATTACATCAGATCAAAAAGTAGTGGCATTTAGACTTGCACACTTTCCTTGGCCTTTCTTTTGGTGGGGTTCATTTTCTTTCACTTTTTTGGCCAATTTTATTTTTTCGCCCTTTGATTTTTCTTTTAGGGTATACCCTCTTTACATTTTTTTAAATTTTTTTATTTTTTTATTTTTAAAGAATATGGAACACCTTTGCAACAAGAAAAAGGTTTGAACATATTGCATAGTCCAATAAGTCAATCATGAAAAATGACACCTATTGGTATAGGAGTCTAATACAATCCATGAATGAAGAACTTGATCAGATTGAAAAGAATCATACCTGGGAATTGATTCCAACACCTCATGATACAAATGTTATTGGAACAAAATGAATATTTAAAAACAATTTAAATGAAAATGGATATGCTCTTAGAAAAAAAGCTAGATGTTTTTGTAAAGGGTATGCTCAACAAGAAGGTATAGACTTTGAAGAAACATTTTCTCATGTAGCAAGACTTGAAGCCATAAGAATGTTTCTTGGTTTTTCAAGTTTTCAACAATTCAAAGTTTATCAAATGGATGTTAAATCTTCTTTCCTCAATGGTGATCTAGAAGAAGAAGTTTATATAGAAAAAACAGAATAATTCATTCTGGGAAATTATGAAAAACTTGTTTGCAAACTTAAAAAGGCTTTATATGGTCTCAAACAAGCTCCTTGGGCATGGTACTATCATCTTGAAAAATTTCTTCATCAACAAGGTTTTATAAAAGGATCTGCTGATAGTAACTTATACACAAAAATGGAGAATGATAAACTATTGATTATAGTTGTATATGTCGATGACATCATTTTTAGAAGTAATGAAGAGTCCATGAGCCAAAAAATTTCTTCTGTTATGCAGCAAGAATTTGAAATGTCTTTACTTGGGGAACTGACATTTTTTCTTGGCATACAAGTGCAACAAGAAATAGATGGCATATTTTTATGACAAGAAAAATATCTTAAGGAAATTTTGAATAAGTATGGGATGGAAGACTGCAAACCTGTGAGTAATCCAATGGTAACTGGATGTAACCTCAGTTCTCATGATGATTCTCCCACGATGAATCAACCAGAATATAGATCCATAATTGGAAGTCTGCTTTATCTAACTGGGGCAAGACAAGACATTATGCAGGCAGTTGGAATTTTTGGAAAATTCCAAGCTAATACAAAAGAGTCTCACCTTTAGGCTGTAAAAATAATATTCAAATATCTACAAGGGACTCAAGAGTTTGGTCTATGGTATCCAAAGAATGTTGATCTCACTCTTCGTGCTTACACAGATGCGGATTGGGCTGGAAATGTTGATGATAAAAAAAGCACTAGTGATGCTGCATTTTATATGGGTCCCCGATTAGTACCTTGGTTTAGTAAGAAAAAAAGTTCTATTGCCCTATCTACAGTGGAAGCAGAATATGTGGTTGCCGCATCATGCTGCACACAACTCCTTTGGATGATGTAGACTCTATAAGACATTCAAATCAAATGTTCACCTTCCATCTCCATTTTATGTGATAATAAAAGTGCCATTAGTATCTCAAAGAATCATGTTATGCATTCCAAGACCAATCACATTCCTATCAAGTATCACTTCCTACATGAACAAGTGCTTGAACAAAGGGTTAAATTGGAGTATGTTCCCTCCAAATAACAAGTTGTTGATATATTTACTAAACTTCTTCCCAGGGAAGCATTTGAATATCTCAGATAGAAGTTGGGAGTTGTCTCTTCTTCTATGATCAAACCTACTTAATTTCAGAAGTTTAAATTCAATACGTTGGTTTCATAAAGGCGCATCATGTATATACATGATTTTCTGTGCATCAAACTGTGTATGGATTTTGCTGACAAAAATTCTCTGAGTCAACTTTCAGAACAGTTGTAGTGTTTTTGGGTAATCTCTGTTGTTGTTCCAGTATTTATCTTTCTGTATCATTCTGTGATGTTTATCTCGTTGATGAAGATGCTTTGATGAATTGGTTGTTGAAGGTGTTCAAAATTCACAAGTTTAGGGGGAGCACCTGCCTTTTTAAAAATGAGGCATTGTTTGCATTCTGGTTGGTTTCTGATTTATGGTCTCTCTCATGAGATTTTTTGGTCCTGATTATGAAAATTCATCTTTGTAATTTGATGAAAAGGGAATGTTGATACCCATGATCTAAATTGTTATATTTATTCATGTAAGGATCTCATCAAATTTGTAAACCCACTTATTTGGGTAGTTGAGTCAATTATGTAATTCCACTTGGCGGGATCATTGATGTAAGTATGAGTCCTTGGTGATAGGAAAGGTCATACTCAATTACGTTACAGAGTCTGAAAAATATGTCTAGAAATTTAGCATGACCTTAGGGGGAGCATGGTCAAAATTTTTCTCTTTTCCCTTGATGTCAAAGTGGGAGAGTATTTTGGGTTTTTGAATAATGGTTATGTTTAATGTATCTATCTGTTGTGGTGATCAAACACCATCATGGTTGCCATCAAGTCCAAAGGGGGAGATTGTTAGCAATATGATTGTTATGTCTTAATATGTTTTCGTTGATGGCAACTCTCTGGTAAAAGATGAAGTATATTTGTTTTGGAGAAGCTCGGTAGTTTGTATAAGGTCTATCAAAATAATGTGTAATGTCTAGCAGAAGATTGGATAATATTCATAATGGAGGTTCTATACACGAGTTTGTACATGCCAAGTTGCGTATACAAGTAGAAAAGAATGATCCAAGTTGTGCATGCCTTTTGCGCTCTAAAAATATGATACCAAGGGGAATTACCATGGTATTAACCCACAGTATTGAGTGTTGTGTCATCTATTTTATTCCATCTAAGAATACCATCGGAAATTGTGTGTTTTTTACTCATGGTATCGATAAAGGCTAAATCTATATAAGGAGAAGAATATCATAGTGTAAGGGTGTGCATATGGAAGGGTTGTCACTGAATACTTCTATCTAAATTATATCTGCATGGGATGAACTTTTTTTTATTGGTATATATGAATCTATGATGCACCCTTGGATACAATTATGGATCAAGATCTCTAGACTTGAAATGACTATGTTCTTCCATGATCTATTGAAGAGATGTTATATCTGTGATCTGGCGCATGTTTTCTGAAGTGAAGTGAAGAAATCTGGGTAAGTTCTATAGATCTGAAACATTTTGCAAAACTAATATGTACAGATCTATACGCTAGTTCATCTTTGTAAAAGCATGTCTATACGCGGCTTTGTCTCAGAAAAAGTGCTTATGGAAGTCAGGGTTTTCTGAAGCTATTGCTGCTGTATATATGTTGTCTGCCAATGAAGTATTCATGTAGATTTGGGTTTCTTGAGTGTTGCATATGTTGCTAAGTTGAGTATGTACAAATCTCACTACAAGGAAAAGATCCTCTAGAGGAGGTTATAAAGGAGGTTTTTAGTGCTATAAAATTGGCCAAAATTATCAAAAAAAACATTTTCTACAACATTTTTTTATGGTTACGGAGGTTTTGGTAGAGTTTTTAACAAAAATTAAACACAAATAAAAAAAAAAGTGTGCCCGGAGGTTATTACGGATGTTTTTTCAGCAGTACTCAACTATGTCTTTAACGCACCAGTGCGTACATGTAGAAGGTGCCCCGCGACGGTTTAAGGAGAATGCACTAGGCCGTTAAGGTATACAACTACATCAGGCATGGTATTGGTGATACAATGCATGGGGCCATTCTAATTTGTCTTGGGATTTGTGTGGTGCCTATAGGTCCTATAAACGCCCTGACGTGTAGACTTTTCGAAATGCCCCACTGTGCAGTATTAAACAAATGCACTGAGATTTATAATTGTTATCAGTATTCTTACAGTGCCCATAGGTCGTACAAATGTGCTAGGACTAGTAGACACATAAATTCCCCGGTGCATAGTACCACACAAACGCACCGAGATTTATAATTGGTATCGGTATCCATGCAGTTCCCATAGGTTGTAAAACAACACCGGTGCATTTAGACACATAAACGCACAGGGGCGTCGTACCGCACAAACACACTGATATTTTTAATTGGTTTTTTTATTTGTGTGGTGCCCATAGGTTGTATAAGCACGCCGATGCGTTTAACGATGCAAACGCACCCATGTACAGTAACTAAGATGCACAGGTTTTCATGTTGTATTTTTTAGAAACATCGACCTATGAGAGTGCAATTATTGTGATTGTTTTAAATTCATTATTCATCAAAAGTCGACACATATTATAACAATATTCATATTAATTAAATTTGTATTAATGCATTTAAATGTGATGTTTGTATTAATTTGTTATATCATATCATAATTATTGTGGTTTTTTAAAATTCATTATTGATCAAAAGTTGACACATATATATCTTATAACAATATTCATATGAATTAAATTTTTATTAGTGCATTTGATAACGACAATGGAGAACGCAATAGAATAAATTAAAACATATTTTATTATTATTATTATTATTATTATTATTATATATATATATATATATATATATATATGAATAAGACAATATTTGTCATACAAAATGGGACCGTTATTGGTATCCCTTTATCTTTCAATTGGGACACTATGTCCATTACATTAAACAAAATGTCTGATTTCACAGGCATATTTCAAAAATACAAAGCCTTGCCTTGATATCCAAACATAGTGATCATCATTCTTCACTTTAACTGTTATCACTACTACTACAGCTACTTCCATGACTTGGGTTATTTTCAGGAATGTTTTGTTCACGGTGTTGATTGTTTTCTTCTTCTTCACCTTCCATCAAAAAACATAAAAATAAACTGAAATGAGTGTATATACATTGGTGAGAATAATTAAAATTGCAATATAAAATAATATACATCAATGTAAATCGAAAAGAAAAATTACGTACCATAGCAACAATTGACTCATAAACTACACACATTCTTTCAAAATCATGTACGTCCATGCCAACTTTCAAAATTTCATCTAGTGTCACAATTCCATACTTTTTTTCCTGCAACTTTTATACACCATAACAAATCATATATTGAATTTAAAAGATTTTTTTGTTCTTATATTAATTATAGATGGAGCTATGTAAAACAAGATCGATAGATGCTTACAAATTCCACAATTAATTTCCGATATGCCAACATATACTCACAACCCATATTTAACCCAATTTCAATCAATTCCTCTGATGGTTCTTGTTTGTATGTTAGCACCCATTTGAAGAAATTTATTGATGATTTTTGTAAAACAACTTAAAAAATACAAAAATGAAATTTAGTTATGACGTTGTTATAAGGAAGTAACAATTACTAACAAACTTAGACATGAACCCTTTTCTTCCTTGTCATCCTGTTTTATGTGCTGAATGGGTTCCATTTTCTTTTCTTTTCTACAAGAAAATACTTGAAAATTAATATTTAATGCTAAATTGTTTATTTATCATACCTAATGATCGAAAAATTCAGTGATTACATATTACACTTGAAGCACGTTGTTGTTGAGATGGCTCCTCCTGCGATGCAAGTTTGTCCATTTCTTTGACCATCTCCTTGTACACCTTTTTGGACATTCCTACTGGCATATTTCTAATATCATCTCATTCATATTTTGAGACTTTCATAATCTTCCTGAAAATGTAACATGACATTAATAAACTATTTAATTTTTATATTGATATATGAAAATCAAATATAACAAAAGTGATATTTATAAATAATTATAGACAAACATTTAAAGGAATATTAATTTTTCATTCCTTCTTTTTTGTTGTTGTACATTTTTTGTATTAAAAGTCTGACATGTCTCATTGACCAATTCTTTGGAAACTCCTCCTGTAGTTTACATAAAATTTAATTATTGGCATCATTGGATTTTTTTTGGGAGTGTAAGGGGAAATAACGTCTATACATTCGTTCCACTAGATCCCTCAAACTTTTGTAAAAGTTTTTCCCCCTTTCGTTAATCTCTAGCACCACTCCAGATGAGCTAAGGAGCAATTCATTTTCATTTGCATGTCCTATTTTTTTCTTTTCTTAGAACAACATTCCTTTTCTGAGTTGTTGGTCCCTATAGAAGATTAAACATATGTGAATTAATAAACTATTTGACACATAATATCTAATAATTTTAAGTATATTATTAATGAAAATTAAAAAGTTAAACTCATATTGGATCGATAGTATTTTTTCATTCACTTGCATCATCCTTTTGCAATTTTTCCATCAAGATTTTACGCTCTTCTTGTCCTAGATCAAAAATAATCTTATCGAGCTTCATCATTTTGTGGCTCTACATGATAAAGAGTAAACAATACATACTATTTAAACTTAGATATAGTACAAAAATAGTATTTTTTATAAAAAATTTACAAAGAACTTGCCTTTTTTGCTTTTCTTGATGTGTTATCAGTATTTATGTTACTTGATATCTTGTCAGTCATTTCTTTATCAATATCAAACCCGTACAATATCATTCATTAATATATTTATAAATAAATTGTAAACTTTTTAGGTAAAAAATAAATCTCAAGAAACTGGTGCACCTTACATTCGGTACGCACCGACGTCGGTGCGTTGTGGTCTTCTAAACGCACTGTAAAAATAAAATCGTAGACAGTACAGTGCTATATGTCAACAAGGAGCACTACTACATTACATATGAACTATGGCACTGATGAACCATGATAAAATAATAAAAATTGTCCAATCTTAGTTTTTGTAGCATAAATCGGTGCCATATTTTACATATGGCGCACTAATAAAAAAATTTGTTTTTTTAATTTTTTCACATTACTTCCACGGTGCACTTGTACAATAAGCCACACCAGTGCGGTAGGTAACATTGAGCACACCGATAAAAAATAAAATATGTTTTTTTTTAAATTCACGCAAGGGCCTACATGGATTGGGATTTGACTATGAAAATCGTCCCGTCGGTTGGATGTATTAGGTCTATATTTAGCAATAGAAACCCTATAAATCTAAATTGAAAATCCCTAAACCTGAAATCACAGAAAAAAAGAGAAGAAAGGGCAGAAACAAAAAGAATGTAGGGTTTTTATTTTTTGAAAGTGTAATTTTTTTTTTGTGAAACAGAACGTTCGCATTGTGCAATAACGAAATAGTGCACCGACTGCATATTTCACAAATACCGCAGTAAGGAAATTTTTTTTTTAATTTATTATCACAGTACTTTCGCGGTGCACTGTGATAATAGAGCGCACCGGTGCGCTAAGGTACATTGGGCGCACCGTTGAAAATGATTAATTTTTTTTTTTTAAATTTACGCAAGGCCAACATGGATTAGGATCTGTCTATGCAAGTCGTCCTATGGGTGGGATTTCTTAGGCTTATATTTATCAATACAAATACTATAAATATAAATTGAAAAGCCCTAATTCTGAAACCACAGAAACAGGGAGAAGAAAGGGCAGAAACAAAAAAAATGTAGGGTTTTTTTGTAAAATGGTTTTTTTTGTGAAATAGCACGTGCGCGGTGCACCATAATGAAATAGTGTACTGGTGACAAATTTTACATATGGTGCACTAATAATTTTTTTTTTGTTTTTTGTTTTTTTTTTTATCACTAAAATTGCGTTATGTGTTGGTATTACAGAGTGAACCGGTGCTCTATGTTACTCTGGGCGCACCGCGGAACAAAAATATTTTTTTTTTTTTAATTCATGCAAGGGCTGACATGGATTGGTATCTGACTATGCAAGTTGTCCCGTGGGTTGGATGTATTATGACTATACAAGCCCTATAAATCTAAATTGAAAATCCCTAATTCTGAAATCAAAGAAAGAGGGGGAACAAAGAATAGAAACAAAAAAAATGTATGGTTTCTTTCTAAAATGGTTTCTTTTTGCGAAACAGCACGTGCACGGTGCGCCATAATGAAATAGCGCACTGGTGCCAAAGTTTACATATGGCGGACTCATAATTTTTTTTTGTTTTTTTTTTAATTTTTTATCATTGAACTTGTGTGGTGTGCTGGTATTAGAAAGCACACCGGTGCTCTATGTTACTCTCTACGCACCGTGGAAGAAAAATCTATTGTTTTTTTAATTCATGCAAGGGTCGACATGGATTGGGATCCAAATATGCAAGTCGTGCTGTGGGTTGGATATCTTACGACTATACAAGCCCTATAAATATAAATTGAAAAACCCTAATTCTGAAATCACAGAAAGAGGGAGAACAAAGAGCAGAAACAAAAAGAATTTAGGGTTTGTTTTTAAAAATGGATTTTTCTTTTTTTAATTTGTTTCTGAAAACTGCAGAAAAAGTAAAAAAAAGAATAAATTTTTTTTTTTTCTTTTACTGCATAAAAAAAGATGCAGAAAGAAGTAAAAAAATAATAAAATTTATTCATGAGATCCTTTGAAATTCTATGCTACAGAGTTTGAATCATGAGACATTTGGAATTCTAATTTTCTGAATACTTATGTTCCAACCTATTCCCTCCTCCATAGTGTTCTCATGCTCTGTTTGCTCCCGGTATGTCTCCTACAAATATCTAGCTAAATTTTTTTGCAAAAATAGTGTAATAATGAAAAGTGTTTAGTATTTAAATAAATTTTGGAAGAAATTATATTTTTGAAATTATTTTGCCGCCCATTTTTCAATTTTCCATGTTTTTTTTCACTTAAAGAAAAAAAGAGTTGCGCTTTTTTTATTTGCAGTTATTCGTCACCAGTGCGTCCCTTACTCGAACAGCACCAGTGTGTCTGGGGACACAATTTAACCGATGCCTATTACTGAAAAAACACTGGTGCGGTGATCTGTAGATTAGGCACCAAAATTACATTTAGGTGTGCCCGCCAAAATTTATTATTTTTTGCTGAAATGCAGGAAGAAAATATCATAATTATATCCAATGGAAAATTCTTCAAAATCCAGCTTGTTCCATAATATTTTTCAAGGTCCATCGTGGAGTTCTCCCTATCCATCTCGAGATGTTATATTTACTTCATATTTTATTTATATTTTCACTATATAATTGAATTTATGTTTTTTATCCATGCAATCAATCATGCACAGCTTAATTAAATTTATAATATATATAAATTTGCAGGTTCATGCAGATTCAACATCAAGTTCAGATGCACAAAATATTCAAAGTACTGCTGCAAAATGTCGGAAGTTCTTATCAGGAGCTGCATACCACAAGATGCATTTGGTAGATGAAAGTGAACAGCCACTTCACCCTGACAATTGTAACAATATTGCATCTTCTAGCCACAATCCTCGAACATTGATGGTAATAATTATAATTGTTTGGTATGTATATTGAGTAATATGTAATTATTTCAACATGAAACCAATTTATAATCATGCAATATTGTCAACGTGTTTACTAATTGATATCATATATTTTTTACTAATTATTAGGATTCTAGTGATGATGAATGACCTACCTACCATCTTCTGTTGTACCCCACGACAATGCCAAATTGAGAGAAGAGTGAATTAAGAGAAAAAATCAGAGAGGAACGATACCAAGAATGGTTGAATCAACCATCGATTCAATTCCCCCTACATCCAGATTCACCAATTAGGAATGACTACAAAATAGTAGTTCTTCATAAGTTGGCAATATTGGAGGTAATAAAATAGAGGTTGGTATGGATGATTACTTAAGGGATATGACTACCATGGGGACAATGTTGTTAGATGCATTCCAAAATGATGATCACCTAGGGGATGATGCTCATATCACTGAGACCTTTTTCGAAAGCCTTAAATTTGCTTCCACCACCCCTTTATTTGGACCTAAAGGTCAGTCAAAGTCTACCCAGCTGGGGACAATGATGTTGCTGTACAACTTGAAAGAAAAGTTTGGCTTGTCGAATGCATGTTTCTTGGAACTTTTGAGGTAAGTTACCATAAATTACTCCCTTATATAAATTTGAAATATAATCAATACGTCACTTAAATGAACATTACAAATGGTTAATTTTATGAATGTTAATAATTATATGGACATTAATGTACATTTTTTAATATATTTTTCCATGATCACCAACTACAATTTATTCAAAGGGAAGGTTCTTCCGAGTGATAATGTCTTGCCCGGTAGCTGCGAAGAGGCAAATAAATTGTTGAAAATTTTGGGTGTTGAGTACATATCATATCATGCATGTCAAAATGACTGTATTATATATAGAGGAGAATATGTAGACAAAGAGA